>OX411818.1:10361847-10961847 GCA_948253155.1 Leucoma salicis
GCAGTAGATGTTGTTAATACACAAAGGAGTGCTGCTGCCCACTCCTACGAAATTCCCTCAGTCGGTTCTTACGACTCCCATGGGTGGAGAGGGGTGGGACAATTCTAACTTCACAAATTATAGAGTACGGATAATGCAGTTTACATTAAAAAGTGGCGTAATGTGTTCGATCGGATTATGTACGCTATTTTTACTATCGATAAACTCACATTTGATCGGAAATTAAAGTGCCCGAAGGCACGACAGCGGCACCACAATGGATCGAGTCTGAAGCATCGATTTCTAGACAAAACTGATCTGTAGGTATCACGTGCGAGACGTCGGAAGAGTTAAGCCTCGTTTACAGACACGTGGGGCTTTGCGCGACGCGTCTGGCATTGCTACGGTCAATTGAAACATATGGTAATGTATTAGAGCGTTCATGTAAAAGCATAAAGCACGTCTTGTTTTCTTCGCTTGTCCATAAACGCAGAAAAAGCGCGCCTGGAGTTGCGTCGTGCAGCGCCCCATGTATCCCTGAACGAGGCCTTACCATTTTGTGGCGTATTTATTGATCAACCCAGGCCCTGTCGATTTTAAAGGTCAATTAACCAACTAACCATGTTATGTGTTACTATAAATAAAAAAATTTTTGTCATGGCAGCATTGGCAAGTTATTTTTCATTCGTTCGTCGTTCGAATAATTAGTGAATCTCAACTCGACACAGACTAAACTAGCCTGTTTCTGAAATATTTATGTTGTGTCGTCATTCAGGATTTTTGCAATTTTTTTTGTATTTCATAAAATTTTTGGTTTCAGTTGGCTTGTGCTGTTCTGGTATATTTTATTTGTAATTAATGTTATTTTGTTCATTTTCCATTTCAGTGCTTTTCAGGAGAAAATTAATTGACTTTATATGATTTTTTTGAGATAGGTTGTATAAATAATTTTAATAAATACTAGACTTTGCCCACGGCTTCGCCGCAGCCAGTTTTTCGGTTATATCTCAGGTTCTCAATATAGTAGCGGGATAAAATGTATACCAGTTTTTAAGTATAATCAAGACCTTTCAAAAAAAATAGCCGCATTAAAATCCGTCCAATAGTTTATTTTAAATAAATTTAAAAATATCCTAAAAAATAAACAAAGTATAAATTAAGATAATATGACTATCTATAGATAAGACACTTGAACGAATTTTAGATCGAGTGCACTAAAGTTCGTTCAAGCGAGAATCCACAGCCGGCAACGTTCCCAAAATGCTGGCAGCATTACCTCGCTGGATGGCGAGGCTTAATCTTTGGCCGAGATACAGCCCAGCATTTCGGTCACGTGTCGACTCCACAAGATGACCCGCCAATTCATTATAAATTTTAAGAGCTTCGAGTCCCCAAGGTCCCATTGTCTCCACACCAAACGGCACAAAAAAGTAACCTTTATCGAGGTTATCATATTTGCGCCGCTCGAGTGATTCTGCAGAAACGGCAACACCAGCACTCCGAGATGATTCTGGAAGATGAGACGATGCCAATGTATCTACACAGGTGAGACGATGCCAATGCATCCCACACTGGTGGTCGACCCACTTTTGGGCCGACCCAACCATCAAAAAAAATCTAGTTTAAATAATTTTCTAGTTTTTCGGTTATATTTAGATATTTTGTATATATATTTTTAGCATTTGACATGCTTAGCATTTTTCACTTTTTTCACTTTGCGTTGTCGGTTATATCTCAGGTTCCCGATATAGTAGCGGGATAAAATGTATACCAGTTTTTAAGAATAATCAAGCAATTTCAAATAAAAAAGTTGCATCAAAATCCAGTCAAAAAAATGTCAAAGTGATGTCACGGATGTCGTTGACATCCATCACACACCGAAGCAAACCATAAAACAATAAAATATTTATAAATATATGTAACAATAAAACATTAAAATTAAAAAAAAAACAAAATTAAAATAAAACGAATATATAAAATTGTTTAAAAAATAATAAAATAACAAAAAAAACAAAATTACCAAAATTTAATATCTTAGACGAAGGATAATATAGACAAGCTATCAACGTATGCAGTGTCGAGATAGCAAATAGATAACCGGAATAATTTTAAAAGATAACTATGATTATAACTTTGTTGACTAAAAGTGTACTACCTGTTTTAGCCGGATAAAAGAATGACAGGACAAAAGAAATTGCAGTTATGCTTATATTTTGCTTAAAATGTATTAGAACATGTATTATTAGCGTATATAACGTGATTAATAAAGGTTTTTTTTACGTCAATACAAAAACAAGCTTACACACTGATGATGGGGACGGTTGGCCACCTTATTGTTTGGACCCAGTTCATTGGGTCCAAATACAACTAAAAGGATAAATATACTTATACCTGTGTCTCTCTCACTCTTGGTAAAACCTCGTATGTGCATCCTTTTCTTCATCCTTAATGTCAAAATAGTAGCGAGTCTATATTATTCTTCGTCTAAGTTTAAAATACACTTATATACTCTAAATCTATACTCAATACCTACTACCACAGAAAGTATAAATAAAAAAAACAACTAACTATATAACTTGCATTTCTATCTTATGTTAGGCTAATGATTCTGCCAAAGCCTGCAATAAGCGTAAGCCAGAAAAAAAAAATGTTATCAAAGAGTATATACCTACTGAAGACCTGTTATAAAAGTACACGTGTTGACACGCCGTAGAGATAAATTAAAAAGTTGAAATTTGAGAAAAGAATATACATGTATTATGTTATGTTCAGTAAAGGCATGTATTACGTGTTTTGGGTACAGGAATAAAAACTTTTAATGGTGCGTTAACACGCTTGCGTTTAAAGCGACATTCAACGGGCACGAGCTTGTGCCCACGAGCGTGTGAACGGGCTGCCCGTGGCTGCCCGGCTGCTTGTGTACGCGCTCGGCGTTGAATGGAGTGAATGTCGGTTTTTGGCAAAGTTCAAAGGATGAATGTGCTTGCGCCCGTGTCCTCTCCACATGCGCGCGATCGCTTTAGTATATTTTATATTAGTATATTATCTATGCTTTAGTACCTCGTAAGCCCTCGAGGCGACCGGACGCACAAGTATTAATGAAAAAAAATATATTTTAAAAACTAAGAAAACACGCGTTCCTTTTTTCACGGGTAGATGAGCTAAAACAAACATCTCCAATTTACGCGTAGATAGAGAGTACCTTTTCCGCCGGCGGACCACTGAAGTAATCCAACACAGTACCAGTGACCCGACAACATAGGCGGAGAGACGGCACACGGCTGGTTTCTTTAGTGGGTGCGGGCCCCACACTACCCTGTTCGTTGCCCCGAACGACGGGGTGTGCCGTTAGGAACATTTTTTCCCACCTAAACAAAAAAAGGGTAGAGAGTACCTACCTTTCATATTTTTGATCCCGAATTGAAATCAACATCACCATACACCTACTTATAGTAAAAAAATATTATTTACAAATAAGATTTCATCATATTTGTAAATTAGATAATATAGGCCATGAAAAAAAATTGACGGGCCTCGTGGCGTAGTCCGTAGTGTAACCGATTTCCGTGCACGAGGTCGTGGATTTGATTCCCACTCAGGACAATTATTTGTGTGATGAACACAGATATTTGTACTGCGTCTGGGTGTTTTCTATATATTATATGTATGTTTTTACAAAAAAAAAGTATATGTATTATATCCGTAATCTGGTACCCATAGCACAAGCGTTAAGCTTAGTTTGGGACCAGAGGACATTGTGTGAAAATGTCCGTGAACATTATATTATATATATACATATATATTTATTAATAAAAAAAAAACAAAGATAACTATTCCGAAAACCAACCCAATGAGGCAGGTTTTGATTGTACGTTTCTTCCCATATACTTTTTTATTAAAATTAATCACTATTAAACTGACATCAAGGCTCAAAGTCGCTCAGCGGGCCGTGGAGCGGGCTATGCTTGGTATTTCCCTACATGATCGAATCCGTAATACGGAGATCCGTAGGAGAACGAGAGTGACCGACAAAGCCCGCCGTCTTTGGCCCGCCGGTTTGCCACGCTGAAGTGGTAATGGGCAGGCCACATCACTCGACAAACCGATAACCGTTGGGGAAGAAAGTTATCGAGTGGCGACCACGTATCGGACGGCGCAGCGTAGGACGGCCTCCCACCAGATGGACCGACGATCTGGTAAAAGCCGCGGGGAGCCGTTGGATTCAGTCAGCACAGAACCGCTCGTTGTGGCGTCCTCTTGGGGAGGCCTATGTCCAGCAGTGGACTTTGAAAGGCTGATGGATGGATGGATGAAACTGCTATACTATATATATAATATGACTGCCTCGGTAGTGCAGCGGTAGTGTGAGCGATGAGCTTTTTCGTCAAAAGAAAGTTCTCATTAGTAGCCT
Source organism: Leucoma salicis (assembly GCA_948253155.1). Lineage (NCBI taxonomy): Eukaryota > Metazoa > Arthropoda > Insecta > Lepidoptera > Erebidae > Leucoma > Leucoma salicis. The sequence continues at coordinate 10,366,238 of OX411818.1, forward strand.
AGAGTCTGAAATGTGTCAGGTAGACGGCAATAGGCCCGCCCCCTATTACGTGGGACTTAAACATAGCCGGCGAATCGTGGGTGTGTAATACACCTCTGTCTACCCCTTCGGAGAATACAGGCGTGATGATAAGTTTGTTTGTTTATCACTGATATATTATGACTATTTTATTAAATACTAGCCTTTGCCCACGGCTTCGCCGCAGCCAAAGGCTAGTTTTTCGGTTATATCTGAGGTTCCCATTATAGTAGCGGGATAGAATTTACAAACTGTTTTTAAGTGTAATCAAGGCCTTTCAAATAAAAAAAATTGCATCAAAATCCATCTAGTAGTTTTTTTTAAAATCCAGTAGTTTCTAAAAAAAACTAGTTTAAATTTTTTAGTTTTTCGGTGATATCTCAGGTTCCCGATATATTAGCGGGATTAAATGTATCCATCCATCCATCCATCAGCCTTTTAACGTCCACTGCTGGACATAGGCCTCCCCAAGAATGGGGGATAGTGCCGTAATCGCCACGCTTGGCAGGCGATTGTAAAATTAAGTTTACTTGGTTGGTATATGTTTGTAAATACTTCCGAGAGATGGCGCAGGTGTCACCCAGGACGTTAAGTACGAATGTGTTATCGAGACTAGCAGTTAAGAGCAGTTGTCACGATGGCTGAACTGGCAAATCATCTGGACGGTATCCAGGAGATGCAGGTTCAAATCCTGCTCGTGACTGTTATTTTCGATTTCACATTTTCCACTTTGTGTTTAATGTATATGGCTAAGCATGTACAATGCTAAAAATATATATAAAAAATTCTAAATGATTGATATTTTATTTAACCTTCATCTTAAATATTAATTGGAAGCACTCACACATTCACAGTAATATTACAATAAGTACACGGAGCGTACTCACAAATAACGCTTATTTTGAGTATCGTGACGTTTGTTTGCATTACTCCATCTAGGCAGGTATATAATCAAACCACTGGAGGAATATCATATGGTTCCGGTGGTCGGCCAAATAAACGCGGAGAGACGTCACACAGTGGGTTTCTTTAGTGGGCGAGGGCCCCACACTACCTGTTTGTGTGTCTCATGCCTGTGAATAGTTTGCTTGGCCTGGAGGCGCATGGCAAGCTGCGCATCGAGGTGCTCCCCGAGCTGCATGCCGGTCTGCGCAGCGGGCGTATAATCGTACAATAACCGCCCTTTGCGTGAAATCCTTTGAACTTTGGCAAAAAACCGACACTCACTCCGTTCAACGCCGAGCGCGTGCACAAGCAGCCGGGCAGGCACGGGTAGCTGTTCGCACGCGTGTGTTAGTGCGCGTGCCCGTTGAATGTGGCTTTGAATGCAAGCATGTGAACGGACAATTGCGATGAATGCCGGGCTGCGCGCCGAGCTGCTTCCCAAGCTGCTTGCACGGCGCGCATGTAAACGCGCCATAAGAAAAACAAAATATATAATTACATTGTTTTTGAATTTATTTAATGTTAATTATTACTAGCTTTTATATGCCCGATAGATGGCAATTGGCTTGCCTACTATTACATGGTAGTGCTCGAACGATCAAAGTAGGTCAGTTACTTTTTAATTAGCAGATTTTTATCCGTCGAAATATTGACTTGATATTTGAGTAAGTATAGTATATATTAAAAAATTGAATTGTTGAAAGAAATTTGAGTCTAATACAAAACGAAACCATGTCTGGGCATTCTTCTTTGATATGTACCTACTTGTACTATTATGATTCGACTATTTGATTTATTACTGTAATTGTTATATTTAGTCTACAGCACCAAAGTTGCTGATAAATAAAGGTCAGTAAAATCAAGATTGCTTGAACGACTACTAAATGATTACTAATTCATTCGCCTTTCGCAGAATTGGATAAATTACTATGCTATTTGATTTATTTAATAACCTGCAGATATCAGGATAATTAAATACTGCTGTAAATGAATACAGAATTTCAAGTTTCATTCTCAAAATTGAGATATCAAGATCTCAAAGATAAACAATATAAAAGCGAATATATAATAATACATAAGGTCTTAAGATCAATTAGGTTCTGTCAGGTTTAAGCAACAAGATATACCTAATAGGTAAAGTAAATTACTTGAGATAGTTGTTAATCCACACAGACGCACGCAGACGAGGACGTGGGCTCAATCTAGTCCTAGCTTATAGCACACGTAATATTAAATTTGGGTAATAATTAATAATAACGTTGTGGTAGAACCAAGGACTCCAAAGACAGCGGTATTCTGTTCGATTCCCAGCCCAAGGTACAGACCTTGCACAGCACATACCTCTATTTTATTTTTTTGATATTATGTGTATTTTCTAGTGTGAAGCCTTGCTTATGCCAGCATAAATGGGCCTGCTAGATCGGGGATGTACCGCCCTCTCACAGAAGTTCAGCGTCAAACAACGGTAGGTACTCCTACCGTCATGTTTTGTATGATGAGTGAGAGCGCCGGAGGCCAAAATCCCCTTCCTATCCTCTCCTTATTATCCTTAGTATCCAACCTATGCTCTCCTTATTAGGATAGGTAATCCTTTCCACTCTATCCTTTCCTTGGAGGTGGCGGCATGCCACTGACGTGAGTGTTGCGGTAACCGCTTACCATCAGGTGGGCCTTATGCTTGTATGATGATATGTGAGTGGTTGTATAGGTAAAAAAAATAAGAACAAATTATTTGTGAAAGTGAATAAAGAGGTCTTTACTGCGAGCAGCATTACTTACCTATGTGTTTTATTTACAAATTATCATCATCAAATAATCTTTGCTTTTTAAAGGAAAATATCGTGAGAGAACCTACATTCTTGAGAGATTGTCGATGTTTATGAAATCTGCCAAACTGCATTTGGCCAACGCTGGACTACGGCCTCTCACTCTCTATCCCTCTCACTCTGAGGCCAGACCTATGCCCAACTGTAGTAGCTAGAAATGGATTATGAAAATAATGCAATATTATCATCAACCCGTATCTCTTCAACGATTATACAAGGTGTAAACTACATCGTACCGATAATTCATACCATGGGTCCAGTGCTCGATTCTGAACCCCCAGGTGGAGAAAATTTGCATCGGCGTTTTCATAAAAATTGCATTTATTTTTATCTTTTTAAATTTAATGCGAGATAAAGTCGTTATTTTGTTCTAAGTTCTATTTTTAGTCACGTTGTTAATTATTCGATGGCAACTAAAAAAATTGATAGTTTTGTAACCCGTCGTTATCGACAAAACTGGTAAGGGGCATATTATTACACAAACTTCGTGACATCTTTGCCTGGAGTTATCAGTATGACGTAATTTATACCCGGTATACGATTAACTTTTTAATAACAATGGTGTAATCTGCAACAAATACTCTTATAAAAAGGCACAAAACACGTACACAATTTAGTAGTATTGGCAGATATCTCTATATCTATAGTGATTTAAAATGTATAGAAATAACAGTCGTTTCGTCTCAACAAAAACAGTCGTTTTAGTAACTTGTGCTCCATTAATGTTAATGATTCTTGAATTACTCAATTTGTCTTTGTAACTACTATAAAGATTTGTGAGTCATATACAGAAAGTACTATCGACCTCTATGATGCTTTTATTTGAATTAGAGTTAGGGTTGCTCTGCAAGTACATGTAATTTAGTTGTAGTTTTACAAGCGCTGATAAAGTTTATAAAGTTACTGATGGTGATATTTATATCAAAAGCCTGTATGTTATGAATCAGCAAAATTAATCTATGCTATATACATATATTATACTAGCTGACCCGGCGAACTTCTTCGTACCGCCGTATATTTTTTCATGAATAAAAATATTGCAATTATATATTGAGATATAAAGTATCTCTTAAGTTGGAACAAAACACACATTTAAAAAAAAGTAAAATCGGTTCAGTACTTTCGGAGTTCATCCCAGACAAACATCGTGTCACTGGAATTATATTATATAATCTAAACTTTTATAAAACTGTAACATACCTATGTCTGTACATTTGAGATATTTGAGAAAAAATAGCTGTATTATGTCTGAACACAAAACAATTTTTTTTAGAATTTTTGTCACATTGTCTTGTTATTCGTTAAAACTACTGAACGGATTTAAATGCAACTTTTATTTGATAGCTCTTGATGAGACTTAAAAACTGGTGTACATTTTATCCCGCTACATATCGGGAACCTGAAATATAATCATAAAAATGAAATATAAAAACTAGACAGATGACTAGGCGTCACCCAAGACGTTAAGTATGAATGTGCTATCGAGATTAGCAGTCCTGAGCAATTTGTCACGATGGCTGAATTGGCAAAGCATCTGGACAGTATCCGGGAGATGCAGGTTCAAGTCCTGCTTGTGACTGCTATCTTCGATTTCACATTTTTACACTTTGTGTTGACTAGCTTTTGTCTAAAAAAGGCTAGTATGAAATATTCGTGAAATATATTTGACGGGCTTCGTGGCGTAGTCGGTAGTGTAACCGACTTCCTTGCGAGGTCGTGGGTTCGATTCCCACTCAGGGCAATTATTTGTGTGATGAACACAGATATTTGTACAGTGTCTGGGTGTTTTCTATCTATCTATTATATGTATGTATTTAGAAAAAAAAATAGTATATGTTATCCGTAATCTGGTGCCTATAGCATAAGCGTTAAGCTTAGTTTGGGACCAGAGGATGTTGTGTGAAATGTTTGTGAATATTTATTTATTTATTTATTCTTATGAAATTATACTACTTTTAGGAAATATTCGCGTACCTATATTTGATTTGGTCTATCGAGTGACCATGAATACTATAAAGTATTCGAAATGTATGTAAAATTAAATTAAGCCAAGTGCGAGTCGGACTCGCCCTTGAAAGGTTCCGTAGCAGCAAGTAACATAATAATAATTATTATTTATTTAGGCACCTATTACAGATTTATTATTAGAAAATAATGGATCACTGTTTATGCATAAAGTTTATGTTTACGAAATGAAATGTTTATTATTATTTTTATATTTGAGTTGATTGAATTAAAGGTAAATTGTGGTTTACGATTTATGACGTATTAAAAAAAACTACTTACTAGATCTCGATCAAACCAATTTTCGGTGGAAGTTTACATTATAATGTTCATCACATATTTTTTTCAGTTTTATCATTTTCTTATTTTAGAAGTTACAGGGGGAGGGGGACACATTTTACCACTTTGGAAGTGTCTCTCGCGCAAACTATTCAGTTTAGAAAAAAATTATATTATAAAGCTCAATATCATTTTTGAAGACCTATGCATAGATAACCCACACATATGGGTTTAATGAAATAAAATTTTGAGTTTCAGTTCTAAGTATGGGAACCCCCAAAATTTATTTCTATTTTTATGTGAAAATCTTAATGCGGTTCACAGAATACATCTAGTTACCAAGATTCACCAGCATAGATCTTATACTTACTTACTTATCATCACGCCATTTCCCTTGTGGGGTAGGCAGAGAAAACAGAGTGCCAAGAGGCTTTATTCTTGCATACATCTCTCGCTTCTTCAACATTCATAACTCTCTTCATACAAGCTCGCCGGTTTCGGAGACTCCAGAATCCACCTTTCTTCAACACATGACCAATTTGGTCTAGGTAGGTAAGTCTCGGTCTCTCCCTGTACCTACATCCTTCCACTTTCGCATTGTATATCTTCTTAACCAGTCGTTTGTCCGGCATTCTTTCCACATGTCCGAACCATCGGAGCATTCCCTTTCGCATCTTTACACCAATACTCTCTTTCATACCTACTCGCTCTCTTACGTCATTGTTACGAATGCGGTCAGTCAGCCTCACTCCACAGACTTTCCGCAGAGACCGCATTTCGACCGCATTGATTTTGCTCTCATGCTCCTTTTTACGTACCCAACTCTCGCTTCCATATAATAATGTTGGGACAAGCACTGCGTTGTGTATTGCGACACGTGCCTTCTGGCTGAGGTGGTGGCTGCCGAGAAGTTGTCCCAATGCTCCGTTCACTTTATTTCCCGCATTCACTCTTCTTTCTACATCAGAGGTGTACCTTCCATCCCGACTGAATCCACATCCAAGATATACAAATTCATCCACTTGTTCTAGCACACCATTTCCTATTGCTACTCTAACATCTGTTCTGACTTCTTCTCTTTCAAAAATCATTACTTTGGTTTTGCTCACATTCACACGTAGGCCCCTTTTCTTACAATCTTCTGCCATTACGTCGACTAGGGTTTGCAGGTCAGTCGCAGACTGCGCCAATAGGACCGCATCGTCTGCATATAGCAGCGAGTTAACCACTGAGTCGCCCATCTGAACTCCCACATTCATTTCATTCAACCTTTGTAGACATTTATCTAGATATATGATAAACAGTCTAGCTGATAGAACGCAGCCCGGTTTGACGCCGATATTGACGTCAAACCAAGGTGACATTCCATCATCCAGCCGCACACAAGCTCTGCAGTCCATGTAGGTGGACTGTACCACTTGTAGCAGTCTACTGCTGATACCATACTCCGGCAAAATGTCCCAAAGTTGCTTTCGTACAACAGTATCAAATGCTCTCTCAAAATCCACAAAACTGCAGAAAACCCTCTGGCCTACAGCCAGATGCTTCTCCACAATGTTGCGCAGATAAAACGCTTGATCCGTGCATCCTCGTCCACACCCGAAACCTCCTTGTGCCTCACACAAAAATTCATCAGACACCATCCTCATTCTCCTTTTAACAATTTTACCATACACTTTGGCTGACAAACTGGTCAAGCTTATGGCCCTGTAGTTTGCACAGTCATAACGTGAACCCTTGTTTTTAAACAAGGGCACGATGACTGCGCTTCTCCAGTCCTTGGCAACCATTCCTGAGCTCCAACATAAATTGAGAAGCATCAGGAAGGATTCCCAGACACATGAGCCTCCAAGCTTGATCATCTCAGCAGACACCATATCAATAACCGCTGCCTTACCATTTTTCAAACTTCTAATCGCCCATTCAACTTTATCCATACTAATGTCATCAGAGGATGTTTGTACCGAATGCTGATCTGTTAGATCACATGTGGCAACAGCATCACCTTGAACATCCGCATACATATCTCCAAAATATTCACTCCATCGGCTTAACACATCTTATGTTTGCGTAAGAATGTCTCCACCTTTAGACCTTATTTTATTCATTCTGAAAGCTGACCAACCACTCCGAGATTTCTTCACCTCCCTCCAGAAAAGTTTTGTGTTGCTCTCGAAGTTTTTGTTCAGCCTTTCTTCTGCAATCATATTTGCTCTATCACTCTTCTCTTTCACTAAGACTTTGGTGTCATTCTTACGTTGCCGGTATATTTCTTTCTTCTGTTCTTTCATACTTGCACTCAGGTTCAAAGAAGATACATAGTCCAGCCACGCTTTCTTCTTTTGGTCTACGGAAGCTGCTACTTCCGTATCCCACCATGCATTATCTTTCACTTTCCTATGCTTCTTTGAGCATCCACATACTTCTTTCGCTGTATCTACCATACTATCTTTTTACTGTATCTACCATACTCTCCAGCATTCTTCTATGTCAGATCCCGGCTGACTTGCCATTGTCAGCCGTTCACGGACACCCTCTGCATACTTTGCTCTTACACTCTCTTCTTGCAACTTTTCAATCTTTATTCTTTCAAGCCCTCCGAAGTGGACACGCTTTCGCCAGTGTCTCCATTTTCTGAACAGACCTCTAAATCTCGCAATAACGAGATAGTGGTCCGTGTCGACACTAGGACCCCTGTAGGCTCTTGTATCCAGAATTTTACTTCGGAGGTGACTGCCTACCAGAATTAAATCTATCATACTTCTCTGTTCATTCCTTCTCCATGTATACATATGGATGTCCTTATGTTAAAAAAATGTGTTTGACACAATAAAGTTTCTCTCCATACATACATCCGCAAAGAGCCTACCTGCATCATTCACTCTCTTATCACCAAATGAACCAAGCATGTCCTCGAAGCCTGGGCGCTTGATTCCAACCCATCCATTCAAGTCTCCGCATACGATCACGCATTCACTAGCTTCTGCCAAATCCAGAACTTCCTTACTTATCCCAGAACTTCTCTAGATCCGATGCCACCGAAGAGCCTACGGGAGCAAAAGCTGCGACCATGAAGACACTGGTGACAACTAGTTTTATTCGGACCCATAGAAGTCTAGGATCAAACATTCCGTAGTGTTTCACACCTGAGGCCAAGCGAGCGGACAGCAACACCCCCACTCCCATTCTGGCCCGATCACTCTGCGGTATACCAGACCACAGAGCTAACCCGCCACCAGGAAGATCACAAGCGTCGCTACCCTTTCGCTTGGTCTCTGTTACACAGAGCACATTAAGCTGTCTGTCCGACATGATGGTTACCAGCTCATGTAACTTATCTTCCACACCACCTCTTACATTCCACGTGCCTACTCGACACTCTGCTCCCCTCAACTCGCCAAACTGGGCAAGGCGTAATGGGTGGCGGCCCCCATCGCCGCATCTGCTGTTGTTCGTACCGACGGGGGCGGTTCGGTACGCGTCGCCTCTGGGGCACGCCCTAACCCACACTGCGGTACGCATTCGAGCCGGATTGCAGCTTGTGGATTACAGGCTGGCAGGGATCGCGACGAGCACGCTCCGGACTATGATCACCACACATAGTTCTCATAGTTTCGGAAAAAAGTGGTTGTGACATACAGACGGACAGGCAGGCAGACAGACATGACCAATCCATAAAGGTTCCGTTTTTTGCCATTTGACTACCGAACCCTAAAAAGATATATTATGTATGTAAGAATTCGAAAAGATGGATTATATAAAAGTGGTTTTATATAATAATGTGTACCTAATATTTACTACTATACTATGTAATATTTATTTGAATATCAGAAGATATTCTTATTGATACATAATTTATGATCTCTAGACGTAGAGTTACATTATAAATCTTATGGTAAATTTTAATGTTTACGAATATTACTAGAAATTGTGAAATGAAACCTATTATACTTCTATTAAATTTATTGACTTTAATGAATTTACCGTTATCTTAATGTTTTTGTTTTTAATCTTCTAGTAATTAAAGATAAGTACGGCAAAGTATTCAATAGTACTAAAACGCTAGTATACCAGAAAATTAAGCGCAATAAATCACGTAAAATGTTTTTATTTTATTATCTTTTATTCATTGCTAAATGATTCCTAAATAATTAGACGTAAAATTGAAAATTAAAACATTGTTTCAATTAATGTTGATGGGATTTAAACTAATATTTACTTTTGAAAATACGGAAGTCAACTACTACTAACCTATTTCATCTATTTAAAAATGTGATTGATTGACAAACAAAAATTACTAATATTTATTTACTTACCCTGAGGAGAAACGCGGCCAAAAGTGACACGAAACGTGACGTGGTTATTAACGTTACTAACAAATAAACTCTTTTAGATTCAAAGTCAAACCAGTTGAGTTTTATATGAGCACATTATGTGAGTTAGCCGTTATTATTTGTATATGTTAGTACGATAGTTAAAGTTCACACTTTTCTTCACTTTTTACTTTAAGAAGTATTGAAATCAAAGAGTTTTTAATATTTTACTTATTAAAGTTAAATATTTCAATTTGCTACTGTTTCCATTTGAAGGCGCTAAAAAATTGGTGTTTGGTTTTTCTGGTGTGGCAAAACCCAACAGTGGTAGTAGATACGTGTCAAAGATCACATTTGACGGGCTGTAGCTCGTATGCCATCGTTATTTTTTTTTTCTTTCTCATCCCTTGCTGGTTTACTGTTGGGTATGGGTCTCCTCTCAGAGTAATAAGGATTTACACAGGCAGAGAGCCTTCACAAACTATCAAGATAATCTTCTAGTTAATTTTGTAAATTTTTTATCACATACAGTCCTATACTAAAAAGTTGCTCATGTACATTAAATACAAAGTGAAAAATGTGAAATCGAAAATAACAGTCACGAGCAGGATTTTCGATTTCACATTTTTCACTTTGTGTTTAATGTATAGTGCTAATCATGTCAAATGCTAAAAATATATATAAAAATATCTAAATAGTTACTCATGTAGTTTATTAATTTTAATGTAGTTTTTGTGGTTGTTAAGTTAAGTCTGATTACCTAATATACCTACCTAATTTTGATACAAGGTATAAGTTTCTATATTTATAGGTTCCGGACAGATATAGTTAGAGAATTCATTTTGGAATTGACGCTATAAATATGAGGGATAATTAATATAATAAGATGTTGGTTTCTCAATTTTTACATTTATCATGTTGCTCAATGCATGCACAAATAAATTTTAATAGTGCGAGATATGTAAAGCATACGCTTAGTATTTGTGTGCGTAGGTAGGTACCTAATAATGGCGGAGAGATGGATCACCACTGGTTTATTTAGTGGATGGGGGCCCCAATACTAAATACAAGCGCTAAAACAACTAATAAAACAGATATTATAAAATAAATTATGTGTATGGCATGAATCACAACGTTATCAATTTGAGAATAGATCGGCTATAAAATGCAGGAAGTGCATCGATTGCAACTAATGTAATATTTAATAATAAATAATAGGAAAACTAACTCTGACAATATTATATTCCTAGTAATAAATTGATAAATGTAGCAATTGCTTATACCATAAATGCCAGAATTTTACTGTAAAATTGTAATTGTTACTATGTGAGTGTGCAATCAAATATTATCAAAAAATATTGTGTTTTGTTTACTATCTCATAGTCTATAGACGCTGCGTCCTCTTTATAAACCGGGAAGGAGAAGCTATGAGGAGGGCCTTGTCGTGGAGTGTCTCACAGGGATCTGACCTAGGACCACTCCTATTGGACATCGGGTACGACTGGATCCTGCGTGGCATCTAAAATTGCATGCCGATGGCAGTACGCGCCTTTTATTGGCTGGTGCCAATAGCACGTGGTGGAGGTATTCTCCTTCCGCCCTGTCAAATAAGCACACGACACGAGACGCGTGACGTGCAATAATCGTCCGTTAGAGAATGCGGCTGGAGAGTTAGGCTGGTCTTCTGGAAATACAGCTGCATGGAGCTCTCGCCTTCCAACTGGTGCAGGTGATGTCAGGACATAGCTGCATTGGTAAGTGCACGGTCGCTAGGAAGGGTAAGAGACTCCTCGGTGCCACCATTGCAACTGCAGCGAAGACTCTGCGCAGCACACGCATGAGTCGTGCCCGACCCAGGTTGAGCAGCGCTGGGATCTCGCTGCAGTCATTGGAATGTCTGGGGAGGCCGATCTCTTCTTTGGCCCAATTATTCGTTTTTGGGGATTGTCCACCGCACCGCCCGCATAAAGCCTACTAGCCTCAAGAAGGGTCTAGATTTTAAATTCTCTATATTATATTATCTACCTTTCTTACTATTATAAAGCTGTAACAGAGCTGTGTCTGTACATGTAATGTATTTGAGAAAAATGAGTTTATTAGGCTATACAGGCGTGTCTAAACACAACGATTTTTTTTTAGATTTTTGGTCTGTTTATCTGTGTGTTTGATCGTGTATCACGCAAAAACTACTGAACGGATTTTGATGCAACCTTTTTTATTTGGTAGCTTTTGATTAGACTTAAAAACTGGTAAACATTTTATCCCGCTACTATATCGGAAACCTGAGATATAGCCTAAAAACTAGCTTTTGACCGTGGCGAAGCCGTAGGAAAAGGCTAGTACTATTATAAAGCTGTAACAGAGATGTGTCGGTACATTCAAGATATTTGAGAAAAATGACTGTAATAGGCTATACGAGTATATAGGTGTGCCTTAACACAAAACATTTTTTTTTAGAATTTTCGTATGTTTGTCTGTTTGTTGGCGAATCACGCAAAAAATACGGAACGGATTTCGATGCAACGTTTTTATTTGTAAGGCCTTGATTAGGCTTATAAACTGGTATACTTTTTATCCCGCTACTATATTGGGAACCTGAGATATAACAGAAAAACCAGCTTTTGGCTACGGCGAAGCCGCGGGCAAATGCTAATTTCAACTAATTCTAACGTACGTAAACAACAATGATCAGTGATTTATATAAATAAATCTAACTAGCTTCCACCCACTGATATAAATAGTTTATGTCCTCTGATAACATTTTTATCTATCCATATCTCAGGAAGGCATCAGGTCTAGGAAAATCTCATTGTGTTCTAGATATCATTATAATAATAATGTCATGGAAACATTATATTTTGTTGGCTAAAATCAGCCTATGTACAGACCACAAATAACTTTTCCCAAAAGTATGTACCACGTGAAAAAAGTATAATACATATTTATATTAGTGGAATTTATTTTAAACACAAAGTGAAAAATATGAAATCGAAAATAACAGTCCCGAGCAGGATGTTATTTTCGATTTCACACTTTTCACTTTGTGTTTAATGTATAGTGCTAAGCATGTAAAATGCTAAAAATATATCTAAAAATATCTAAATATGGAATTACTTTACTCGTATTTATATGTTGTTAATAAGCTTATTGTGGACATTTTGAGGTGCTGTTATATTCTGAGCAATATACTCCAGTGTACTTAAGTGTGTAATTTGTTCCTCCCTAAGACCTCCAACATGTGTCCTCCTTTGATCAAGTTAGGTAACTATGTTTAATATTAAATAAAAAACCGACATAAATGGTTTAATAATATTTATAAAAAATCTAACACTTAATTTTTTAATTTTTTTAACTGCCTTGGTGGTGTAGCGGTAGTGTATTCGACTGCTAATCATGAGGTCTCGGGTTCGATCCCCGGGTCGGGAAATGTTATTGAGCTTTTTCCTAAAAAGAAAAATTCTCAGTAGCGCCCGGAGTTTTGAAATGTGCCCGGTAGACGTCAATAGGCTCGTCTCCTATTACGTGGGACTTAAACATAGCTGGCGAGTCGTGGGTGTGTAATACACCTCTGCCTACCCCTTCGGGGAATACAGGCGTGATGCTATGTTGTTGTCTAACACTTAATCATACATATTTTTCTGTGTGGACTCAAATGTCTGGACTAATTTTTAAGAAATTTTCAGACAATCTTCAGATTAGCCCAGCGAATGATCCTATCAAGTTTGGCAGTGATTTTACAGATTATTTTTAAAGTTTATTCAAATTAGTTGCTTAGAATTACAATTATTATCTACAAGATTCATAAAGTATAAATATAAATAATATATAAATATTCACGGACATTTTCACACAACGTCCTCTGGTCCCAAACTAAGCTTCACGCTTGTGCTATGGGTGCCAGATTACGGATATAATACATATATTACTTTTTTTTTGTAAATAAATACATATAATAGATAGAAAACACCCAGACGCAGTACAAATATCTGTGTTCGTCACACAAATTATTGTCCTGAGTGGGAATCGAACCCACGACCTCGTGCACGGAAGTCGGTTACACTACCGACTACGCCACGAGGCCGTCAGAAAAGAAAAAGGAATTCACATCTTCGCACTTTGTATTAATTTATTTAGCTACACATGTCAAATGCTTAATAATTTAACAGATGTAACACAGAAGAAAGAGTCAACAAGATAGTATTTTATTAAATTTAGAAACTAAACATACATCACTTTTTTTTGCTAATGGCAACACGTTCCTATTTTATATTATGAGTACTTATATTTAAAATAGGAACATGAAGATTACGTCATCATATCCATGTATAGACAGAAAAAACATTGAGATAATATCCTATCTGATCATGTATAGTCATAATCTTACATTAAGCTTTATGATGAACGTTGTCCTTTGTATTTAAATTTACTTACCTTATGATGACCTTAATTTCAAATTAAATGAACACAGAATGGAGTCATAGATTTTCTTTATATTTTTTCTATTTGTCATTGTTATTCTATTGATATAATAATTAATTAGTAATTTTAATAATTACCGTGTGGGGCCGGCTTTAGAATTGTCCCACCCCTCTCTACCCACGGGAGTCGTAAGAGCCGACTGAGGGAACACCGTTGGGAGTGGGCAGCAGCGCTCACTCGAGTATTAACAACATCCACTGCGATCGCCAACCCGCCTGCCAAGCGTGGCGATTACGGCATTATCCCCCATGACGGGACCGCTCGTTGTGGCGTTCTCTTGGGGAGGCCTATGTCCAGCAGTGGTTGTTGAAAGTCTAATGGATGGATTTAATAATTTATCCACCTTCTAAGAATGTTTCTATCTGTTATAGATGCAGATACGATACATCCTTCTTGCTATTGTGATTTTGAAGTTTAGCTCTTGACATGCTACTCAGGTACTTTAAAGAATAATATTTTTGAAAAAGAGGGATTTACCTACTATGAGCAGGATTTGAACATGCGTCTCTTTTGATTCGAGGAAGTGCTCTGGACCCTTAAGCTATCACAGCTACCTAATGGTGTTACCCTGCACTTGACATTTGCTTTTATATAATATTTAAGACACACGCCACCTATTGGATGTCTTTGCATATATTTTTATTCCAATATAATTAGCTTAATTATTATAATTAATATTCATACTAAATGATGGCACGATTTTTTAGATATTGTGATTTATATTTTAGTACTTTACATGCTCAGCTACTTTAAATAACCAATTATTTGGATAATGGAAATGAGAGATATACTGCTAGTAAGATTTCAAGGTGTTCTGTAATGCTTAGCTGTCGCAATCACCTAGACAAAATGTTGTTGCTTGTTGCATCAAAATCCCTTAAAAAAATTAATTTCGAGACGCTATATAATACATTTTTTTTTCTAATATCACTTAAATTAGCTTTGCAATAGTTAGGATTCTGACTTGACCACAGTGGTAACACAGCTATATTGATGTTAAGAACTAGATAAATAAATAATAATAAAATAAATAAAAGTTATTGTTATATTATACTTATTACACTTATTTTAAGAATTCCATTTTTTTTATGTTGCATGTAGTGGCAGACGAGCCACAACCCATCTGATGGTAAATGGTAACCGTCAGTCATGGACTCAACTATACCGAGAGTATTGTCAAGCCGCTGCTCACCATTTCATTTCACCGATTTGAAATGAAAGAATAAACGGCGATCTCCTGCTACAGCCAAAACGCAACGATGACTGGTCACACGGGAGATGTTGGTACCAACCCGCTCAGGCCCGATACCAAGTTAGTACTCCCACTTGGTACCCAGCCCTACCACCAGTCATGCAATGGATAATAATTGCTTACTTCCTTTAATCGCCTCATACGACACCCGTGGGAAAGGATGGGATGGTGACATTTGTATTCTCAGTCCGTCACCACACGGACAAGATTACAATTATTTGATAGTAATCAAAACTCCTCCTAATTACTTATTAACCATGTCCGTGGAGAAATATTGAAAATTTTCATAATAAACTCATGGATTTTATTAACAAAAGCTGGCCAAAAGTGGCAGCCCTGTTCTAGTGATGTTTTTTGATCATCCAAATTTATAATGAAGACATGTCATGTCACTAAACGCGTCCTAATTTTTTGACGTTGATTGCAGTTCTGATTAGTACCGAACAATAATGATTAATTATTATTCCGACGCATTTAGGTCAAGGATTCATGAAACCATAAGAGTGGTGCTTTTGCACACCCAGTTATACGCAGAAAACTAGGGCACGATTATGCAGTGTAATTTTAGTAACAACATACACTCATATGTTGATATATTTATTTTTTATAATTTTTTAAGCATTTCACATGCATAATCATTTTTTTTTTATTTCTAATGATGGCAGATGAACCACGGCCCACCTTATAAGTACTTATTACACATATATTAAGAATTCCATTTTTTTATTGCATGTAGTGGCAGTCGAGCCACCGCCCATCTGATGGTAAATGGTAACCGTCACTAATGGACTCAACTATACCGAGAGTATAGTCAAGCCGCTACTGAAAGAAAATGAAAGAATAAACGGCTATCTCCTGCTACAGCCAAAACACACTGACGTGCTTCATGACTGGTCACACAGGAGAGGGTGGTACCAGCCCGTTCGGGCCCGATAGCAAGTGAGTACTCTCACTTGGTACCCAGCCCTACCACCAGTAATGCAATGGGTGATAATTGCTTACTTCCCTTAGTCACCGCGGGCTAGGATGGGGTGGTGACACTTGTATTCTTAGTCCGTCACCACACGGATAAATATAAATAAATTAACACACAGCGCGAAAATGTCAAATCATTTTCGTGTACCTGCATCTCCTGGAATATCGTTCCAGATGCTTCGCCATTTCAGCCATCGTGACAATTGCTCGCGATAGGATCTCGATAACACATTCCATCTTAATGTGTGGGTTAATAAGTCAGGCTATGTGACCCGCCGTACATTAGTTACGGTAGACAGGTATCACAGACCTTCGAGCAAATCTCTAAGGCCTGATATTCCTTATAACGGTTTTGGATCATGAACATTTCCAAATGGAATATCATTGTTAACCAAATTCTCATCGCTACCAATATTAAATGAGTTATCGACCACACCCGAACCTATTTATAAATTAACACAACACGCTTTATCACTAACTAGACGCAGGGAAGCGTGACACGAGACTCGGAAGTAAGGTTCATTGCTTTTAGTTATTACTCCCAAACGTTATATAATTGATTGAATATACGCGTCTAACGGTATTGTCATGGCCGTTATTGTTATATTCAATTTACAATGACAATAAGTATTGAGAACGTTTATCTCCTACTGAAATGTTGATGATTTTATATTTTTTTTTATTATAGTTATGTTTGCGAAGAGACAAACAGAGATATCTGAGCCTACAGTTAACTAAAGGAGGTAAGAAGATAATAAAAAATAAGATAAAAGATACTTGAAACATAGCATCACGCCTGTATTCTCCGAAGGGGTAGGCAGAGGTGTATTACACACCCACAGTTCACCATCTATGTTTAAGTCCCACGCAATATGGAGCGAGCGTATTGCCGTCTACCGGGCACATTTCCAAACTCTGGGCCGCTACTGAGTTTTTCTTCATACGAAAAATCTCAATACCACCGCTCGACCCGGTGATCTAACCCGAGACCTCATCATCATTAGTAATTTTGGTGTGTTTCTTTGCAAGCTAAAATTTTCTAAGCATATTTTTTCTTTTGCCGTGTGGGGCCGGCTTTAGAATTGTAAACCCCCCCCCCTCTCTACCCACCCGTGTTTAAGCTAGCTTTGGCCGGCTGAACAACTGAACGTCAATATGTAATTTTTTGTCAATATATTAAAGATCTCTCACAGTCTTCTGTCTTATTCACTCACTCACTTTTCATACTTATGACATATTTTTTTTAATTTTACGTTCATTTTTTTAAATTTTATATTACACAAAACTTTTCCTGAAAATAAGGAACACAAAAAAGAAGAATTATTTAATTTGGTGCAGTCGTTTGGAAGTTATGCGCGCGTACATATTCATTTCAACGATTCATTTTTATTTATATAGATTTAAGCATGGACATGTTTGGCCAATTAATTAGGACACAATGCGTAAAAATGTGAATTAAAAATGACGGCCACAAGTAAATGTTAGCTCAGCTGGCAGAGCGTCTGAACGGTATTCAGGAGGCGCGGGTTCGAGCCCCTCTCGTGGCTATAATTTTCTAATTAGAATTTCGCACTTTGTATGAGTAAGATCTAATGTTAAATCTAAAACAAAATGTAGGTTAAAGAACTAATTAATTGCCATTTTACAAATCTTTGTGATATGTATTTAAGTTATATTTACAACGCACTTTATGCATAATCATCACGCAACAGTCGTGCGACATTAGGACGCCTGTCGTGCAGCTCTTTTGAACAGTCACGTTACATTCCCAGGGCGTAACATTTTGGGAGAAACCAATTATTTGATATTTAAGATCTCTCAAAGCACAGCTCCGGCATTAATTATAAATGGCTTGTCAAAGGTCTGTACATTATAAGGCTTCAAAATGATTAAGTGGCAGTTTCTATTGAAATTTGTGTTTTCTGAAAATCAATTTAGTTCATAGTGTACTACAATTTAACGTTTGCATGTTGAGATGCGGGTACATCTATATTATAAAGTACCTTACTATTTACTGTCAAAAAATATATAAGTTTAAAGAGATCTAACTATCATAAGGACCTACCTGAGGGTACCCGAAAGGGTAAGCCGCCGGCGGACCACAGAAGGAATGTAACATAGTTCCAGTGGCCCGCCAATAAAGGCGGAGAGACGGCACACGGCGGGTTTCTTTAGTGGGTGCAGGCCCCACACTACCCTGTTCGTTGCCCCGAACGATGGGGTGTGCGGTTAGGAACATTTTTTTTTCCGCCTTAACAAAAAAAAGGTGGGTTACCTACCTTACTAATATTATAACAGTAAAATTAATTGTTTGTTTGCTAAGCTTTAACGCCGTAACTATTGAACTAGACATAGGCTTCCTGTGGGATATAATATTTTCATAGAGATCATTATTGTGATCCATCCATCAGCCTTTCATCGTCCACTGCTGGACATAGGCCTCCCCAAGAGAACACCACAGCGAACGGTCCTGTGCCACCTGCATCCAACGACTGCCTGCGAGTTTGACTAGGTCATCGTTCCACCTGGTGGGAGGCCGTACTACGCTGCGCCGTCCGAAACGCGGTCGCCACTCGAGAACCTTTCTTCCCTAACGGTTGTCAGTTCGTCGAGCGATATAGCCTGCCCATTGCCACTTCAACATGCTGACCCGGCGGACTATGTCGGTTACTCCCGTTCTCCTACGGATTTCCGTATTACGGATCTTATCACGTAGAGAGATCCTAAGTATAGCCCACTCCATGGCACGCTGAGCGACATTAAGCCTTAATATAAGGCCAACATTCAGAGACCACGCCTCTGTTCCGTAAGTCATCACCGATAACACACACTGGTCACAGACCTTCGTCTTCAGACACTGTGGAATATTATATAAAATCATCTTCCTCAGCTTCCCGAACGATGCTCAGCCGACCTGGGTTCGTCAATTGACCTCTTTCTCGAAGTTGTGCCTAGCTAACTGGACAGTTTGTTCCAAGTATACATAGTGATATACATACCGGGGGGAGTGGGCAGCAGCACTCCCTCGAGTAGGTATTAACAAAATCCACTGCGATCGCCAACCCGCCTGCCAAGCGTGGCGATTGCGGCACTATACCCCCAATTTGGGATGCCTTTGTCCAGCAGTGGACGTCGAAAGGCTGATGGATGAATGGATAATACATAGTGATCGACAACTTCGAGAATCGCGTTCCCGGCTAGGACCGGTGCTAAAATAACATGGTTATATTGTGCATGACTTTCGTCTTGTCCATATTCATTTTTAGACCCACTAGCGAACACTGCTGAGGTAGTTGATCATGGTACCAAGGTCCGTCAGTGATACCGCCATGACCACGATTGTTTTTAAAATTGCATCTGGTGGCTGACGAGCCACGGCCAATCTGATAGTAAATGGTAACCGTCGCTCATAGACCCAACTATTCCGAGAGTATTGTCAAGCCGCTGCTCACCATTTTATTTCACATATATATGAAATGAAAGAATAAATGGCTATCTCCTGCTGCAACCAAAACGCAACGATGTGCTTCACATGATTACTCCCACTTGGTATCCAGCCCTACCACCTGTAATGCAATGGGTGATAACTGCTTACTTCGCTGAGTCGCCTCGTACCCGTAGGAAAGAATGGGATTGTGACATTTTTTTTTTATTGCATGTAGTGGCAGACGAGCCACGGTCCATCTGATGGTAAATGGTAACCGTCGCCCATGGACTTGACTACACTAAGAGTATTGTCAAGCCGCTGCTCACCAATTCATTTCACAGATATGAAGAATTCAATTCATACACTTTTATTCTTAGTCCGTCACCACATGGACAGATATCCGTAGAGTGATAAATACGTCAGAATTTATATTTTGAATTCTACCTGGATAAATAACATGGCATAATCTCTCTCTAGTTTATAATATATTAACTTAACCATAGTGTAACGAATACTTAACTCTCTCTAGTATGACACAGCAACCTAAACAGCAATCTTAGTATTATCTCACAATTATGTTTAAATAAGGTTTTTTGTATTATTTTGTAAATATTATCATTATAATTAATTGTGAAAGTCACCAATGTAATCACCATTGCAGCAATTATTACTCATTGCATTGCTGGTGGTAAAGCTGTGCACCAATGCAACCGGCTCCCTTGTGACTGGCCGTGAAACACCTTAACGTGTTTTGGTTGCAGCGGGATTTCGCCGTCCATTCTTTTATTTAATACACGTGAAATAAAAGCCGTGTGGGGCTGGCTTTAGAATTGTCCCACCCCTCTCCACCCATGGGAGTCGTAAGAGCCGACTGAGGGAATACCAGGGGAGTGGGCAGCAGCACTCTTTCGAGTATTAACAACATCCACTGCGATCGCCAACCCGCCTGCCAAGCGTGGCGATTACGGCATTATCCCCATGGCGGGACCGCCCGTTGTGGCGTTCTCTTGGGGAGGCTTATGTCCAGAAGTGGACGTTGAAAGGCTGATGGATGGATGAAAATAAAAGCAGTACTCTTGATCCACGAGTAACGGTTGTCATTAAGCATTAGGTGGATCATCTGCCACTATAAAAATGAATTAAAATTCTTCCCAACTAATGATAAATGATAATTTCATTTGTTTCTATATACAAACACATAAATTCACGTAAATTAATGACGACATAGATTCTCTATCTCTGAAATTTTATGCTACATCTTATAAAATATTTACATATAATTTATTTATAGATATAATGATATTGGTTAGTCATCGTGAATTTAAATTAGTCTTGTGTGGTCTTCTAGATGATACTATATACGTCCTTAAATCTTCGTTTTTCAAACAACAAACAAGTTCTTTGATTTATCTTTGGTTGATTATTTTATTTTGTTTCGATTACATTTCTGGAAATAGGTGATCGAGCCTGCTACATGCTTGATTTGACAAAAGCTATTGGACTGCTATAGATCAATAGCTTTCAATAGAACGAACTCTGCCGGGTCAGCTATTTATAATATTAATAATAGTAAGGATAATAACGATACCCGTTATTATTCTTAGTATGAATAAGGGAATAAAATCGTTGAGCTACATTTTCTTATTATTGCACTAGACAGGAAACACTTCAGAGGATATATTATCAAAAACGAGATTTATAATTTAATATCATAAAAATATCGCTATAGTTAGTATTTCAGCAAAAGTCTCATTCGTATTTTGTGATTTTACGAATGGTTGAGTGGGCTTCAATTCCAGGTACGTACACAAATTTTATAAACAGGAAAATCAGGATTATTCTAAAATACGAGCGATTTTACCGAAAGCAGTATCAACCTAGTGAGGCAAATAAACAGCAACTCTGTGGTCCCACCTTCAATTTCACGACACGCATCTCTGACTATTCAAAGTCTCGTCCCGTGTCTCGGAAAACAGGATTAGCTGTTGATAATATACCAATGTCATAAACGTCTATGATAGCCGTTATGGGGAAGCAGTATCCCTAAATATTCGGATATATTGTGTACCTCAGAATTTAACCCTTTAGATTGCGAAGAAGAAATGGCAGTTGCTCCTAAGAAAACTTATGCTGTACCAGATACTAGCGAACTAGAAAATCCATCTGAATGCTAATGAGAACTAAAACAAAGACCATAATTAGAACGACTTGATACAGTATACACTGATTTACTAAATATATAATCATCACTCAAGAGAGCATGTTCGTATCTACAGTCGGAAATACCTATCATTATTTCAAAGTGCATCAAAACAGTTCAGCTGTTTAGTCATGAAAATCGAACAGGCTCGTCAGTCTCATTCATGTTAGACTATCTACCAATTATATACTTAAGCTTTATTATATGTGAACATACAAATAGAATATTATAATTTATCAAGCTTACTAGTCATAAGTCAGCGCAATGTTAACCACCCAACTAGCTACAAATATTTCTAGGCGCCAGTCACCGGTTAGTTGCGCATACGCACAGATGTGCTCGCTCTTTTCGCGCAAACAAAAATTTTTCGAAATGTTATGATTTTTTATGTTGAATATTATAATGAAAATGTCACACGAACATGTTTTATTTAATATTTAAAGTTGTGT
This sequence comes from Leucoma salicis, assembly GCA_948253155.1. Lineage (NCBI taxonomy): Eukaryota > Metazoa > Arthropoda > Insecta > Lepidoptera > Erebidae > Leucoma > Leucoma salicis. The sequence continues at coordinate 10,388,405 of OX411818.1, forward strand.
GTTAGTGATTATGTTTCAGTGATTTTGATTTTGATATTGGATTTTTTTATTTTTCAACATGAAATTCGTTTTGTAAGTACCATATTATATTTCATTTGTTTTTTATTAAGTAAGGCAAGAAAATTTAAAGTATTGCCTTTAGACATAAATATACTATTACAAGCTAATTAATAGTTCCTGAAACATATTTTAGTTTAGTAAGTAACAATCTAAAGATAATTCCGTTATAGTTTATAATGTTTTACCTTTTATGGAATTTGCTCATAAGTTAACCTCGATATTATATGCGATATTGAAACTTCTATTCATAATACCTGTTTCAATACTTGAAGCTCCCATATAAGTATTACAAACTTTGACATGGTGACCTATTAAACTAAGTTCAACCGTATGGCGGGATCATCTAATAATTCGATGTGCTTAAGACTTATACCACTACATAGTATTAAAATTTGTCAATTAAATTGATCATAAATAATATACATCGTCAAATGTTGCCTGTGACTTTGCAGTGGACGTTACACGTCTTGTTTCCCTCATAGAACATGGATATCCAAAGAATAACTAACGCTGGTCATTATACATTATCTCTTAGAGATTTTAATTTAAATTTTGATGTTTTTAACTTCAAAGACCATAAACTTATATACAAAGTCCCAATTCTAAAGTTTTTTCAGTCGCGGGCATAAGCTAGTATTCATTGCAATAAATAAATAGATTCCCATAAATTACTTATATAATTTTGAATGCCAACAAAAGGGTCGTAATGTATTCATAATATTGAGGAATTAAACTTATCCACACAATTTATAACACTAATATTAATATTACAAAACTGGTCTTGATTGTAGTTGGAAAAATAAAAACCGTTGTTATGTTTATTGCTGATTTAGTGAAAATTATAATAGATACATTCCAATCGATTTAGTCAGACACATTAATAACACAATCATATATTGGCTTATATTGGCAGGTGGGTCCTAACAAGCAAAGGGTGTAATTATGACTAAAAATTCTGATATTTTTATATATTTTCTTAGATTTTAGACGCTTATCCATATAAATCAACAAAGTGGGAAAATTTGAAATCAAAAATACCGTTACGCTACAGTTTATTTAGGACCTACCTAGGGGTCTTAAAATAAATTAAATAGGAAACAGATCGAAACAAATTTTAATAAATAAGAAAACACGTACAAATTTTGTAAGCACTAAGTACTACTAGAGTTATTACTGTCTTTACCTAGTATTCACCGCAACACTTGGGATACCTCAAAAGATGTTCTTGTACAAGGGTCCACTCCTTTTAACATTCCGTACATGTACAAAGGTTCACTCCCTTTAGCGTTCCGTACAATCCCTTCCGTTCTAGAAGGTCAGACCCGGTCTCAGAACCAGACCCTGAAGTCCAACAGATCACACCTGAAATGTCTGAAACGGCCTCCAGTGAAGAAGACCCCTAGGTAGGTCCTAAATAATAGTGGCGTGACGGCGTCACCATTACGCTACACAGTCACGAGCAGGATACGAACCTGCATCTCCTGGATACCGTCCAGATGCTTTGCCAATTCAGCCATCGTGACAATTGCTCACGACTGCTAATTTCGATAACATATTCATACTTAACGTCTTGGATGAGGCCTGCGTACGACGCAAGTTCGAATCCTGCTCGTGACTGTTAGTTTCGATTTCATATGTTCATACTCTGTGTTAATAAAAATTCTGAATTTAAATTGAAGAGATTACAATACCACTAAAGAAAAGAGACTTTAATCATAAGAAAGTATGTAGACAATTATTTTAATCAGATTTTATATATTGTTCCATTTACACTAAGTAAACATATATTTTTTTTAGGCGGGAAAAAATGTTCCTTACCACACACCCTATCGTATGGGGCAACGAACAGGGTAGTGTGGGCCCTCATCCACTAAATAAACCCGCCGTGTGCCCTCTCTCCGCCTTTATTGGCGGGCCACCGGAACCATATTACATTTCTTCAGTGATAACACCATACTGCCTACCATTTTCTAAGCAATTTGCATGTGCAAACGTCAAAAGCGCGCGACACTTAGGTCTTTATTTATTTATTTATTAGGTTTGCTAACAGTTGATACATTGATACTTATACTAAATATGACAAGAAAGTAATGAGACAAATATATAACCAATTATAAGCAAACACATGCACTTAAAATAACGCTCTAATGTGAAACAAAATCTAAATTTCTTGATATGACATGTTCTATTTGATTATTTGATGAATAACAGGTTTTTTTTTATTTTATAACGAAAGCTTTTTAGGGTATCATAGAATATATCGGCTAATAGACTGCACTGATTGGTCAATCTACACATACGACAAATAGGTAACAGCTTTGCTGAGTGGAGGATAAAGAGGGGTTATTGGGGCTCTAGGGTTTCTAGATGGTACTCTGAAGTTTAGCCTACTTAGGAGTTGTGGACAGTCTAATTGATTATTTACTATTTTATAAAGAAACACCAAGTCTAGTAATTGTCTTCTCTCATCCAGTTTTTCAATTTTAAAGTGTGAAAGTCTCTCCAAGTAAGAATTATTTTTTGCTAAGCCTGTCGAGTAAAACAAATGCCACAAGAAACGTTTTTGTATTCGTTCAATCCTCAAATTATGAACTGAATAATGTGGTCGCCAAACTACACTACAATACTCAAAAATGCTACGGACCAGACTATTATACAGAACAATCTTGGTATTAGTAGAACGAAAAGCCTTAACATTTCGTATTACAAACCCCAATTTTTGGGAAGCCTTCTTAAATATATTCTCAATGTGCGGCAGAAACGTTAATTTACTGTCAATTACTCCCAAATCCTTCACCTGAACAACTTCTCTAAGTGGAATGCCATTTAAATGATAACAAAAAATATGACTTTTTGCTTTACGTGTTATTTTAATGTATTGGCATTTAGCTGGATTAAGTTGCATAGCATTGTTTTTACACCACAAAGATAGACTATTGAGATCATCTTGAAGCAGCGTGATGTCATTCAAAGACTCTATAACTTTAGCTATTTTAAGATCATCAGCAAACATAAATGGTGTTACGTATTTGAAGCAATTTGGAATATCATTCACATACGCGTTAAACAGGATAGGCCCCAAATGAGAGCCTTAGGGAACACCAGATGTGATAGAATGTGATAATGATTTGTAACTGTTCACTACAACATTAAAACTACGACCATAAGTAAGATTCAAACCATTTTTGCAAAGGCCCAAATATTCCATATAAGGATGATAATTTCTGCACCAGAACTCTATGTGAAACTCTGTCGAAAGCCTTGCTGAAATCCGTGTAGACTATATCAACCTGTTTATTATTGTCTAAGGATTCTGATAACATCTCCACAAAACTTGTGAGATTAGTACATGTAGACCAAGAAATCACAAAGCCATGCTGGAGAACAGTCAGATATTGCTTCAGATGATTCTTTATATATGGATAAACAGCTAACTCAAATATTTTAGCAAAACTTGACAAAATAGAAATGGCTCTGTAATTACCAATTAAACTACTATCCCCAGATTTGTGTACGGGGACAATGTTCGTTATTTTACATTGTGTGGGGAAGACGCCGGAGCGTAAAGATTTATTATATATTAAACATAGGGGCTCAACAAGTTCTGTAGCACATGACACAATGAAAAGAGGCGGAATACCATCAGGACCTGCTCCTTTAGTTTTGTCCATGCTCCTTAGAATTCTCAATAACGCTTTTGGTTGAATGGTCAAGTTGGACAGAGAATTACTTGTATGCATCACGTTATCCAACTTAGAACATGCCTCCACTGAATACAATTGATTATCATTTGTGCTCGTATAAACAGCCGCAAAACAAGAAGCAAACATATCGGCAACAACACGACCATCAGAACTATTCACTATTCCATTTGTAAAATGACCAGGGTATGAACTTTCAATACTAACAATGTAGTTATTATAATACTCCCTAGAAAGCCGCTTACAAGTTTTTTTTAATATATGTAATTCTATTTCATCTCTAGGATTTCTATATACCTTATAACGTTCCCGTATATTATTTTTTCGTCTTAGAGTTCTTATTAGGACATTAGTAAACCATATCCTATATATTTATTAATTTGGATTTTTTTTTTTGGGACGTGTCTATGTATCGCACTATGTATGCAGTTATAGAAAATATTAACCATTTCATTGATATCACTGTCCTCTAATAAATCAATCCAATCAATGCCTTTAAAGTATTCCCTTATAAGATCATAATTTGCTTTGTAAAAATTTAACCTATACGAATCTTCTTTTCCTAGTTTTTGACTGCAAATTGTGGGAATAGAGATATTTAGGGGTGGATGATACGCATCACTATGAGTTAGCCCATCAGTGCATTCACCAACTAAACATGATACATTGGACAATACTAAATCTTCTACTAAGTCTTTTTGTGTATTGAAAAGGAAAAACTCTGCCTGAAGTTTTAACTTTAAAAAAAACAAGGAAAATGCTTAAATTATTATATTGTTACCGACTTTTTCTCTGCCTACCCTGCAAGAGAGATAGCATGATGATAAGTAAGTCACCGACCCTTAACAATTGCACAAAGTTTCAATTCAATCCGTCGTTTTGAAGTGGGCGAAAATCACTTTCAAATATTCCGTTACATATAGATACGGCCAAAGCTAATTAAAAGCGCGTAAAAGAGTTAATTCTGTTTTATAGCACGCAGAGACACTTACTAGAAGACTCTTTACTCTGAATCAACCGGACTAATGATCTTGTTTTGCCAAAGTTTTACACTGCGTAAAGTACATTTGCATTGGGTTATTTTATATGCAAAACTGCTAGATATAGATAGAACGTGAACAGTTACTGCGCACTCACTGCCTCTGTGGCGCAGCAGTAGTGTAAGCGACTGCTGATAATGAGGCCTCGGGTTCGATTCCCGGGTCGGGCAAAGTTATTGAGGTTTTTCGTAAAAAGAAAAATTTTTCAGTAGCAGCCCGGAGTTTCGATATATGCCCAGTAGACGGCAATAGGCTCGCCCCCTATTACGTGGGAGTTAAACACAACCACAACACGAATCGTGGGTGTGTAATACACCTCTGCCTACCCCTTCGAGGAATACAGGCGTAATGCTATGCTGTGTTGTCACGTCAGGGTCACCAGTGTAGGTGCTTCTTATGGGAGATGATAATGAAACTTCGATGATCACTTGTTATAACGTATAATATGTTCGCTACATCGCAGTTAGTGTTCTACTGACCTCCTTACCTATTAGTCTCTCTCTCTCTACATATACATATTTTATGTGATTGCCACATTATATGCAACTTGCACAATCACCACAAACCTATTACTTGTTTATGATAAAAGTAAAGCAATGACCTCTTGATTATTACGTTTATCATTAGCTTAAAATTCAAGTTCATGAGCATTTAATATTTAAATATAATTGTTCCTTAATCACGACCTTTGAACTTTGGTTACATTGTTTCTCATGTTTATATGATACCATGTATTATTTTAAGAATATTTTAACTGATAACGTCGCAGAGGTAGTAGTGTCCTTGATGTTAGTACTGGGCTAATATTTATCACATCACACATATTAAATGCGGAAAATAGAGTGATCCTAACCTTGGGACAACATGACAACCACCTCAGGCAGAAGGCACGTTTCACAATACACACCGCAGTGCATATCCCAACATTATTATATGAAAGCAAGAGTTGGAAGCATGAAAGTAAAATTAATGCGGTCGAAATGCGATCTCTTCGGAAAATTTCTGGAGTTCTGACCGCATTGGTAATGACGACGTAAGAGAGCGAGTAGGTCTAAAACAGGGTATTGGTGTAAAGGTACAAAAGCGAATGCTCCGATGGTTCGGACGTATGGAACGAATACCGGACGACCGATCGGCGCGAATTTTTGTTTTGTTCCGTGACGGGTTAAGAATATATACAATGCGAAAGTGAAAGGATATAAGTACAGGGGGAGACCGAGATTCACCCACCTAGGTTGGTCTAGACCAAATCTGTCATACCTATATTGAAGGAAAGTGGAGTCAGCAGTCGACGAAACTGGCGAGCCTGTATGACGAGAATTATGAATTTTGAGGAAGCGAATGTATGTAAGAATAGAGCCTTTTGGCACTCTATTCTCTCTGTCTGCCGTGCAAAGGAGGTAGTGTGATGCTAATTAAGTAAGTTGTATACGATGAGTAGATATTTGTAATAATTAACAAGTGCAAGTAAAATACCTCAGTCTGTTTTGGTTCTTGAGGGAGATAGTCGTGCATTCTTTCATAACACATTCGTGAAATTTAATGGTGAGCATAGGCTTAAAGTACTCTTAGTATAGTTGAGTCCATGAGCGATGGTTACCACTTACCATGAGGGGTGCCGTGGCCCCTCTGTGACTATAAATAGCAACAAAAATGTGTTAAGATAATCTGAGGTCGGCACAGATGACTTAAGGGTAGTCTTATAATTCTTTAGAATTGAAAGACAATTGTTATGTAGTTTGTCTATTTCTACATCTTCTATCAGCCTTTCGACGTTCACTGCTGGGCATATGCCTCCCCAAGAGAACGCCACAACGAGCGGTTCCTTCATGGGGGATAAAGCCGTAATCGCCACGCTTGGCAGGCGGGTTGGCGATCGCAGTGGATGTTGTTAATACTCGAGGGAGTGCTGCTGCCCACTGGTGTTCCCTCAGTCGGCTCTTACGACTCCCGTGGGTAGAGAGGGGTGGGACGTTGAAAGGCTGATGAATGAAAAAAAAATTCAATGTTAGGTATATAAATTAATTTATTTAATTAATAATATATAAGTAGCAAAGTCGCGTAGGCAACCTAACGAATAAATTAATTAGTTGAAGATCCTGTTCATTGAGCGGTTGAGTTCTCTTTGAAGTAAGATGCTTTGTTGCCGAGATTATTGGCCTATTTTTATACGAGACGCATAGAAATATAAATTTTAGACTGTATAAAAGCAATATTGTTTTAATAATAACATTTAGCCTCTATGGTCTAGCAGTTAAAATTAGTACCTATGTCACTGCGGGCCAAAAAAAAATATTGAGTTTTTCTGTCAGAAACAGCTAGCAGCTCGGAGGGAAGTGCAGCGATTCACGCCCGTTTCTTAGAAATCACGTAAAGCCGTTGGTCAGTAGCGCATGAAATATAATTTTCGATTCAGTGTATATTTACTCAGCCAGTAAAGCCAATCCAGTAAGTCCAATGTTTTGTAATAAAAATAAAGCTCTGAATTTAAAAAAAATAAGCTGTGCAAGATATTTTATGCCTCTGAATATTTTTGTATTAATTATTTCTGTATCCCCATGGAATTTGTGTTCTCAGATTAATAAGCTACAAAAATATGTTTTGAATCTTCCCGGTACTTTCCGGCGTACACCAAAACCAAAAATGAATAATAAAAAAAACCACAGACGATGTATAACATTGAGAAATGATGCTTGTAATATGATTAATGGAATTTATTATCACTGAGTCAGAGTCATCATAACAGATTGAATAAAACTGACACTTTAACATATTAATAAATTAGTTTTGACCACAGAATACCCTAGAGGGGTTTGACAAACAAATTAACCTCATAGAGGCCAAGAGGATAAATAAGTAAATATTCACGGACATTTCACACAACGTCCTCTGATCCCAAACTAAGCTTAACGCTTGTACTATGGGTACCAGATTAAGGATATAATACATATTATATTACTCTGTTTTTTGTAATTACATATATATAATAGATAGAAAACACCCAGATGCAGTGCAAATATCTGTGTTCATCACACAAATTATTTCTGTATCCCCATGGAATTTGTCTTCTCAGATTAATAAGCTATAAAATACAAAAATGTGTTTTGAATCTTCCCAGTATTTTCTAATGTACACCCAAACCAAAAGTGAAACAATAAAAAAAAGTCCGCAGACGAAGATAAGAATATATATTTTAAGAAATAGATGGTTGCAATATAATTAACAGTTTTCTTTATCAAAGAGTCAGAGGAGTCATAATTATAACAGTTTTATTAAAACTGTCACTAACACATCAATAAATTCGTTTTGACAATTAAGTTAATAGAGGCCAAGAGGTTATTATTCTCATTCTACGAGTATCTCAGAATAAGTTACAACAGAGTTACATAGTACTAGTGTGTGCGTTGCTATCAATACTATTGGATTCATCTATATAATACACGTATGTATATAAAAATCAATTGCTGTTCGTTAGTCTCGCTAAAACTCAAAAATGGCAAAACCGATTTGAATAATTGTTTGTTTTTGTTCGCTCTAACACAGGAGTGCTTTAAAAGAAAAACAATAGGGAAATCCCACAAAAAACATTATAAATAAAAAAAATTCAAGCAGTCGTGAGGACTGCTGACAGAAGTGAAAACTTAAAACTATAAACAAAAAGTTGTTATTTTTGGATATCCAAATTAATTGTTTGATCTTAAATTAAAAACTGCAAATCAAAACTATTTACATTTATCGAGTTTTGACATCTATCGGCTCTGAACAATAATTATATTTATTTTCATATGGTTTATTTATTATCAAGACACATGGGCTGCGCAAGCCCAGTATTAAATATAAATACATCTTTATTAATATATCTATATACCTAATATCTGCATTCAGTTCACTTAATTCTCTCTATGATTATCATTCACTTCAACAATATTTTTAAGCTATTTGTACTGTCAATCATTTGATTATAATCTAAAAACGATACATTAGGCTTATGGTAACTGAAACAAGAAACAAAAATTCTTGATTGAAATTTATGTACGACATATTGTCACGTGACCATATTGATGACGACTTACTGTACATGAATATACACCCTATCCAAACCTTCCTATAGAAGTTTTCACTTCAAAAATACAAATGTGGTAATATTATTATGGGAATCACCCCTTCTCTACTGTTTTTGGCTAACAGTGACAGCTATATGTCATTCTTCATAAAATAAATTGTAAGGGACATCATGGGTGACATGAAGTTCACTGGGTCTTCTAGTCTCAATAGACATATATAATATATGTATATACTAGCCTCAGCCAAGAGCTAGGTTCTAGGCAATATCTCAAGTTCCCGATATAGTAGCGGGATAAAATATATATCAGTTGTTAAGTCTAATCAAGAGCTATCAAACAAAAAAGTTGCATCAAAATCCGTTCTGTAGTTTTTGCGTGATGCACGAACAAACAGACAAACAGATAAACCGACAAAAAATCTAAAAAAAATCGTTTTGTGTTTAGACACGCCTATATAGCCTAATTCAGACATATTTTCTCAAATATCTTAAATGTACAGAGACAGCTCTGTTACAGCTTTATAATAGTTTAAATATATATAGGTATAAACAATTTTAATCATTCGTAAAATAACTCCACTAAATATTTTGTACGAGGATTTTGTTGTTAATTCTTGGTAGGGTAAACTGTATAATGATTGGCACTCTAAGCATATTTAAGATTGATATATTAAATTTATAGGTGTTTAAAAAGTTAGCAAACATTGATAAAGGGTTCTCTGATATGTATATTTCCAAATAAAAATGCATTAATGAATCTAATTAGAGATTTTTAATAGAAAACAAAAACATACAAAATAAATATTTGAAATTACAGTCATTGGCACCACGAGAATAGTTACTGTTTTTAAAACATAGAAATCAGTCATTGGCACCTAATAAAGTAAGATTATAACAGAAAATTGGTCAAAAAAGCACTCGTTGCCATTATTTACCTAAAAACTAAGCATAAAAATAAATAATCTATATTAATTGATGATCCTTATTAGAAAGTGATATTTTAACAGTTCTGCATGGCGCCGGTATATATATATATATATATATATATATATATATATTTAGTGCTGCCAGATATATTATTATAAAACCTACTTTTTTCTACAAGCAATGTTACTATTGCAGATTCTGAAAAAAAGTAGAACAGATGTTTTTGTTATACCAGTTCTTAATATTTGCATTTAAAATCCAAAGTGCCAATGACTAAGGGGGTGCCAGCAATACTATAGTTTACCCTATATGGTTTCTGGCGTGTCACAAGGCCATGACACATTTTGATAATTTTTCAATATTGACCGAATCCATGCTCGCATAACATAGTAGTGGTGTGACACTCATGAATACTAACCTGTTTAATACGTGACTATCGGCTTCTTCTGAAGCCAAAATACCTTGACGCTTTTACATAACAATAATTTTAAAATTGAACTAGTTAACTCAAACTTATAGGTTATATATTTTTGAATGTAATAAGGATTACCATGAATGGACACGAGGGATCATCCGTGACTGGGGTTGAAGGTAGGCTTATTCAGTGTCCCACAAACGGAGAGTAGGTACACCTATCACCAATGTGTTCGGAATAGTGTTGGGGCTGCCACGCAGGCAATCCGACTTGTACATGTTCGAGTATGAGTCCGCCCTCTTTACAACGTTTATTTGGTGACTATACCAGTATCGAAATAGTGACGCTAACTCCCCTGGGAAGGCTGACTCAAGTGCCAGCTTCTTCCAAAGTAAGTCAGACATCACCAGATCGAATGCTCTAGAACTCTAGATAAGCCCATCTAACAAGCTAGCTCTAGCGATGTATAACTGGAATTGAGAGTCAAGATAGCACCTTCTGTCGATAAACCTGACCGTGCATGCGTAGATGTCAGTCAAGCAAACTGTCCAGCACCTTAGCCACGACAGCAGCCAGTGAAATACACACATAACATTTTAGATTTCCTGATTCCTAAATTTGAGTTCTTCAAAAAAGGAATGAAAATACTCTGAGGTCAAGATAACAAACTTTAAATAATTATAAAGTACCTACTTATAACTTGATTGTTGACCACAATATTAGTAATGTGTGTTTTTTTATAATATGTGGGTGACAAACAAGCATACAGCCACCTGATGGTAAGAACCGTTACCGTATCCTGTAGACGCTACACCAGTGGCATCACTCGTGCGTCGCCATCTCCAAGATAGAAGCTAGAGAGGAAGGATAATAAGGAGAGAACAGGAAGGATGTTAGGAGTTTTAGGTTTTAAGCTGTCACAGCAGTTAACTATTTCTTTTTCACGCGAAGAAAAAAAAGATATCATTTAAATGAAGACAGAAATATATGGAAATCCATCCATCCATCCATCAGCCTTTCATCGTCCACTGCTGGACATAGGCCTCCCCAAAATGGGGGTTTAACCATAATCGCCACGCTTGGTAGGTGGGTTGGCGATCGCAGTGGATGTTTTTAGTATATAGGGGAACGCTGCTGCCTGGTCCCCCAGTAATTCCTTAGTCGGCTTTTACGACTCCCATAGGAAGAGACGGGGTGGGGCTATTATTGGTGCCGGCCCCACACGGCAAGACACGGCAAGGCACACGGCAATATATGGAAAACTTAGCAATAAAACGAGTTCCTCTAAAATATATTAAATTTGTTGTTACTATATACTACTAAAACACCATGAGTACAGTATTATTTTGTGACATTTTTAGGATTTGACACATGCCATTTATGAAAATATTTTTTTGTAGAAAATGAATATCTGTGAGGAGGATATGTGATAGCTTAGTGGGAAAAAGTATTTTCCCAGATTGGGAAAAGACGAATGTTCAGATCCCCCTTACAGATTTTTATAACTCACAAAAATTGTTTCTAATCTTGATTTATTTATTTACGTATACTGTTGTTCAATATTGTCATATTTAGTAGAATAACAAAGATAACATTAAAATTATTAACATAAACCATTTAAAAAGTGAATTCACGTCGCAGCCATTAAAATAAGCGTTATATTAAGTTTTCTTATTTCTTATACTATTTCTATGATTACAATACTTATTTGCGTGCTCTATAATAAAACATTTGCAACACGTGTGTCAGCTCAGCGGTCAATCGCATACCTCACAAACGTACCTATATTCTAAGAAACACTATTATAAAGCTGTAATAGAGCTGTATGCTGCTGTACATTTACGATATTTGAGAAAAAATACCGTATTAGGCTAATAGGCGTATCTGAACACAAAACATTTTTTTTGTGTGTTTGTTTGTCTATTTATCCGTTTATCTGTTTGTCTGTTTATCTGTTTGTCCGTTCGCGCATGACGTAAAAACCACTGAACGGATTTTGGTGCAAGTTTTTTTATTTGATAGCTCTTGATTAGACTTAAAAACTGGTAAACATTTTAACCCGCTACTATATCGCAAACCTGAGACAGGTATAACCTAAAAGTAGCTTTTGGCTGCGGCGGAGCCGCGGGCGAACGCTAGTTTGTAAATAAATGATGAGACAGAGAATTATTAATTTTCTTACGTTCGCGCATGACGTAAAAACGACTGAACGGATTTTGATGCAATTTATTTGATAGCTCTTGATTAGACATAAAAACTGGTATACATTTTATCCCGCTACTATATCGGGAACCTGAGATTGGTATAACCTAAAAGTAGCTTTTGGCTGCGGCGGAGCCGCGGGCAAAGGCTAGTTTGTAAATAAATGATGAGACAGAGATTTATTAATTTTCTTTCAATAAATAATGTATCAAAGAAAAATTATAAGGTACAGAAATTTAATATTATTTTTTCACTAGCCTTTACCTTTTGCTTTGTTTAGACACTCTTATATAGCCTATTACAGTATTTTTTTTCCATAAAATCTTAAATGTACAAACACAGCTCTGTTACAGCTTTATAATAGTATAGATTATAAATGTTATAAGAGGTGATCCATTTCGAGGTTCCCTACTTTTTTAAAGAAAAAAACACAGAAAATTCAAATTTAATGGAGAATGTTTATTATCATTTGAAAGAACATTCTTTGGCATTTATTTTTTGAAGATTATGTCTATCAAATGTTGGCCGTTGCTACGTCGCAGATGGTCCATCTGTTGAGTCCAATTTTCGATGACTCAAATGCTAAAAATATATATAAAAATATCTAAATATATAAAATACTTTTCTTGTTTAAAACAGTTTTTTTTTTTAATCTTTACAAAAAATGTAATATAAGTGTATATTATACGAGTATGTTACTTCATTTTTTCGAATTCCATGATTCACTGATATACCAACCGTTATCACGGTAATCACGATAATCACCGGTTCATTGACTTTTAATTACGTTGTTGCCCCAAATATCGGTTCAAAAATACTTTATCGGGCGCATTATGTTTGCAATCTTGCTACTGGACATAAAATGTAAACCGATACACGTAGGAATCTCCCATAAAAATATGTCTAACTAAAAATGGGACAATTATTTGAAAATGTTTTATAATTGGTGCAATAACCTATTTACTCGTGACATAAGTAAATACTTATTTTTTATACTGTACGCGTGGCAATCAAGCATAGCTAGCTGGTTTTTAGGTTTTAAGCATAGTTGCGGGATAAAACGTGTTCAATTATTAAATTTAACCAAGAACTATCAAATAAAAAAAATACAACTCACTCTTTTACCGATTTCACAAATAAATAAATAAATATTCACGGACATTTCACACAACGTCCTCTGATCCCAAACTAAGCTTAACGCTTGTGCTATGGGTACCAGATTACAGATATAATACATATATTACTTTTTTTTTGTAAAGTAAAACACACAAACGCAGTACAAATATCTGTGTTCATCACACAAATAATTGTCTTGAGTGGAAATCTAAGCCACGACCTCATACACGGAAGTCGGTTACACTACCGACTAAGCCACGAGGCCGAATAGTTTGTTCTTCATAGTTCAGAAGCAATAAAAGGATAATAGGCTTCTTTTTATCCAAGAGAAGTGGATATTCCTGTGGGATAAAGACTTTCACATAGATATCATTAGTATATCATCTCTCTCTTATTTAAGAGATATGCTCTTGTTGGTGGACCTTCTTCCATTTGTCTCGCTTTTCAGCAAGCGCTTTGACTTCATGTTCACTTTTTCTTTTATATGGTCCGTGTAGGTCCTTCTAGGTCTTCCACGTCCTCTTCTTGCCTCTATTTTGCATTCAATTATAAATAAATAAATATATTCGCGGACATTTTTTCACACAACGTCCTCTGGTCCCAAACTAAGCTTAACGCTTGTGCTATGGGTACCAGATTACGGATATAATACATATACTACTTTTTTTTGTAAATACATACATATAATACATAGAAAACACCCAGACGCAGTACAAATATCTGTGTTGATCACACAAATAATTGTCCTGAGTGGGAATCGAACCCACGACCTCGTGCACGGAAGTCGGTTACACTACCGACTACGCCACGAGGCCCGTTTATATTTTTTATAAAAGAGTCATTTCGTATCAAGTGTCTTAACATCTTTTCCCTTCTGTTTTCTATGGTTCTTAGTATCGATCTCTTCTCATCTGCTTAACACTTCCTCATTTTTTCCTTTCCGTCCAACTAATCTTTATCATTCTTCTCCAACACCACATTTCAAATACCTTCAATCTCTTTCTAACTCTTTTCTTAAGTGTCCATGTCTCACAGTCATATAATTCTATTTTATAAGTCTCCATTATGTATGTTTTAATTAGGCGTTTTCGAATATTTTGGGAAATTTTGTTAGTAAATAGTTGTTTTTTTTTAAAAGCTCTTCTAGGCATTGCTATCCTAGCAACTATTTATATTAGTCTGGTGTGCATCTAGAGGTACTCGTTATTACACTGCCCAACTATTTAAATGTATGTACTCGCTCTATTTCGTAGTTTAATTGTATCAGTAAAGTGACGTATTTGTATTTGAAGTCCACGCGCAGTCGCGTGCAGAATCTAGTTCAATTTAATATAAAATTTGTGTTTTTTTGTCATTGTAAAGTTTATAAGTTAAATTGTGTTTTGCATCATAGTGTGCGTAATTGATTGTCAAAGTACCAATGTTTTTCCAACACCGCAATCTAGATGAAGTGGAAGGCACGCCTTATATCAATAAACTGTTACTTGTGTCACTACAACAGATGTATAGCTGGATGTGAAATCTGTCAAAACGTGTATTGGATATTAAGCGATCTTATCAATTGAATGTGAGGTAACAATATTTGTGGAGCCAGTAAGCTTTCGTTTGTCACAACACTATTTTAATATACCACGAAACTGATTGAACGGATTTTTATCTATAATACTAATAGCATTTACTTTACATAGTGGTGAATATGGAAAGGATTTCTTGTGTAATAAATATAAATATTCACGGACATTTTTTACACAACGTCCTCTGGTCCCAAACTAAGCTTAATGCTTGTGCTATGGGTACCAGTTTACGGATATAATACATATATACTACTTTTTTTTGCACGCCTCTTAAGTGAAGTGTTGAGGTGGGTTCTACTCCCGTTTTTCACGGAACAACTGATTTTTCAAACTTAAAATGTCTCTGTTTATCATATATAATAATATCTACACACGTATAAAGAACAAACACTATTTTGAACACTTATGATATTTTTGATGCCATTTTTGTTATTTAAACTAGTTAAAAAACTGTTTGAAAAAAAACTGCCTTGGACGTCCGTGAGTTGTAGGTAATGTATGTTAACAAGATAACAACCAAAATACTTTACTAATTGAGTCTTTTTTTTTTCGTTTACGAATTATTACGATTAGGAATAGAGCCCTATTACTTTTCACGGTCTGATTCGATGTTGGTTTAATTGTTATTAAATAAACAAAAAAATACTGAATATTTACGCTCGACGCGACATTAAAACCAGCGCCTTTCATGAGAACTACCTTTTTTACGTACGTATCGCCACCGGTGGTTTTACTATCTTCAACAGAACGCCGTTCGCCCGGCCGGTACATTGTTTTTTGTCAAAAGACAGTTCTTACCTTTGCTTGACGAACTGATGATATTTGTCAAGTATAATAACTATTTTATCCATAACAATAATTAAAAACACTAAACACACGTAAATAATAACACACCAGCGTTATAAAACACGAAAAAACATATTTTACGTTCCACAATTTTTACGACACTGAAATGTCAACCTGACATTTTGACGGACGGGCGCAAGCGATTTTACAACTTGTTTTTACAAGGATACAGTATATATTGGCTTGAGTAATTTTAACTATAACCTAGAATACAGACCACCTTCTTAAAATTAGCGCTAGATGGCGTATAAGACATGAAACCCCACCCCACTTTAGTACTTTTTGAAATTAGCGCCATCTATGTGATTTATTGAAAACTACTTAGTAAAACCAATACATTATTAGTTACTACTTATCAAATAATCAATTTTATTGTGAAAAATGAAGATTATGAGGCGTGCAGTATTGGATTTTCCAAAGTATATTGTAAATACATATATGTATATAATAGATAGAAAACACCCAGACGCAGTACAAATGTCAGTGTTCATCACACAAATAATTGTCCTGAGTGGGAATCGGACCCACGGCCTCGTGCACGGAAATCAGTTACACTACCGACTACGCCACGAGGCCCGTCAATGTAATGACCGTAATGGGCGCTTATGTAATGTTCGTTTATACACATCTTTTACATTATTTTAAAAAGATCACCTCGTTGACCTTTTTTAATTGTGTATATGAAAATAGAGATATTTCTTCCCGCTCAATAAAGCTCCCTTTTTTACTTTCACAAATAATTTGTTCATCGGTTAATTTAACTATAAAAGTTAAAAATAATGCCAAGTCACTGCACAACATTTAATATCCTTTTTATTCTTTTTTTTGTTAAGGCGGGAAAAATTTATTCCTAACCGCATACCCCGTCGTTCGGGGCAACGAACAAGGTAGTGTGGGCCCTCACCCACTAAAGAAACCCGCCATGTGCCGTCTCTCCACCTTTATTGGCGGGCCACCGCAACCATAGTACATTTCTTCAGTGTATTACAGTATTTAATTTAAAACGAAATTGCCCTTTACATCATTTGATTTCAATGAATATCTTCGGAGATATCGCAGTTTTAAAATAACATCGCAGCAAAATAATGATCAAGTAAGTACTGAAGTTAGCGTTAACCCAAAGTAACTAATCCACGCGGACGAAGTCGCGAGCATAACCTAGTTGGAATATATTTGGGTCCACCATTATCATGGTATAAGGAAAAAGTTATCTTCATACAAACGAACCGAGCGCGGTTTGCATGTGCCAGTACCTACGAGTCGCCGCACGCAAAAATAACACAATTTAAAACTGCGTGATTTCGTACGTATTGCCGTGCGCCCAGGCTTCGTTAATCGCTTTACCACTCGGTATTTATTCATTCAAGCTCAAAGATAGCTAAATATCGGGAAAAAATACTGTATTGTATTTGGATGACATATAGACGGGATCTTCTCAAATCACAACACTAAAAAAATTATAGGTATCATTGCAAAAGAATATACTCAGCTCTCGTTCTATGTATAAAACATATAATTGAGAAACTTTGTATTAAGGCTCCCTGATGTTCTGCCTAAGTTTCACGACAATTTATTTTAATTTCGTAGGTATATAAAAACTAGCTCTGTATAATTTTATGACATTTGAATAAACTAAATGTGACCAGCCCTGTGCGCGTAGGTAATTATCGCGCGCACGGGGTCTGAATTAACGTACTTCTTTCCTTATGCTATGCCATTACTTTGTGAACTTCTTTTCTTAGTATATATGTCACGACAAAGTTGATCGTATCACAATTTTTTGTAAACTTTAAATGCATTATCGATTATCTATTACAACGGAAACGCCAAGTACGGGTGAAGTCCAGATAAGAGTGATAACTGATATTTGACTATGACTGGACAGCTGACCTCTAAACCAAATTTGTTGATAAGCCTATGACCGTATACTGCAAACTGCAATGACGATCCCCAGTCCTTCAGGCCAGCGTGGTGAAGAATTACGGCCTATATCCCTCTCACTATGAGAGGAGACCTTTGCACTATAGTGGGACAGTAAAAAGGGGTGTAAAACGGTATTGGATAAGCTGAGGGAGTGTAGAGAATATGCGATACTATCAGAAATATAGATGTTGTATCGTTATATTAATAGCATTCCAATTTCAAGCGGTAACTTATGACATTATTATGCATTTTTTAGGCTTATAACATTAAAAACCAAGAAGGGCTAAACCAAAATACGACTGAAGTAATGTCTACAAGTTCCAGTTGCCCGCAAGCATAGGCGCGGAGATGGCACACGGCATTTTAATTTAGTGTGTCGAGGCCCCACACTACCCTGTTCGTTGCCCCAAACGACGGGGTGTGCGGTTAGGTATATATTATCTACCTATACAAAAAAAAACTTATTCGTCGATACGCAAACAGAAAATGTATACCTAAAACTACCTACCTATAAAAAAGTAAAATAAAAGAAAAGAGATGAGCAAGGCAAGTGGAAATTCGCTGCCCCTTCCTTTCCCTCTAATAAACACGCGTGAGTTTATAAATAAAGCACTACTAGGAAACATAGACAAAGGCCCCATCGAAGTTTTCTACGAAACATACATTTCTACTTAGGAAATGTTGAATATTCACAATTCTCTGAGTATTAATTGATTAGAAAATAAACAAAATACCCATATGTGTGCCATTCACACACACGGCAGAAGTGAAACTTCTGAAAAGTAGCCTACGAGAGATTGAGATACATAATAATTATAGAGTATCAGGAGTATTAACTAGGATAAATGTAAGCTTTATTATTTTTTACCAAGCTTAAAATGACCTCTCATTAATTAAATTTAATGGAGCATTAAAATTCATTTAAATTTTGTTTTCTGCAACGATATAATAGAACCCGTAGGAGTTCATGAAACAACTTTGGTAAAAGGTCGTGTGAACCTCACCATAGCAACATAAATAACAAAAGTATATGATTCATTTCAGGGGTAGGTGAGAAAAATACTTTATAACTGGCATGGGAATACCAAGTGAACATAGCAAAACAGAGATATTATTTATTATTGAATGCATATCACTTTTACAAAGTCTTTTACACCGTGGTCATTAATGGTTTAAGTATTGATCACGCAAGCCGGAGACCGAGATTTCAAAATCAGCAACCAAGGAATACATTTTGTGACAAAAAAAAAAAATGTCAAAGTTAAAATAACTTTAATGGGCTTTGCTGCAACTGACTGTTAATCCTATACATTTATGTGTTTGTTTCTTTATCGTGACGCATTTTCACTTCATCGAGTTTCAAATCAACACGATTCTAAAAAAGTACTTCAAAAATAAAATCTTTTATCTACGTATTAAGCCCACCAAAGTAATTGCTACGTTTACCAATACAATAAAGGTTTAATAATAGGTCGGTAACACGTTTCACACACTTGGTGTCGTTCCATTCCTGAACGTAATTATCTACCATCCATCCATCAGCCTTTCGTCGTCCACTGCTGGACATAGGCCTCCCCGAGAGAACGCCACAACGAGCGGTCCTGTGCCGACCGCATCCTTTTTTTTGTGTGCTTATTATGGGGGATATTATATATTCTCTACAATTATAATACTTTCTGATATTTACGCGAATGTTACACATTTTGAAATAAAATAACGTTTACGGAATCTATCGCTTTTACTTGATTTTACTACTATCCCGACGTTTCGAATACTTTACAGCATTCATGATCACGGGTGGACTAAGATGATAGACGTCCAAGGCTGATATGTTATTTCAACGGTTTCATCTACCCACAGTATATGCTTTTACAACATTTTTTGGATTATTTATTTTAACCCACCTAATATTCGTTTAGAAACACAGTGAAAATATCTACCTCAAATGTTTATGCTTACAATGTATGAGACTAAGTTAGTATATTAAAATGAGTATAATACTCCTCTTTAAATTGTAAAATTTTTGTTATTATTTAGTGCTCAAAAATTATACCACAAACTGCCAATTACTACCAGTAAGAAGACAATCTTGGTTATTAGTTTATATTATTAAATATATTAATTTTGCCAAAAACAAAATTTTTTTTTCTGTACAATTGTAATAAAAAAAGTGAATTTGATAGTTTTGGCACACGAATTACGACAAACAAATAAAAATAGCACAAATGTTATTTTTTTTATAAAGAGTGTTGACACGAGAGCGATTCTATCGAATTTATCTCCCGCTAAATATCAGTGGTGTAATATTTGTTCAGTTCATTCACGGGCGAGTCTATCAATCTCGTAGTGTTGATTGTCGCACAAATATTTATTTTACCCGTCCCAGTTCCCATTATAGTACCTATAGCTTAAATTTAAAGACTATTTTTGTTTGAAATTTTGGTTTCTATATACTTTCTGGAGACGTCATCATCACTGTTCGGTTTTCTTGGTTTTCTAGGTTAAACACCTCATTGTAGGTCTTCCTAATCACTAGAACTACCATACCTTTGCTTGTCAGATATAAAATTATCATTATCTAAAACAAAACTGCCCTCACACACATCTATACAAAAAAAAATTAAGTGTCAGTTTGTAATGTACTTTATACAGATCAACTTAATAAATGCATATTTTATGAAAGTATTATACGTTACAATAACAACATACCAATACGAAAGTTTTTGTTTATCTGTCTGTTCGTTGATATAGCTGTAATAAAAATTTGATATAATTATTATTATAAGACATAGTATACATGGTTTGGCCATAAATACTGTCACAATAAAAAAAATAGTATTACAATTGGATTTTGGAACCTTTCATTCTAAGATAAATACTAATTTAAATAATGTTGTAATATTGTGAGGTGATAAAAATAACCGAATTGCTGTTATATCTTTACACAAAATAGGTATGGAGGCAAATGCAATTTTTGCGACTATTCGCTTGGTATTTGTTGAATATTTGTACGCCGGGTTATTGATAGGTATAATGAAATATCCACTATTAGTGATTGTAAAAAATCTGGCTGTACATGTAGTGGATCAAAGCATTCCTACCAAAAAGGTGATCGAAGCAGTTAAGGAAATAATTCAAAGAAATCCTGTCGAAAATATTTTATCTCGGGAAATGAATTTAGCACCTAAGACCATGCCGAATACTTTAAATGATGACTTAAAACTTTCAGCACATAAGAATCATTATTTAGCCGATAATTTGAAAATGAATAGGGTAGTAAAATCACAACAACTTCGTGGTACGCCAAGGAAGATAAAATAAAAAAGCTTACTGAGCTAAAGCTTACTTATATTTTTACTATCGAGCAACATTTTAATAAGTGATATTACCGAATTTATGCTCAAAGCTCTATGGAAGCTACTCAATTAGTCAGCAGAGTACAGCGTGGGCATAAGGCGACTTCAGTGATTTGGTAGGTGTAAGCTCACAAGGAATCACTGAGCCATATTTTTGTGAAAAAGGTTTCAAAACACTGGCACAGATGTATCAAGATGTAATTATTGGTAGTTAGCATTTTAACAACATGATGGTAAAACCAAGAATGCTACTTTCAGAAGGACTCAGAACTGGATCATAAAATTCGATCCACGTTTCTGACTTCATCAGAAGATTGCCCACCATCTATTCCCAATCTTGATCCACTGGATTATGATTAATATTCAGTCTTCAGAGTATGGCATGCTTGTCATGATATTTTGGAGTCCTTAAGGATATCCATAAGATTGAAGAAGTTTCCCCGTGGAGAAATTTCGTGTTTAATTAATAACTTGCCTCAACGTTTAAAGGATTGTTTTAAGGCAAATTAGATAATTTTGCATAAGCTAAATATTTTTTAATACCACTTCTTATCATCACGCCATTTTCCTTGCAGAGTAGGCAGAGAGAACAGATTGCCAAGAGGTTCTATTCTATCATACATCTCTCGCTTCCTCAACAATCATAATTCTCTTTATACACGCTCGCTGGTTTCTTGGAGACTCCTGACTCCACCTAACTTTAACTCATGACCGGTTTGGTCTAGGTAGGTGAGTCATTCCGCTTTCATACTGTATATCTTCTTAACCAGTTGCTTGTCCGGCATGTTTTCCACATGTCCAAACCATCGGAGAATTCCCTTTCCCATCTCTACACCAATATTATTTTTTATTGAGAAATTATATTAATGTATAAGCTTACGCACACTAAAGTAATCAATGTTTTATGCAATAAAATACAATATTTATGGCAAGACTATGTATGTATATGCATAGCTCTATTAGTATATCGTGTATCCTTAACATTTTAATGAGAAAGTGCATTTGTTTGTTGTTACGCTTTCATGCCGTTAACACGCAACTGATTATACTTAAAATGATTTGAAATTTAACATACATAGCTTAGAACTCAAATTGCCCAGCTTCCGAATTTTTTAATTCGAGATAGTTAATGTGCCGTAGAGAGACATACATATTATTTTACCTAATTCTGAAGGACACGCTGACGACTTCGAGGGCAGAATCTAATTATTTATAATTTTGAAAGCTTTCAATTGAATAAATATTACATTTTAGAAGCTTAACATTAATTTAATGAAGCCAATATTGCAACTTATGAACTCACCATCAAAACAGGTTTTATAAGCAAAAGCTAAGCCATACTAGTTGTTTTTAGTAAATTAAACCATGACGTTAATAACATATTTCCGACTATCGATATACTGTTAATCATAAACGAAGCTATTTATTAATGAATTTTAATTATTGATCATAATAAAATACGGTGTGATGTTAGTTCGTGTGATGGCGAGCTGAGAATGCTTTAATAGCAAGTAAAGGAATGGGTAGGTATGTTTATAAATTATATGTTTATAAATTATATATATGTAAAGAAAAAATATATTTTATAATAAACTAAATAGAAAAATATAATAGAAAAGCTCGACGAATTGAGAATCGGACCCTATAAAATCATAAACGTCTAACTTAATATACAAAGTAAACACTGGACATAAGAAATCAGAGTCAAACTTTTTTCACATCTCGAAATTAACTCCAGTCCCTGCACTTGAACTACCATGAAGACGATGCGTGAGAAGTTGTAATGTTTTATCTTCTCTGGGAGGGGGAGATGTAAAGAAAAAATATATTTTGTCTTTATATAAATTTCCCGCGCATGTAGCACTAACAGACTGATTTTGTTATCTGTAGCGAAATAGGAGAGCTTTTTGTTAATGGCTACGCGTATTTATTATAAAGATTGTGAAAAGGATTTAATTTATAGTGATTTAGGAATTGACATCAATAATAAACTTTGAATGTCGTTTCTTTTGCTTTCAGGTCTGTTCATTAACACATACTTCCTTTTATTTATTCATTGTTTGTTGGATGTAGGTTCTTAATAAAGAATTACTTTTGCTTTCAGTAAGAAACCATTGTTTTGTTTTACGGTGTCGATCTATCTATCACAAGAATAATAGCATTGTATATATTGTAAAACATATAAGTATTAATGAAAGAAGATCCGTGCATAATATTGGATAGTAAAAGGGTTGGGAAAAAAAAAAGAAACTCATTTCTTATTAAATGCCAGTATCTTATGACGAACTTTCATTCGAAATTCAAAGTTTCAACTTCTGCAATTTGGGAATGTGAATTTTATGGCTTTCTTATTAATGGATTTTAATAAGAATGAGGTTCGCCATCGCCTGTATATAGGCTTATACAGTGTAGGTTATGTTTTAACTTACTAGGCTCTGCTCGTAACTTCGCCGCGTGTACTTCAGGTAATAAATACATACTACAGGACACTATTGATCTCTATGCAAATATTGCTAAATCACATAAACTATCAATTTTCAGGAATAAACAGTCACTTATGTCATTTTCTGACTCATTAGTCTGCCATCATTAGCAATAAAAAAAAGTTCTATATATACTAATATCTGCGTTCATAGATATCATATATTTAAAATGAACTTTCAGGAGTGTCATAGAATATAATTATGTATATTATAAATATAAAACAAAAGGGCTTTCCATGAAGGCTAATTTTGTAACAATTTTTTTTTTTACTAATGCTGCCTTAACCGAATATTTAAGTGCTTTCTGAAGAAAAGCTTTAGAATTCAAAAATGTTTATAAACAAATCTGTAGTTAGTGTAGTATAGAAAGATGGATGATCTCTAAACAGTTATAAATATAATGTAAAAACAACTTTGTGAATGTATATTATTTTTCAATTATTAATACAATTAATAACGTAAATAATTTAATTCGATGTAGTAGCGGTTACATGACTATTACTATTATGATTTCGTAACCTTTTTATTTCTTGATAAAATATACTGATGGAAATTTTACTTGTGATTAGAATACTATGTTTGTATATTTATGATAATATATGACACATACATTATTATATTAACATTATATTGACCTCAAAATGAATGGAAAGATATTTATAGCAGTGACAGGCTAGTGGTAAAACCAAGGACTACAAAGACAATGGTTTCGAGTTTCACACCTCAGACATTTCGAGAAGTTTCGAGAATATGTGTGATTTTTTTTCCAAATAGGCGAAGGTAAACATCGTGAGGAAACCTGCATGCCTGAGATTCATTTTCTCAACAGCTTGTGAAGTGTACCAGCCCGCATTGGGCTAGCCTAGAGGACGACCTGTGCCCAATTGTGGGACAGTAAGGGGTTTTTCAGCGCATGTAACATAGAATAACGTAAGTAGTAAGTTGACTGACCGCATTTGTAACGACGACGTAAGAGAGCGAGTAGGTATGAAAGAGAGTATTGGTGTAAAGATGCGAAGGGGAATGCTCCGATGGGAGACTCACCTACCTAAACCAAATCGGTCATGTATTGAAGGAAGGTGGAGTCAGGAGTCTCCGAAACCGGCGAGCGTGTATTAAGAGAGTTATGAATGTTGAGGAAGCGAGAGATGTATGCAAGAATAGAACCTCTTGGCACTCTGTTCTCTCTGCCTACCCCGCAAGGAAAATGGCGTGATGATAAGTATAGTAAGTTGACGGGCCTCGTGGCGTAGTCGTTAGTGTAACCAACTTCCTGGGTGTTTTTTATCTATTATATGCACATGCAACAACATATTTACAAAAAAAAAGTAATATAATATATTATATCCGTAATCTGGTAGCTATAGCACAAGCGTTAAGTTTAGTTTGGGACCAGAGGATGTAGTGTGAAATGTCCGTCAATATTTATTTCTACGTCTACCAGATGTGAAAACATCGAAATTATTTTGTAGATATAAAATGATCATAACTTGACAAAGTACCCCACAAGACGAATCAAACGAGTATAAACTCGATAACGTTGCGTCGTTTCATTATAGAGTTACTGTAACCACCTTCCAGCTTCATCATCAGGATACCATCTAGAGGCAAAGTACTCGTCAAGACGAATCATACGATCCCAAATTTGATGAGGTTGCACCCTTTCATTGTAGAGTTTTTATGTCCACCTTTCAGATCCATCATCAGATCAGCTCCATGTCACCATAATATTGCATTGTCACGCGATATACAGATGCGTGTAAAATTTCAGCTCAATCGGAAACCGGGAAGTGTGTCAAATCTAACTTGCAAAATTTGAACGGGACAAGTAAAATAAAAACGTCGGCACGCTAACAGCCGATTTTACCCTCCCTCCGCATTAGATGTTTCACATCAAAAATTCAATATCTAAACTTAGACACAACTACAAACAATATTCTCTATACGTTTCTTTCCCACTCATCTTAAAATAGCTGCATCGCTGCTGTTGACAAATTGTTAATTTTATCACCTCGCATACGCTTAATTTCTTATTCAAGAAATAACGGTGTTAGTCAACTTCAGAATACGTTACGAAAAATCATTCATAAATAAATAGTTTGTATTCAATAGCCGATAGTACGAGCATTCATCTCGATAGAAATTATCATCTGGTAAAAATGCTTAGGCATAGCATTATAAGTGGGCGGCGTTGACGGGCCTCTGTTTGTTAAATAGAGGCTCCGTCAACACGTGCGTGCGGCGACGGGGCGGGTCGATAGTGGACCTTTCGTTTGCTAGCCCCGACGTCGCAGCACGAGTGAGGAACTGGTGTGTCCTGGAGGAGGTTGAGACCTTGTCCGATCATCGGTATATCCGGATTGAGATCTCCCGGTCCCTTCAGGGCCCCAGTAGGGGTCACGCAGCGCGCAGAACTCCCGCGTTTCCGCGGTGGGCTGTGGGCAGGCTGGATAGAGACCTACTGGTGGAGGCAGCCATCGTAGAATCGTGGCAGTCCTCACCAGCCCTGACCGAGGGGGTGGACGTCGAGGCTGGCCGATTTCCGCTGCGATTACGCAGGTGTGCGACTCGGCCATGCCCCTTGTGCGACGTCCTCCTCTGAGGAAGGGGCTCTACTGGTGGTCCCAGGAGCTGGCAGACCTCCGTGCGGCGTGTATTCGTGCCCGGAGGTCCTACACCCGCAGTCGGCGGCGCAACAGCGATATGGAGCGGGAGGGCCAGCTGTACGAGGCGTACCGCACCTCGCGGGCCGCGTTAAAGTTGGCCATCTGCCGCGCCAAAGCTGACAAAAGGCAGGAGATGCTGGACGGTCTCAACCGTGACCCCTGGGGTTGCCCATACCGTGCGGCACTTAACAAGCTCCGCACTCAGGGCCCCCCCCTCACAGAGACCCTTCAGCCCAGCCTCCTCACCGAGGTGGTCGAGGGTCTATTCCCACGACGGGCGGAGCACACGCCCCCGGTCATGACACCGCCAGGTAGCGACCGGGAGGCCGATCTCAGTGTACCGCCCGTCACCGCGTCGGAAATGGGGGCGGCAATTTCGCGGATTCGTTCCAAGAACACCGCCCCCGGCCCAGACGGGATGCCCGCCCGGGTACTGACCCTGACTCTGGACCACATGGAGCCCCGCCTCAGGGACTGTTCGACGCGTGCCTGGCGTCCGGACGGTTCCCTGACTGCTGGAAGGAGGGGAGGCTGGTACTCTTGCCGAAACCGGGGCGAACGCCGGATTCGGTCGGGGCCTTTAGGCCCATCGTGCTGCTGGACGAGGTGGGTAAGTTGCTGGAGAGAATCCTCGCTGCCCGCATCGTCCGGCACCTGCGTGACGTCGGACCTGACCTGTCGGACGCCCAGTTCGGTTTTCGGACTGGTCGTTCGACGGTCGGCGCAATCATGCGCCTGCGGGCCGCGGCCACGGCAGTCGTCGTCGGCGGTGGAGTGCTGTTGGCGGTGTCGCTTGATATCGCCAACGCATTCAATAGTCTGCCATTCAGCTGTATCAGGGAGGCGCTCCGGTATCACGGGGTGCCTGCATACCTGAGGCGGCTAGTGGCAGACTATCTTGAGGGCCGCAGCGTTCTCTATGAGAGCCGCATAGGGGACGTTGTGAGAAGACCTATGTCGTGCGGTTTCCCGCAGGGTTCGGTTCTAGGGCCGCTCCTGTGGGACATCGGTTACGACTGGGTGCTACGCTGTCGGCTCCCCCCCGGGCTGGCGGTCATCTGCTATGCGGATGACACGCTGGTCGTGGCCCGGGGCGGAAACTTTGAGGAAGCGGCGTTCCTGGCCACTTTAGGGACCTCGGAGGTGGTCAGGAGGATCGGGGCGCTGGGGCTTAGGGTGGCCCTGGACAAGTCGGAGGCCCTGCTTTTCCATGGGCCCCGACGTCGGCCACCTGCTGGCGCCTCGATCACGGTGGACGGGGTCTGAATTGGAGTGCAGGCCCGGATTAAGTATCTGGGCCTGGTGCTGGATGGGAGGTGGCGCTTTCGCGAGCACTTCCGTCAACTGTCTCCGAGGCTCGTCGGTGCGGCGTCCGCCCTTGCACGGCTCATGCCGAATATGGGCGGACCCAACAATGCGTGTCGACGGCTTTACGCGGGGGTGGTCCGGTCGATGGCGCTGTACGGCGCACCCGTGTGGGCGGAGTCCCTGGACGCACTAAACAGGGCTCTTCTGTGGAGGCCACAGAGAGTCGTCGCGTCCAGGGTCATACGTGGATACCGAACGGTGTCGACGGAGGCGGCCTGCGTGTTGGCCGGAACCCCTCCGTGGGACTTGGAGGCGGAGGTACTCGCCGAGGTGTACCGGCGGGCGTCGCAAGAGCGGGAGGGGGGTGGACGTCCCCCACCCAGCGTGGTGGCCAGATGGCAGGGCGACGCCCGCCGAGCTGCCATGGCCAACTGGAGGGCGCGGCTGGAGGCGCCCCGGGCCGGTCTTTGGACCGTAGGGGCGCTCCAGCCAGTGCTGGAAGAGTGGGCAGGGCGACGGCACGGAGTCCTTACCTTCCGACTGGTGCAGGTGCTGTCGGGGCACGGTTACTTTGGCAGATATCTGCACATAGTCGCAAGGAGGGAAGCCACTCCGGGTTGTCACCATTGCGGCTGCGACGAGGACACGTCGCAGCACACGCTCGAGTCGTGCCCGGCTTGGGCCGAGCAGCGTCGTGAACTTGTCGCAGAAATAGGGGGGGACCTCTCGCTGCCGAGCGTCGTCAGAGCGATGCTTGGCAGCGACAGGAATTGGGCCGCGGTCGCTGCCTTCTGCGAGGAGGTTATCTCGCGGAAGGAAGCGGCGGAGAGGGCCAGGGAAGCTGATCCTTCCGCAGACCCAAACCGCCGCCAGCGACTGGGGCGGCGCAGGCGTGAATATTTGCGCCTAATGCCGCCCTAGCTGGGGCTGCGGGTGGATGGACCGGGGAACGTCCGCCACCCGCAAGGCCTCCCGCGAAGGTGCGACGCTCCGTGTACGGATGCGTTGCTCAGATGAGGGTACCCGAAAGGGTAAGCCGCCGGCGGAACACCGAAGGAATGTAACATAGTTCCAGTGGCCCGCCAATAAAGGCGGAGAGACGGTACACGGCGGGTTTCTTTAGTGGGTGAAGGCCCCACACTGCCCCGAGCGACGGGGTGTGCGGTTAGGAACATTTTTTCCCACCTAAACAAAAAAAAAAAAAGGCATAGCATTATAAATAAATGTCAATAACATAAATGTTTTATTACTCTGCCATAGAAAATATAAAAAAATATAGAAAATATAATAAATAATAGTTGAACTGAGATATTTTAGGTTATTTACCTACCATACTTAGAAAAAATATTAGTTGAACTGAGATATTTTATATTAATATAATATTTGACCCCGATTGTTTGCTCATAACTAATTCCTTGCAAATTTCGTGGTACACTCGTAAAATAAATCTTATGCATTTTGTTATTTGAGAATTAAAAATAATATAGGTACTTATTTAACCAGTCCATCCATCCATCAGCCTTTTAAAGTCAACTGCTGTACATAGGCCTCCCCAAGAATGGGGGATAGTGCCGTAATCGCCACGCTTGGCAGGCGGGTTGGCGATCGCAGTGGATGTTGTTAATACTCGAAGGAGTGCTTCTGCTCACTCCCCCGGTATTCCCTCAGTCGGCTTTTACAACTCCCATGGGTGGAGAGGGTTGGGAAAATTCTAAAGCCAGCCCCACACGGCATAGGCGACATATATTTAACCAGTAGTTTAGACAAATAAGGTAAGTTAATAGCAAATTCAGGGTATAATATATTTATAACTATCCTTTGCCCATGAGTTCTGGACTTCCCGCTGCTGGTTTTTAGGTTTATACATTTTTTAAGTCTGTGTTAAGTGTTATCATATAAAAAAGAATTATCAAAATTCCTTTAGTACTTTTTGTGTGTGTGTGTGATATCTGCGAACAAATAAACAGACAAAAATTCAAAAGAAAATGTTGTGTGTTCATGGATATCTAAATAGCCTAATACAATATTTTTTTAATATGAAATATTTAAAATGTGCAATGCAGACATAGCTCCGTTACAGCACAGAAATTTATTTTAACCACTAACATTAAAAATATAGATGTCCCATTTCATAACAATCGTAACAAATACAAATCGACTTCACCTAAAGAATTTATCATGTTGTGACATTTCCACCAGCGGCAGCGCTTAGATTTCGATGGAGCATTATTTATAATTATGAAAACGACGACAACCGTTTCTACTCATATATTCATAGAGTTATCAATATAAAACAGATAATTCATTCAATTATTGAGGTCAATTGTTATCAAGATTTGTCGCCAGATTTTTTGTTAATTTTTTACTATGGTAACCCTAAACATAAACTTTAATTTATTTACAACTAGAGTCAACCCGTTAATTCGTCCACACGGACTTTAATATATAAATATTAAATACGTCACTCTGTGGTACATTAATGAAGATCTTTACGCAAATATGCAAAAAATGCAATCCCGCACGAAACATAAAAACATTGCATCACGCCTGTATTCCCTGAAGGGATAAGCAGAGATGTATTACACATATGTTTTTTTGTTAAGGCGGGAAAAAATCAAAGTTCCTAACTGCACACCCCGTCATTCGGGACAACAAACAGGGTAGTGTGGCGCCCTCACTCACTAAATAAACCCGGCGTGTGCCGTCTCTCCGCCTTTATTGACGGGCCATTGGAACTATATTACATTGCTTCAGTGGTGATGTATTACACACCTACAATTCGCCAGCTACGAGTATGTCTAAGTCCCACGTAATAGAGCGTGAGCCTATTGCCGTCTACTGGGCACATTTTCAAAATCCGGGCTGCATACTGAGATTTTTCCTTTTTACGAAAAAGCTCAATAACACTGTCCGACCCGGGGATCAAACCCGAGACCTCATGATCAGCCGCTGCACCACAGACGCAGTTATAACGTATAAATAAATTAGAATTTTTTCCGAAATAAAAATGAGCTTTTTTGTGGGTTAAACATAAAGTGAAAAAAGATTGAAAGAAAGATTCGCAGAAGATTGTAAGCAAAGGGGCCTACGTGTGAATGTGAGCAAAACCCAAGTAATGGTTTTTGAAAGAGAAGAAGCCAGAACAGATGTTAGAATAGCAATAGGAAATGGTGTGCTAGAACAAGTGGATGAATTTGTATATCTTGGATGTGGATTCAGTCGGGATGGAAGGTACACCACTGATGTAGAGAGAAGAGTGAATGCGGGAAATAGAGTGAACGGAGCATTGGGACAACTTCTCGGCAGCCACAAGGCACGTGTCGCAATACATAACGCAGTGCTTATCCCAACGTTATTATATGGAAGCGATAGTTGGGTATGTAAAAAGGAGCATGAGAGTAAAATCAATGCGGTCGAAATGCAATCTCTGCGGAGAATCTGTGGAGTGAGGCTGACTGACCGCATTCGTAACAATGACGTAAGAGAGCGAGTAGGTATGAAAGAGAGTATTGGTGTAAAGATGCGAAAGGGAATGCTCCGATGGTTCGGACATGTGCAAAGAATGCCGGACGAGCGACTGGCTAAGAAGATATACAATGCGAAAGTGGAAGGATGTAGGTACAGGGGGAGACCGAGACTTACCTACCTAGACCAAATTGGTCATGTATTGAAGGAAGGTGGAGTCGGGAGTCTCCGAAACCAGCGAGCGTGTATGAAGAGAGTTATGAATGTTGAGGAAGCGAGAGATGTATGCAAGAATAGAGCTTCTTGGCACTCTGTTCTCTCTGCCTACCCCGCAAGGGAAATGGCGTGATGATAAGTAAGTAAGTAGTAAGTAAAAAATGTGAAATCGAAAATAACAGTCACGAGCAGGATTTAAACCTGCATCTCCTGGATACCGTCCAGATGCTTTGCCAATTCAGCCATGGTGACAATTGCTCCTGACTGCTGATTTCGATAACACATTCATATTTAACGTCTTTGGGTGACGCCTGCGCCATCTGTCGGAAGTATTTTCATACATTATACCAACCAGGTAAACTTAATTTTACAATTAAGATGTTACCTAATAATGACGCAAACCCTATAAATATTTATATATATTTTTAGCATTTGACATGCTTAGCACTATACATTAAACACAAAGTGAAAAAATGTGAAATCGAAAATAACAGTCATGAGCAGGATTTGAACCTGCATCTCCTGGATACCGTCCAGATGCTTTGCCAATTCCAAATTTTTCACTTTGTGTTTAATGTAGGTATAGTGCTAAGCATGTCAAATGCTAAAAATATATAAATATTTTTTTTGGGTTCTACTATATATACATGCTTGGTTTCATGACAATCGATTGAGTGATTATGGTGTAAAAGCGTAGTAAACAAACAAAGTCACTTTCGCATTTTTAGTAACGATTTTTAGATGAGGTGAGTAGGAGTGAGAGAGTAAAAAGATATACATTTCATATGGGTGTAGATATATTGCCAAAAATAAATGTTAAGTTTATACAACGCCACCTCAAGCCTGTTTTCCTTGCTAAAAGTGTATTTGTAATAAATTATGGCTTACACTGGAATAAATTTGCTAAAGTGAATACAAGAGGAAAGCCTATCGTGCGTTGCAAACTAAAATGCCACCTGATTCAATGGAAAACCGATTGGAAAATTTTTAAGATCGAAACTATTGATCAGCCCTTATTACTATCCAAAATCTTCAAAGTGCGGTACGTAGATATTTATCCAAAATAAACTCAAAATTATATCCAAGTACATTTTGTCATAATCGCGTTATTCAATTTTATAATTTACTAGATTCATGTTTGCCTGTGACTCAGCCCGCGTGTACATCATAATATAAATATATCACTCTGCAATACCCACATTATGCATAGCTACATACATACATAGACTGCCTTTTTCCCAGAGGAGTAGGCAGAGAACAGAATTTCACTTGCCACGATCCTTGCTCACTTCTTTTGCCTCATTCACTCTCATTATATTCCTCATACATGCACGTCAGTTAAGGGTACTCCTGACCTGATATTTCTCGAGAACTTCTCTAATTAGAGTAGGGGACGTTTGACGAGGTCTACTCCTCCCAACTATACCACTCATGCTCATCATATAATATATCTGTTTTTTTATCCTCCGTAAAGACAAATATGATGAGGAGATTGGGTATGGCCGAAAGTTAGTGCGGTAGCTCAGCGGCTTAGAGCACTTCCCCGGATTGGAAGGAACGCAGGTTTGATTCCTGCTCGCACTAAAAATCTCTTTTTTTAAATTCACAAATAATTTGTACTTTACTCTATATCCTTTTCTGCTACTGTTTATATGAAAGCAATAAAAATAATGATTGATTAAGTAGTTACGGCAAGATAGCGTAACAAACAAAACGACAAACTCACTTTGATATTTACAATATTCGTAAAAATAGTAAAGGTTTATTTATATTAAATCAGCTTCTGTTCACGAAGTCGGTGTTCAGAGTTCCGTCCAAAACAGTAAAAAGTAAATATGTGATTTATCTATTCAGACATTTAGACGCGATTGACGGACAAAGATCCAAATATCTAAAAATCTACACAAACTATAACATATTTTTTTAAAGCTACTATATACTACAGCTGGGCCCCAAATTGTGATTAAAGTCACTGATAAAATAATATTTATAGGTACAATAAATATGAGAAGTAAATATTTATACATTTTGAAATAAAACTACGTTTACGGAACTTACTTTGCCGTAACTACTTGTTTATATTTAGTGCTTAAAAATTCTTCCACAAACTACCAATTAAAATTTTTTTTAAGTAATCAAAATACTACCAGGTTGAAATTAAGAAACATCCCAATTTCAATAGAGAATATGGCTGGGTCTTACCATCAAGCTGGAATCCTGTAATAGGCCTCACCAAACATAATACAAGAAGGCACACCACAAGATTGCAAGACACAGTACAAGTAAACGCGATAGATTCCGTAAACGTACTTTTATTTCAAAATGTGTAAAATTCGCGTAAATGTTAGAAAGTATTAAATATTTATAGTTAAAGTTCTTAGATAAAATGAAGATTTTTATTTTTGAGGATAAATAAACAATTTTTTAATTGCAGAATTATTCATTTATATATCTACAAAGAATAAAGATTTTCACACAAATTACCCCTCGGAGCATTCCCTTTCGCATCTTTACACCAATACTCTCTTTCATACCTACTCGCTCTCTTACGTCGTCGTTATAAATGCTATGCTAACTCCACAGATTTTCTGCAGAGATCGCATTTCCTGCTGATCAAAAAAATAGTTACAAAAAAAAACAGCCTCGGTGGTGCAGTGGTAGTATGAGCGACTGTTGATTATGAGGTCTCAGGTTCGATCCCCTGATCAGGCAAGTGCTATTGAGATTTTTCGTAAAAATAAAAATTCTCAGTAGCAGCCCGGAGTTTGGAAATGTACCCGATAGATGGCAATAGACTCGTCCCCTATTGCGTGGGACTTAAGCATAGTTTGTGAACCGTGAGTGAGTAATTCAGCAGCTTGACAACACTCTCGGTATAGTTGAGTCCATGAGCGACGGTTATCGCTTAGTGTGACAAAATGTGACAAACGCTGACTGCGATCTAAGAAAACGTGACGTTTGCAGTTCACTTTATTTTTTTTACCCACAATGAATTATTTACAAGGTATAGGAGGGGAGGAGTTGAAACTAGCCTTCACTACGGTTGCAATTATTGTGAGAGCGTGCCGAAGGTGGTCCAAAAAGCCAATTTTACCGTAACTTAAAATTATGAATGAACCCTAACCAAATATACATAAATTGTATTTAAATAATTAATTTATTAGCATTTAAATTGTATTTAATTGACTTGATGCTGTGGTCACTTAACTTTTATTTTTGATGTATATTAATGAGTTTACTAAATAATGCTACGTACTGATTTATCCGCACTTTTAACCTAGCTGGTACCTGCTTAACACTTTACCTGTAAAATGTAAAGTTAAACCATGAGACACAGTTTGTACAATTATAGCCTCGACACGTGTCCTCCTACAACATATAATTTATAATATACTATATTTTGCCCGTGACTCCATCTGGGTGGACTTCGGAATATAAATGTATCACTCTACAGCGCATTAATTATCTTTATATACAAATAGCTATCCATCGTTCATTTTTGCAGGATGAAAAGTAGCCTGTCATTTTCTGGGCCATATATAATTTATATTTAAAAAAACATGGTGATTGGTTGAACAGTTACGGCGTGAAAGCGTAATAAACAACAAACTCACTTTCTTATTTATAATAAAAAATAAACAAAAAACATAGTATCACGCCTGTATTCCCCGAAGGGGTAGGCAGAGGTGTATTACACACCCACGACTCGCCAGCTATTTTTAAGTCCCACGTAATAGGGGGCGAGCCTATTGACGTCTACCGGGCACATTTCCAAATTCCGGGCTGTTACTGAGAATTTTTCTTTTTAGGAAAAAGCTCAATAACATTGCCCGACCCGGGAATCGAACCCGAGACCTCATGATTAGCAGTCTCATACCACTACACCACCGAGGCATTTATAATATTAAGTAAAAGTTAAATAGAAAATCGAAATAGATTTGAGAAGTACAATTTTGATCTTTATTTTAGCACTTGACATACTCAGCTACTTTAAAGACCATATTATTGGAAAATGAGAGCTTTAATGCGTACAGGATTCGAACCTTGGTGCCATCCAATCCGAGGAAGTGCTCTGGACTGCTAAGCTATAGCAGTCACTGACGGTAAAATCCAATCTCCACTTCACAATTGTTTTTAGATGTTTTTATGACTCACACTACCTATTGGATACATTTACATACATTATTCCGATATAGTACATTTGAAATACTTCTTAAAATAAAGAATATTTATACAATATATACTAATATGTACGTCATCAGAAAGTTCACAAACGCTACCAACTCGAATATTGATCGTTACTGTGATGAAGTAAGGAATTTACTATTTCATCTAATGCTGTGACACATCAACAAATTGTTTTCTTAAAGAGGGTTGATGTCCTAACGTCATTCTTAGGAATGGCTATTAAAGCTCCTCGTAATTTATATACCCTTGGCAGTATGCTCTTCTTCTAACTGTAATTAGGCAGAAAATGCCCAAATATTGTTTGGGATTTGGGTAGCAATGTGGTATAAGCACAACTTTTTGTTTTCTGATGTGATCTTTATATAAAAAAGCACGTAATAGGTATTTATATATCACTGAAAATTTGGAACGAATCCAAATATAATGTGATATCACGCAAATCTGCTGTGATCTTTTATGTCAACTGGTAATGTATCGCCAATTCGCTGATTTTACATTATTTTTAGTTTTTATGTTGTAATTCGTGTGGAATCCCGTATAATCACACGCCAAATTCTTATTTAACAAACCATACAGTGTGCAATGAACCACGTTGTATACATGAATATATACATAGTGATTCATTATGTTATTGTTATTAGTATTCTATAAGTATACTTCTTGACATGTAAAGCTCCAAAACACGGTATTACTTAGCAAAAATCAATACAAAGAGGTGATAATAATAATAAACATATGTAGGTATGACATACCTACATATGTTTAAGTGAAAAACTACGTAGATATATCGCACCTTTAGAATTATAGAAAAAGTAGTTTTTTGGAAAATGACGAATAAAATTTGTGTAACATAATTATATTGATAAATTTAGCAAGAAAGCGAATGTATATTAAAAAAAATCGTAGTATTTTAATTTAATGCATACTCCACTTATTTATGTACACGATCTAAACTAAAAAAGTAAATAACAATTATTACCAATATATTTTTTTAAATTTATTTTATAACAGTTGCTAGTTAGGTCTATATGACTATGACTGAAACCATCGATTTTTAAAAAGACATTTTGTTATTTGAGTCTATCCAATTCTGAAATTATATTAAAAATCTTGTTTTATTCATAAATAAGCCACTTTCACGGTAAAAATCAAATTGTTTGAGGGACATTCTATGCTTAGATAGTACAAAAAATATATAATAAAGAGGCGAATTTTTTTATGTCAGATATGTTAAATTTCAATAATCGTAAGTCATCCTCCAGTCTCCTCATGCTCTAGCACGAGAAAGAAGTACGCTGTGTTAATTTGTATTTTTTTTTCAACAAATAAGTAATTATGCGTGAGTCGTGTGGCTTTAGAATTGTAATGGGAGTCGTAAGAGCCGACTGAGGGAATACCGGGGGAGTGGGCAGCAGCACTCCTTCGAGTATTAACAACATCCACTGCGATCGCCAACCAACCTGCCAAGCGTGGCGATTACGGCCCTAGAATGGGGGATCCATTCTTGGGGAGGCCTATGTCCAGCAGTGGACTTTAAAAGGCTGATGGATGGATGGATGGAAGTAATTATGTTTGTTTATTTAATTTATCAATTTCTTTTAATATTTCAAACGTATTTTATATGTTTATAAGAAGTGGTCACATTCTAAACTTAAAAAGGTGTAATTTTAAGTAAACAAGAAATTCTCGTTATATCTTGCAATGAAGTTCAGTAATCATAGTAGTAGAATGACTCTTCAGTAAATCCTAAGTTTTGGTATATCGTTTTTATCTAAATAGAATGTTATAGTTAATTTGGAGTGAATATAAGATAACCTTTCAACATTGTGACAAAGCATCTGGCTATAGGCCAGAAGGTTTTCTGCAGTTTTGGGGATTTGAAGTAAGCATTTGACACGGTTGTATGAAAGGAACTTTGGGACATTTTGCCGGAGTATAGTATT
Organism: Leucoma salicis; assembly: GCA_948253155.1. NCBI lineage: Eukaryota > Metazoa > Arthropoda > Insecta > Lepidoptera > Erebidae > Leucoma > Leucoma salicis. The sequence continues at coordinate 10,425,897 of OX411818.1, forward strand.
AACAGTAGACTGCTGCATGCTATGCATTCCAACAACATGGACTGCAGAGCTTGCGTGTGACTGGATGATGGAATGTCGCCCTAGTTTAATGTAAAACGAACGAGTTTACGGTGCATTGGGGCAACTTCTCGGCAGTCATCACCTCAGCCAGAAAGCACGTGTCGCAATACTCAACGCAGTGCTTGTCCCAACGTTATTGTATGGAAGCAAGAGTTGGGTATGCAAAAAGGAGCATGAGAATAAAATCAATGCGATAAAAATGCGATCTCTGCGGAAAATCTGTGGAATGAAGCTGACTGACCGCATTAATTTGTAACAACGATGTAAGAGAGCGAGTAGGTATGAAAGAGAATATTGGTGTAAAGATGTGAAAAGGAATGTTTTGATGGTTCGGACACATGGAAAGAATGCCGGACGAGCGACTGTTTGAGAAGATAATATAATGCAAAAGTGGAAGGATGTAGGTACAGGGGGAGACCGAGACACAAACCTAGACCAAATCGGTCATGTATTGAAGAAAGGTGCAGTCAGGAGTCTTCGAAACCGGCGAGCGAGTATGAAAAGAATTATGAATGTTGAGGAAGCGAGCGATGTATGCAAGAATAGAACCTTTTGTCACTTTGTTCTCTCTGCCTACCCCGTAATGGAGAGGGCATGATGATAAGTAAGTAATAGTTAATTTTCAATAAGTTATGAAATCAAATACTACTTAATTAAGTAATCATTTTCTTTACATAGTTATATAGGTAAACCTAAAAAAAACGATAAATCCTATATGGGGTATATGGCATCATAGCCGAATCCTGCCTTAGGTTCGAATCCTGCTCGTGACTGTTATTTTCAATTTCACATTTTTCACTTTGTTTTTAATGTATGTTGCTAAGCATATCAAAGGCTAAAAATATATATAAAAATATCTAAATTATAGGGTTTGCGTCATTATTAGGTAAAATCTTAATTGTAAAATTAAGTTTACCTGGTCGGTATAATGTATGAAAATACTTCCGACAGATGGTGCAGGCGTCACCCAAAGACGTTAAGTATGAATGTGTTATCGAAATTAGCAGTCAGGGGCAAGGGTCACGATGGCTGAATTGGCAAAGTATCTGGACGGTATCCAGGAGATGCAGGTTCGAATCCTGCTCGTGACTGTTATTTTCGATTTCACATTTTTCACTTTGTGTTTAAAGCTGAGGATTCGTTTTCTTTTTATATTGTATTCTGCGAGTAATTTATTTAATAAGAGGAAGAATCTTTGTACTTCTATGTAAATTTTATTGAATTAGTTAACAACTTAAACATAATTATACAAGTGTTCAGTGTAACAATGACCTCTGAACCCTGAAAATCCATTGAGTAGTTTTTGCGTGATGCGTGAACAAACAAACAGACAAAGAGATGAACAGACAAACAGACATAAAAATCTAAAAAAAATCGTTTTGTGTTTAGACACGCCTATATAGCGTAATATAGTATTTTTTTTCTCAAATATCTTAAATGTGCAGACATAGCTCTGTTACAGCTTTATAATAGTCTAGATAAAAATAAGAGTGATGGAAGCACTCTTAATAACTCTTATCTTACTAAGTATTTGAATCGAGTAACGCTGCTACCTACAGTTTCTTTTTGATAAGGGGAGAAATAAAAGTTCCTCACCGCACACCACGTCGTTCGGGACAACGAACAGGGTAGTGTGGGGCCCTCACCCACTAAAGATATCCGCCGTGTGCCGTCTCTCCGCCTGTGTTGACGGACCACTGGTACTGTGTTGAATTACTTCGGTGACGCTACTGCCTGCTTAATACTATTATTAAATAACGTGATAATGTAAGTGGTCATTATTGGAGAAGGTTAAGCCTGGCCGTGTGGCGCCGGCTTTAGAATTGTCCCGCCCGTCTTTACCCACGGGAGTCGTAAGAGCCGACTAAGGGAATACCGGGGGAGTGGGCAGCAGCACTCCCTCGAGTATTAACAACATTCACTGCGATCGCCGCAGGCGGGTGCCAAGCGTGGCGATAACGGCATTATCTCCCGTGACGGGACCGCTCAATGCGGCGTTCTCTTGGGGAGAAATATTTTTGAAGTAAATACTTCTTTTGTCGCGACTTAAAAGTAACCCAAAGACCTTTTTTTCGGACAGAAGTAACAGTTTTAAACGGAAGTGACGTTGAGGAAAATAACGTACAGTTCCTTTACGGGAGTAGCCAACTATAGTGTGAGCATTTGTGTTATTTACACATTAATTTATAATTGTCAGTAATACATTATACTTAAATGTTATTATAATAATAATATTTATTTAATTTATCTACATAATGTCATAAGAAGCAGTCAACGACAGACGAATGACAGGATGAAAATAGTATTTAACGTTTACAGACTTATAATAAGACTTGAGATATCACTCATGGCCCAATAATACGATATACTCGTTTGTCGCTATGATAGGAATGACAGACAGGTTCACGTTCCACCATTTTGTGATTTTGTTGTTGAGTGGTGGCGTAACGTTACACGCACTCATTTAGTTTTAATTTTAATGAAGTGGTGGGTAATATGATCCTACTGGTATATAAGAGTTCAAAGTGCGAAATTCCATTTATTTCATGCGGAATATTTTTAGTAATATACTATTATAAAGCTGTAACAGAGCTGTACATTTAAGATATTTGAAAAAAAAATACTGTAATAGGCTATATAGGTGTCTAAACATGAAACTATTTTTTTAGAATTTTTGCCTGTTTGTCTGCAATTTACATTCTTAGCACTATACATTAAACACAAAGTTAAAAATATGAAATCGAAAATAACAGTCACGAGCAGGATTTGAAGCTGCATCTCCTGGATACCGTCCAGATGCTTTGCCAATTCAGCCATCGTGACAATTGCTCCTGACTGCAAATTTCGATAACACATTCATACCTAACGTCTTTGGGTGACGCCTGCGCCATCTGTCAGAAGTATTTTCATACATTATACCGACCAGGTAAACTTAATTTTACAATTAAGATTTTAACCTAATAATGACCCAAATCCTATAAGTAATACCTTATTAGGTTTGAGTGTTTCGTCGTCACCCCAGAATGGATTGAGGTTAATCCCTCACCATAGGTATTATAGGCTTCCATCCATCCATCCATCAGCCTTTCAACGTCCACTGCTGGACATAGGCCTCCCCAAGAGAACGCCGCATTGAGCGGTCCCGTCACGGGAGATAATGCCGTTATCGCCACGCTTGGCACCCGCCTGCGGCGATCGCAGTGAATGTTGTTAATACTCGAGGGAGTGCTGCTGCCCACTCCCCCGGTATTCCCTTAGTCGGCTCTTACGACTCCCGTGGGTAAAGACGGGCGGGACAATTCTAAAGCCGGCGCCACACGGCCAGGCTTAACCTTCTCCAATAATGACCACTTACATTATCACGTTATTTAATAATAGTATTAAGCAGGCAGTAGCGTCACCGAAGTAATTCAACACAGTACAAGTGGTCCGTCAACACAGGCGGAGAGACGGCACACGGCGGATATCTTTAGTGGGTGAGGGCCCCACACTACCCTGTTCGTTGTCCCGAACGACGTGGTGTGCGGTGAGGAACTTTTATTTCTCCCCTTATCAAAAAGAAACTGTAGGTAGCAGCGTTACTCGATTCAAATACTTAGTAAGATAAGAGTTATTAAGAGTGCTTCCATCACTCTTATTTTTATCTAGACTATTATAAAGCTGTAACAGAGCTATGTCTGCACATTTAAGATATTTGAGAAAAAAAATACTATATTACGCTATATAGGCGTGTCTAAACACAAAACGATTTTTTTTAGATTTTTATGTCTGTTTGTCTGTTCATCTCTTTGTCTGTTTGTTTGTTCACGCATCACGCAAAAACTACTCAATGGATTTTGATGCAACTTTTTTATTTGATAGCTCTTGATTAGACTTAAAACTGGTATACATTTTATGCCGCTACTATATCGGGAACCTGAGATATAACCCGAAAACTAGGCTAGTCAATTATACAATTATTAATTTTATTTTAGTTTAGATTAGGCTTAGTCCACGGTTTCGCCTCAAGAAAAGATTAGTTTTTAAGTAAAATCTCAGGTTTCTGATATCGTAGGAAGATTGCAGAAATGCCGAACTGGCTTAGATACCGACTTCCGGTGCTAAATGTTGTTGGTAAAATTCCCACATAGGACAATTCTTTGTGTGGCTTTTGTGCGGAGTCTGTAGGTACTTTGTGTCCCTGAAATTGTATGTTTATAGAGCCCCCGCGATAGGTATAGGTATTATTCCATAGCGCAGGGTGTCGTTTTATGCCGCCGGCGGACCACTGAAGCAATGTAACATGGTTCCAGTGGCCCGCCAATATAGGCGAAGAGACGGCATACGGCGGATTTATTTAGTGGGTGAAGGCCCCACACTACCCTGTTCATTGCCCCGAATGACGGGGTGGGCGTTTAGGAACATTTTTTTCTGCCATCAGAAAAAAACTGTTTGTTTTATAAAAAAAATCGTTATCAGTGCTTGACATTTTTATTCCACATCTTTTTTTTTAAACTATACCAGTTTCAAGTCTAATCAAGGGCTGAAAAGTTTAATCAAAATCTGTTCAGTAGTTTTCGCGTAATATACAAACAAATAATAGCCGAAAATTGTTTAATATACTAAATGTATACATACATACTTCTGTTTTATTAGTATAGATAACAGTTTGAAGGTGAGGGTAATCAGTGAACCAAACTAACACGCAGAACCCGAAGAGCATTATCGAAGTTATTATCTCGACAGCTTGTGACGTTTGCCAAGCTACAGCGTACCGGTGCTTAGTATTTTGACCGTGACAAGTAGTGTAAATAATAAATGCTAGTGCCATGCAAACAAATGTCGTGTTGTGTTTCGGAATAGTTGCATTTGAGCGCGAATTTATATGAGTTTCATTTCTTGTTCATGCCTTGGTAACGGTAAATAAGATGCAGATTGCTTGATGAAATGCATTAGACAGCTATATTAAGAACTAGCCTTTTCCCGCGGCTCTGCCGCAGCCAAAAGCTAGTTTTTAGGTTACTATGTCTTAGGTTCTCGATATACTCGTAATAGCGCGATAAAATTTATACCAGTTTATAAATCTAATCAAGATGACAGATGGCAGCAGGGGTCACCCAAGACGTTAAGTATGAATGTGTTATCGAAATTAGCAATTGTCACGATGGCTGAATTGGCAAAGCATCCAGGAGATGTAGGTTCAAATCCTGCTCGTTACTGTTATTTTCAATTTGCCATTTTCACACTTTATGCTGATTTATAAGGCTAAGCATGTCTAATGCTAAAAAATATAATTATGAAAATATCTAAACAACTCTCAGAACTTAATAGGCACGTTTAGCTAGTAAAAATTCTAAGTTGATTTCACTCCTAATATAGAAGATGTGTAATTTATAATGTCAAGTTATACAAATACCCTAATAATGCTATCAAACAGATAATATATAATCAAAAGCTCTTAAAAAATCGTGCATAACTCATCGTCGCCGGCGGTCTTTGATTTAAAGGGACAAAAATACGGCGCAATGCCAACTCTTATACGAGCGCGAGACCTGTCGTATCTGTCTCATTCGCTTATTAGCAAGTCAAACTATGTGTAGCGTTCCAGACTTAGTTCGTAGAATAACTCATAATTTATTCATATTTTTAGCTTCGTATAATGTAAAGCGTCATCTATTTTCTGTTTGTGTTTATTAGATAATCAAATAGGAAACAATTGATATAATTAGCACGCCATATAGGTGCCTATCTTTATATTGACCTAATCAAACGTATTACAGCTCGAAATTACATGTACTGAACATATATTTCGATCCCTATTCACTATTATCTACGAAAGCTCTATTATAGCTATCTGGAGTCTTTAGCGGGACGTCATGGCGAGCGGTTGAAATCCTTGCTTGCTTGTGCTATAGGTAGGTACTTGATTACGGATATAATACATATATTACTTTTTTTTGTAAATACATACAGATAAAATACATAGAAAACACCCAGATGCAGTACAAATATCTGTTTTCATCTCCCAAATAATAATTGTTCTGAGTGGGAATCGAACCCACAACTTCACTACCGACACACTACCGACTACGCCACGAGGCCTGTCATAGTTTACATGGTGATGAAGAAATCTGTTCGAGATACAAATACAGCTCTAGCTATCTGTGAGTAGTGGCAGAACGTTATCAAAGCTGGTTTTATGACACAAATTGTTATTAACATATAACTATGATGAGGTCATCAATGTTAATCGTATGTCTGTGAATGTCAACATTTATGCTTATTTGTGAAATCTAGCTTCGTTGTTTGTTAATAAAAAGAATAATTTTGTGAAGAAGTTAGATGTTTATGCGATAATCACACCTAAAGTAATAAGTTGGCTTAGAAAAAAATTGTAGATAAATATATGAGACTGTATTGACATATAGATTACCTTTTACTCTGAACAAAACTATTTCCGTAGGATAACTAGATTTTGCAAATTACCTAACAATTGAACGGTTCGTAACGGATTTGTGTTTTATTATTGAAAATTGCCGTCATCACAATCTTTCTGTATGTATTCTTACATTATAGATATACGATATTGAGTTTGTTTATTTGTCAATAGCCGTAACTACTGAAGCGATTATCATGGCAGGGGAATGACATAGGCTACATTTCATCCCGAAAAAATTAAGGGTTCCCGTGAGATAGTTATTTTTACATAAAGATAATTAAAGGGCAGTAGAGTGAATAATAACTATTTATATTCGGATTCGTTCCACTCGGACAGAGTCGCGGGCACAATCGATATATCGAATAGTGGAAAATAAATATAAAGGATAATCAAATTAATCGGTTTGGTAGCCCTGCTGCATTATAAATGAATACGAATATCGTTCCAAAATATGGACAAGGTACATGACAGCTGATTAATTTGGTGGAAAAATACTACATTGATTTATTTTAAATCAACCAGGAAATAAAACAAGCAGTAAATCAATGTATTAAATAAAGTTAAATAAAATTCAATTTGTTATTTAAACTTTGAAACAACATGTAATGTTCCTACTAAATAAATGTATATTTAATATAATGTATATGGATGTATACTAGCTTCGTCCTAAAGCTTCTCCCGCATAGAAATTGATAAATAATTTATTGGATCACAGTAATCCTTTAGACAAATTTAATTAAGATCGTTTTAGTGGCTAAGGCCTTCCAAATTATAACGAGAACCTTGATTTATAAAATTGGTTTCTGGATTACATGGCTTTCAAAGTAGTTTTAAGCCAAAATTTACTTTCTTATTTAGATACTGTGTAAAAAAACATACAAACAAATTTGAGATGAGTAGAACCACTAAATGGTAATAGGTTTTTAAAAGGTCACATTTTAAAATACCTAATTAAATGGTATCTAAAGCACTTTAGCTATTAGACAAGAAAAGGATACCTGTCGTCCTTGCATATGTTTAAAATAATGCAATACCTACGATAGGTACGTTGATGACCAAACTTCACTTGGCCTTATATTTTTGTGGTTTTTGGAAATGATACTATTTTAGACAAACTTAAAAAAAACAAAACATTTACTAAAAAAAATTACTTACCCAAAAAATAAGTTTACTAAAAAAAATTACTTACCAAATATAGTTTACATCAGAATATTAATGAAAAGTCTCTAGAACGTTTAGCGGTAGATTTAGAAATTGCAGTTAATATAAACAACAAGGATAATTTAGTTAAGAGTCTTGTAGCCCATCAACTTAAGTCTTACAAATCGGCTAATTGTTATAATGTTGAGTTCAAAATGTATAAATCCATTCATAGTAGATTGCAAATTAATAATCTTGTCGTAAGTAAAGCAGATAAAGGTAATACTGTTGTGATTATGCCTAAGTCGGACTATGACTGCAAAATAGGTGAAGTCTTATCAAATAATGTTTTTCCAGCGCTTGTCCTCTGATCCCACGAAACGGTTTCATGCCGAATTGAAATTATGTTTAAAAAACGCGAGTTCACTTTTTCCTTCAACAACAAATTATGTTAAAAGTTTAGTACCCATGAACCCTCACTGTCCAATGTTGTATGGTTTACCTAAAGTGCATAAACAACAAGTGCCGGTTCGTCCAGTAGTCTCGTATATCAGGGCTCCTGCATATAAATTGGCAAAGCATCTAAACATACTCATTAAACAAAAAACTCGTTTCTTGCCTAAATATGGTATCAAGAACAGTATTGATTTGATACAAAAAATCAAAATATTTGTTTACCACCAAATGCAAAACTAGTGTCTCTAGATATAGAGAGCCTTTTTACGAATGTCCCATACAGAGAATCTTTGGTCTATTTAAAAAATCTGTTTCAAGGTCTCAATTTGCACTCGGAAGAGGTGGGTGATATATTACGTCTTACAGAACTTTATATGAAACAAAATTACTTTCAATTTAATAAAGAGTATTATATTCAAAATGATGGTTTAGCAATGGGGTCACCTTTAAGTCCTTTAATGGCAGACATATTCATGGATCATTTTGAATGTCAGCACATAGTAAATAATAACAAATTATTGTATTATTACCGGTATGTAGACGATATATTGTTAGTGTGGACAGGAACCGTTAGACAACTTAATCATTTCGTTAATGAATTAAATACTGCGCATACAGGAATAAAATTTAAACTGGAAATAGAACAGGATCGTTGCTTGCATTTTCTTGACCTTTCCATTTATCGCGTGGGTAACAAACATAAGTTCGAAATTTATCGTAAACCGACATATACAGATACGGTTATACCCGCCTCGTCCTGTCATCCTTGGCAGCATAAATTGGCCGCTTTTCATGGCATGATTCACCGTCTTTTTAATGTTCCGTTGGATAAGGTAGCATACAATAAGGAATTAAATATAATTTATAATATAGCCCAATCAAACGGATATAATAGGCTCTTGATCGACAAATTGGTTAAAAGAAAACAGTCCAGCATAGTAAAACAACTTTTGTATCCTGTTGCAGTAGAAAAAACTAATTTTACATGTACTTTGTCTTACTTTGGTGGCATATCAGACAGGTTAGCAAAGACACTGAGGGTTCACGGTATCTATCCCGCGTTTAGGTCTAACTTTTCGCTTAAAAATCTTTGTAACGGTAAAGATAGTATTGATAAATGTAAAAAGTCTGGTGTATATAAATTGCAATGTCAAATATGTAATAATGTTTATATAGGGCAAACGGGCCGTAATTTTGAGACTCGTTATAAAGAACATATAGCTGCGTATAGGCATAATTACCCTGAAAAGTCACATTTTGCGAAACATTTATTAGATTGTAACCATTCATTAGATAATAGTCATACATTCGAGCCCTTGCATATCTGTGATAAAAATATTAGACTGTCCGTTTTAGAACAATTAGAAATAATTAAAGTCAGTAGTAACATGTTGTTGAATGAACAAACTAGCTGTAGTTCCCCACTACTAAACTTGTTTTCATATCGTTCGAGCGATACGTCATAACTGTTGTATAGTGGAAGGGGTATAAAAGCAAGTTGCACGAGTAAGCTTCGCTCATTTGTTGCCGAGCGTTCTTGAGAATGCCTCGTTTAGAGGTGAAACACGTGTCGAATTTATGTTCGGATTTTTGCGGAATATTGCAATATTGTGGTTCTGAGAGTTCTACCGTATCGCATGGTGGTGTCGCGTTGGTGAGTTTTTTGTCATTATCGTGCATGCTACTTTGCTATTATCACATTCTCCTCTATCTGTGAGAGTGCGGATTGGGAATCTTAGGTTATTCTGTCCAAAGATAACCGGGATTGACAATCCGTGGGTGAGTGGTGGGCTCTCCTCCTAAAATCCATTCTATAATAGTACTTACCAAATCGTTAAAGCTGTTTTTGTGATAAGCAAAACTTTGTTTAACTTTGTCTCTGAAAGGTAAACTTTGCAGCGATAGCTTAGCGGTTCAGAGTTCCCCGGATTAGATGGGATGCAGGTTCGAATCCTGCTCGCAGTAAAGCTCTTTCCATTTTCATAAATCATTTGTTCTTGGACTAGTTTTTGTATATATTATATACCAGTATAGTTACGACCTATTACTGTCGCGTTTTTGGGTACGAGTCTGTACAAGTGAGAGCGATTTTGAGCCAGCGCACTATGCTGACCCATTGCGGGTTGCCAGACTGCACAGCAGACTAGACTGTTTAGAAAATCTCTAAGGCTTGCATATTTCCCCACGATGTTTTCTTCATCAAGCAGTGATATTATCAATAAATACACTCATATTTCCAAAATTGTTGAAAAAATTTGCGACTGCTAATCATGAGGTTTCGGGTTCGATCCCGGGATCGGGAAATGTTATTGAGCTTTTTCCTAAAAAGAAAAATTCTCAGTAGCAGCCCGGAGTTTGGAAATGTGCCCGGTAGACGTCAATAGGCTCGCCCCCTATTACGTTGGACTTAAACATAGCTGGCGAATCGTGGGTGTGTAATACACCTCTGCCTACCCTTTCGGGAAATACAGGCGTGATGTCTTTTTTTTTGTTTTTTAACTTTGCGGTATCTCGACCTCGGTTTAGGAGGATGAATCCATCCATCCATCAGCCTTTCGACTTCCACTGCTGGACATAGGCCTCCCCAAGAGAACGCCACAACGAGCGGTCCTGTGCGCTCATATGGGGGGATAGTGCCGTAATCGCCACGCTTGGCAGGCGAGTTGGCAATCGCAGTGGATGTTGTTAATACTCGAGGGAGTGCTGCTGCCCACTCCCCAGGAATTCCCTCAGTCGGCTCTTACGACTCCCATGGGTGGAGAGGGGTGGGACAATTCTAAAGCCGGCCCCACACGGCCAAGCCGGCCCCACACGGTAGGAGGATGAATACTATGGATATAATAAACTAGTTGTAAATCACCTGAAATGCTCTGTTGTTTCAGTTTCAGTTTTCTTCCTACACCATAATTAGGTCTACAATTAAAGACGATTTGTTTCCTAGATGTGATGCTGTGTTCCAAGGGGCTCCAAAGCACTTAAATTTATTATCAGGATTTATAAGGGCTTCAAACAAACCAAAAGCTTAAAAATATTACGTATGTTATTCAGCCACTTAAGAGACGGATTTGGAATCCGTACTACATAAAAATATGTTGAACTTCTGGTGAGTGTTTTTATTCCATACTTGCAGTAATCAGAAAATTATATTATTATATGTCCATCCATCCATCAGCCTCTTAACGTCCACTGCTGGACATAGGCCTCCCCAAGAATGGGGGATATTGCCGTAATCGCCACGCTTGGCAGGCGGGTTGGCGATCGCAGTGGATGTTGTTAATACTCGAAGGAGTGCTGTTGCCCACTCCCCTGCTGTTCCCTCAGTCGGCTCTTACGACTCCCATGGGTGGAGAGGGGTGGGACAATTCTAAAGCCAGCCCCATACCGCAAAAAATTATTATATGTAAGAATTGTTATATTCACCTAAAATAATCGCAGACTATCAGGTATACGTTTTAGCTGAAAATTGTTTCAAATAAAATTGTGATACTCGTGTGATATTTTCCAATTTGAATCATTTTATTTGGATACATTAAGCTGTTCTCTGTTTTTATTTTACACGCAAACATGTGATATTTTAGATCGGCAACAATAATTCTTGTTCTTAGAGAAAACCCAGGCCCAATAGCGAGACAGAAATGGATTGAAAAAGAAAACAAAATGGAAATGCAATGCAACAGCGTTCCTACTAAAATCGTTTCTAAATAGCCTCCTTATGTCCTTTTCTGAGCTTCGGATAAGATGTATGCAAAATCAAAAACTCAATTTCACATAGGACATACGATAAGCAAAGCCAACAAATAGAAATACTTATGTACACGCGTTAGAAGTTACACTTCTTTAGAAAAAAGGTATTTAATACATTGAAAGTTTTATTATAACGCATTATCTAGTTAAATAAAGTTTATTTAAATATCAAAAAAAAACTAAAATGTTGACTATAGCTAACTTCAGGGTGTCGGTTTTTCGTAACGGTGTGCGCGCGCATCGTAAAAATTTACTCTAATCATTTTTCCCTAACGCGCCAAAAGAAGTATAACTTAAAAAAAATACAAATGTGATTTTATTTAACTTTTTATCGTTAATGTATACATATATATATATATATATATATATATATAGTATTATTCTATACTATTATAAAGCTGTAACATAGCTGTGTCTTACATTGAAGATATTTGAGAAAAAATGACTGTAATAGGCTATGTAGACGACTCTAAACACAAAACAATTTTTTTTAGAATTTTTTTCCGTTTTTCTGTTTACCTGTTTGTTTGTTCGCGCATCATGAAAAAACTACTATACGGCTTTTAATGCAACTTTTTTTATTTGAAAGGCCTTGATTAGACTTAAAAACTGGTATAGGTACATTTTATCCCGCTGCTATATCGGAAATCTGAGATATACAAATTATTTGTGAATAAAGAAAAAGAGAGTTTTAGTAGGAGCGGGAATCGAACCACGCATCTTTAAGAATTTGGGATGATCGAAAGGTTAGTAGGGTAGCTCAGTGGCTTAGAGCACTTGCCCAGATTGGAAAAGATGCGTGGTTCGATTCCCGCTCCTACTAAAAATCTCTTTTTATTTATTCACAAATAATTTGTATTTTAAAAAGTAGCGGAGCATGTCAATTGCTAAAAGAAATGGATCTAAAATCTGAGATATAACTGAAAAACTAGCTTTTGGCTGCGGCGAAGCCGCTGGCAAAGGCTAGTAGTTCATAAAATGACGGACACTGTCAACTTGTTACTGTTCTAACAACATAAAACACTAAACTCTAGTGCTCACTAGTAGAAAATCATAAACTTTTGTTTAAATATGTTATTTACATGATTAATCCATTAGGCAGAAATAACACTTTCCACTGATGTGATTAATATAGATTTAAATATTTTTCTTTTCATCATTGGTTTGTCCTTTATTTATATCATACATAGTTTCTACCCACGATTTTGCCTCTATGAACAGAATTGAGTCAATATTATAAATAATAATGGGTCCTAACATATGAAACGCGAAGTTTTTCTAGTGCCTTTTCTTGTCTCATGAATTGACCGGCTCGATTGAGAAAGTATCCTCTTAAAGAAGATCGTCGTGAAACAACGGCAGATACTCACTGTTGTGTTTCGTATGGTGAGTGAGAGCACCGCAAGACCAATACTTCTTTACCCTGTAATATAAAAAATAAATAAAGAAATAACAAAACTAAGAGCAACTATGAAATTATGTATTTAATCAATGAATGTACCCTTGTGACAATTTTGCCATCTCAGAGGTGAACTACCTCTAAGATGGCAAAAGTAAAAAGTGTGAAAGCTTGACTTCTTTATCTTAGTTTTTTTTTAATATGACAACACCCTTTTTTTTTTTGTTTAGGCGGGAAAAAATTTACCTAACCGCACACCCCGTCGTTCGGGGCATCGAACAGGATAGTGTGGGGCCCGCACCCACTAAAGAAACCCGCCGTGTGCCATCTCTCCGCCTGTGTTGACGGACCACTGGAACTGTATTGGATTACTTCAGTGGCCCGCCGGCGGCTTACCCTTTCGGGTACCCTCTACTGAGCGACGCATCCGCACACGGAGCGTCACACCTTCGCGGGAGGCCTTGTGGGCGGCAGACGTTCCCCGGTCCATCCACCCGCAGCCTCAGCTAGGGCGGCATGAGGCATAAGTACTCGCGCCTACGCCGCCCCAGTCACTGGCGGCGGTTTGGGTCAGCGGAAGAGTCCTCCTCCCTGGCCCTCTCCGCCGCTTCCTTCCGCGAGATAACCTCCTCGCAGAAGGCAGCGACCGCGGCCCAATTCCTGTCACTGACGAGCATCGCTCGCCCCCCCTATTGCCGCGACGAGTTGACGGCGCTGCTCGGCCCAAGCCAGGCACGACTCGAGCGTATGCCGCGCCGTGTCCTCGTCGCAGCCGCAATGGTGACAGCCCGGAGTCGCTTCCCTCCTTGCGACTATGTGCAGATATCTGCCGAAGCAACCGTGCCCCGACAGCACCTGCACCAGTCGGAAGGTAAGGACTCCGTGCTGTCACCCTGCCCACTCCTCCAGCACAGGCTAGAGCGCCCCTACGGTCCAGAAACCGGCCCGGGGCGTCTCCAGCCGCACCCTCCAACTGGCCATGGCAGCTTGGCGGGCTTCCCCCTGCCACCTGGCCACCTCGCTGGGCAGGAGCCCCTAGCCCGCTCTTGCGACGCCCGCCAATACACCTCAGCGAGCACCTCCGCCTCCGAGTCCCACGGGGGGGTTCCGGCCAACGCGCAAGCCGCCTCGGTCAACACCGTGCGGTATCCGCGTATGAGCCTGGATGCGACGACTCTTTGTGGTCTCCACAGAAGAGCTCTGTTCGGCGCGTCCAGGGACCCCGCCCACACAGGTGCGCCGTACAGTACCATCGACCGCACCACACTCGCGTAAAGCCATCGGCACGCATTGTTGGGTCCGCCCATATTCGGCATGAGCCGTGCAAGGGCGGACGCCGCGCCGACGAGCCTTGGAATAATCCTTGTGTCAGGGGACAATATCACAAAGTACACCCAGACTCAGAACAACCATTCGTGGATCACATAGTTGTCCTGTGTGGGAATCAAACCCACAATACTCGGGCGAGGGGCCAGTATCTAAACCATTCCGCCATCTGTACTTATGGAAGTGAAAGTCAATGAAATCTTTGAAGGCAGTTTCAAAATTGTCCAAAGTCCGGAACTAAATGGTAATCTGTTGGAGCAAAATCCAGTTGGTGGAGACATTTCATGCATAGTTCCTCTAATTTAGCCACCCTCTGTTATGCAGCTTGAGGGAAACGCTATACAACAGCGTTTCCCTCAAGCTGTAGTAGACTAGAGCAATTGCTCAACCTCGTTTATTTAACGCCTAGCTTTTCAATCATCGTTTGCATTTGCTGAGAAATTCATTATCTGCCGTGATTGTCTGACCAAATCTTAGGAAGCTAGCACCACCGAAGGAATGTAACATAGTTCCAGTGGCCCGCCAACAAAGGCGGAGAGACGGCACACGGCGAGTTTCTTTAGTGGGTGAGGGCCCCACACTACTCTGTTCGTTGCCCCGAACAAGGGGGTGTGCGGTTAGGAATTTTTTTTCCGCCTTAACAAAAAAAAAGGATGACCTCAGTACTGTGTTTACAATACTCACTAGTATCTCTTACTTATTCAGCTTTTGCTTGGGAAGGATTGGAGTGGTTCTCCCGAGGGTTCTCATTTTTTCTCTTTCTATGCCAAAACAGCTATCCCACAAGAATTGTCTATATTGCATAGTTTTCGGAATAAACCTAACCTATGCCATTTTCTGGACTCTGGACTGAAAATTCAAAATTTCATGATATTCGGTTCAATAGTTACGGAAAAGCGTAACAAACTGACAAACTCATTTTCACATTTGTAATACTCGTATTAATATAGCAAGGTTTAACTTTATAATATAGGTACTAGCCTTATATAGCGGGATAAAATGTATACCAGTTTTTAAGTACCATCAAGAGCTATCAAACAAAAAAAGTTGCATCAAAATCAGTTTAGTAGTTTTTGCGTACACAGATAAACAGACAAACAGACAAAAAAACTAAAAAAAAGTCTTTTATGTTTAGACACGCCTATATAGCCCAATACAGTATTTTTTTCTCAAATATCTTAAGTGTACAGACACAGCTCTGTTACAGCTTTAAATAGGTACGATATGTATATAGGTACTGGTCAGAAAATGAAGATATTTATAGACCAAACTCCATTGAGCTACGAGTATTAGCACTGAGAATGCTACTGTCTATTAGTGCTACCGCGTGTGGGGCCGGCATTAGAATTGTCCCACCCCTCTCCACCCATGGGAGTCGTAAGAGCCGACTGAGGGAATACCGAGGGAGTGGGCAGCAGCACTCCCTCGAGTATTAAAAACATCCACTGCGATCGCCAACCCGCCTGCCAAGCGTGGCGATTACGGCATTATCCCCCATGACGGGACCGCTCGTTGTGGCGTTCTCTTAGGGAGGCCTATGTCCAGCAGTGGACGTTGAAAGGCTGATGGATGGATGGATGGATGGATTAGTGCTACGTTCTCAGATCCAACGTTTTATATTGAGATAATTCGAGATCAAAAAGGTAAAACATAGTTTAGACATTTCAGAGGTAAAAACAGTTCAGATATTTCGGAGGTATTTGAAGTTTGATGAAATTAACAATATATTTTCCATACAATGGTAATTTCTCAGTAAAAGTGAAAATATTTCGTAAAGGTAAGGCTTTAGGAAGTTGAAACAAACTGGGTAACCCAAAAGCTTTCTTTAGGCAGTCCTCGATCATATCCCCTTATTCTCTTCGTGTCCTTAACAATAATCACATGTTAAGAGGATATAAAACATCACACTGCAACCCTTAGGAGCCGAGCACAAAGAAAAAGATAATAAATAAAGTCATGTGATGAAATCTCCAGAGATTTGTTGAATTCGAACCGAGTTCCGAGAGTGAGAGATCAAAACGAACCGGACTATGTATTTCTAAACGTTTTTTCGGGATTTATACCATGTAAATTTTTACTTACGAGTTTCCGATATTTCGGCACTGTTGCAAGCGCCATGATCACGGAACAACTGAAGTCCTTGCGGGTGGGAATAGTTTTTATTATTCTGCGGTTAGAAATATCGGTCTACCCGCTTTCTCACTCGTTTATGACACGCAACACTATCTATGGAACCACTACCACTGGTCTCACTCACGTATCGAGCTCGATCACGACACACAACACTTACGGTGTCGACCCTGGTTTTTGAGGTGTAAGAGAGAAAGCGGGTAGACCGATATTTCTAACCGCAGAATAATAAAAACTATTCCCACCCGCAAGGACTTCAGTTGTTCCGTGATCATGGCGCTTGCAACAGTGCCGAAATATCGGAAACTCGTAAGTAAAAATTTACATGGTATAAATCCCGAAAAAACGTTTAGAATTATAAGTGACCATGAAAGTTTGAAATTCTATACGGACTATGTATGTCTATTAAAAATAAATCAAAAAATCTTGTAAATGAATTAACCCTTTATTTTGAAAAGCGTATCTATCACAATATAGAGGAGATATCATGAACCAGAAAAAATATAATACGGCGGAGTGGGCAGCAGCACTCCCTCGAGTATTAACAATATCCACTGCGATTGCCAACCCGCCTGCCAAGCGTGTCAATTACGGCATTATCCCCCATGACCGGAGGGCTCGTTGTGGCGTTCACTTGGGGAGGCTTATGTCCAGCAGTTGATGTCGAAAGGCTGATGGATAGATGGATGGATCATGAACTATGACGTGTGGTTTAGACCACTAGTAACAAATTAATGAAAACTATTATAATATAAAAACTAAAGTTACTATATCTTAACAAAGTCAAGGAAGCAATATTTTACTTAATATTTAAATTTTCAGATCAAATCTCTTTACTATAATAAATCATGGATATTTTATAACATAAACCAAAAATATTTATATTACGGTTTAACATTTTAAGGGATCATTACAAATTTCAATCTCTAAAAATACATAAACACTATATAAATAATAAACATAAAATAATACAAATTATATAGATATAGAACTGATAATGCTCTGATAAATTCATGCACAAATAACAAGGAAATATCACGTTTATAACACAAAAAAAGGGAAAAGGGCCCTACGGGTTTGTATACGAGTACATATTGATTCTAAAAACATAAAAGGGCACGTGACGTAAAAGGACAAAAATTTAAACGTAGAGAAATGTACAGTGAAATACAGATTAAAATAGTGCGAATGGATACCGCAAAAGGTATTAAAACGAGTAAGGCTGTAGATATAGGATTATCGTACCTGTGTATAGAAAAAAAAAACCACAGACACTATTGGGCTTTGTATTTTTTTCTCTTCTATTCCTGTGGCATCATCTCACTTTTTTTAAGGTGAGAAAAAATTGTGCCTAACCGCACACCCCGTCGTTCGGGGCAACGAACAGGATAGTGTGGGGCCCTCACCCACCAAATAAACCCGCCGTGTGCCGTCTCTCCACTTGTATTGGTGGGCCACTGGAACTATGTTACATTACTCCAGTGGTATGGCATCATCTACCTAGCCTTATCAAAATCTTTTTTTGGGTATGGTGTGGTGGCTTGGCTGCAGAGCTGATCAGATTTAGCTGATCCACCAGGAGGATCCATTACGGAGTGATCTGCCTATTTGACCTCCACGAGATAACTAAGGGGACAACTGGCAGTCTTAGAACAAGACCAGTCAGACTTTGTTTCAGTCCACTGACGACCTGTACGGCTAACAGGATCCGGAGTACGAAGGAGGTCAGATATACATAAATAGGTGTATCTTTTTGGTCACCCATCCGATGCCGGCCGAGCGCAAATTGCTTTACCGTTTTGCTCTCTGTAACTGTGTGATGGGTACTAATATTATAAATGCGAAAGTGCGTCTGTTTGTTACGCTCTCACGCTATAAGTATTCAGCCAATTCTCATGAAAAGCATACACGTCATTCAAAACCCAAGAAAAGATACTTTTTATCCGGGTTAAATGGATATTGCCTGTGGGAAAAGAGTTTTTGTATTAAAATCATTAGTGTGCTGTTAAGTGACATTATATTAAACACAGCATCACGCCTGTATTCCCCGAAGGGGTAGGCAGAGGTGTATTACACACCCACGATTCGCCAGCTATGTTTAAGTCCCACGTAATAGGGGGCGAGCCTATTGACTACCGGGCACATTTACAAACTCCAGGCTGCTACTGAGTTATTTTTTGTTTTTTTTTTACGAAAATCTCAATATCCCTGCCCGAGCCGGGGATTGAACCCGAGACCTCATGATCAGCAGTCGCTTACACTACCGCTGAACCACATAGGCAGTCAAATAATTACATTTTATATTAATATTCTGAGGTCTGTGTAAGTTGCATCTTACGTTCAGAAGATTTTGCGTGATGCGCGAACAAACAAACAGACACAGCGACAAACAAAAAATCTAAAAAAGAATTGTTTTGTGTTCAGAGTTCTGACACGCCTATAATACAGTCATATTTTCTCAAATATCTTAAATGTACAGACACAGCTCTGTTACAGCTTTATAATAGTTAGGATTTGTACAAACCACAAGTTACTCAGTGCGTGGTAGTTCAAAATAATTATACTAAACTATACGCATAGAAATAGTCTTTAATTTATTATGATAGCACAAGAATAGTTACAATTTAAACTATAAACATCAAATAACTCGAAAGACCCGTTTCCAGTTCACAAAACCTATACTTAATCTGGTACAAGTTACTAAGTATTCTAGCATAAACTTTCACTCGTTGTGTGAATAATTATAGTATAAGTACTAACAAGCAAACGTTAAATAGAACTTATTTCTTAGTAAAAAAAAAAACAATTTCTAAATCAGTATAAACAGGCTTTTAAATAGTTTATTTCAAGCGGTCCTGTGCTGTTTTGCTCATATGGGGGATAGTGCCGTAATCGCCACGCTTGGCAGGCGGGTTGGCGATCGCAGTGGATGTTGTTAATACTCGAGGGAGTACTTATGCCCACTACCCTGGTATTCTCTAAGTCAGCTCTTACGACTCCCGTGGGTAGAGAGGGGTGGGACAATTCTAAAGCCGGCCCCACACGGCCCCCGATTGTAATATTAACTTGATACTACCTTATTTTCCCAAGTTTCTTATGTCAGAACCATCACTTTTTTCGTAACTTCGTTCTAATTGTGTAATCTCTGCCTGCACCAGTACATACCATATAATTATATATAGCCGGGTGACACAGCAGTAATACTTTATGGTCAGTAAACCTCAGAAGCTTATCTTACGAGTAGATGTCAAATTTAATCTTGGCATACAGAAAAAAACACAACATAGCATCACGCCTGTATCCCCGAAGGATTAGGCAGACGTGTATTACCGGGAACGTTTCCTGACTGCTACTGATATTTTTTCATTTTAGGAAAAAGCTCAATAACACCAGCCGTCCCGGGCATCGAACCCGTGACCTCATGATCAGCAGTTGCATACACTACCGCTGCGTCACCAAAGCAGTTAAATACAGCTTAAAAATAAAAGTCTATACAACAAGCTTACATATTTTAAGCCCTAGTCCCTAAAGAATAAAATGTTATAGAAGCAAAAATGCAACAAAAAATACGGAACTTGTTTAAATACTGAAAGTAGGCAGATATATAAACTTTGGTGGTAGTGGTCTTGCTTATCCCAGCACGAATAGGCCGACTTGATCGGAGAAGTACCACCCTCTCACAGAAGATTGGCGTGAAACAATGGCAGGTACTCCTGCTGTTGTGTTTTATAAATGGTGAGTGAAAGAGCCGGAGGCCCAAACCTCTATTATCCTTCCTATCTTATCCCTACAGGACTTTCCCTTTCTTACTACCTATCCTTTTCCTTGGAGATGATGACGCGTGAGTGATGCATCTGGTGTTACTAGCGTCTATAGGCTAATGTAACCGCTTACCATCAGAATGTGCTTGTTTGCCACCCACGTACTATAAAAAAAGAAATTAATGTTTTTGGACGTTCAAGTGAAAAACGCTTAAAAATAAAGAATAAGAAATTAGCCAATATCAATCAAAATTAACCACACTCTAAAGTGACCACACTGCCCAATGAACTGTTGGCCCTTGGGGAAGAAAGGTTAACGACTATATAGTGACTAGTTGTCGAACTACGTATCGAACCAAAATAAGATAGGTTAAGGATTCAGCTGGATGAAAAATTGGCTGGAAGCCATTGGCCTCCCTTTAGGTGGATCGACAATGTGTTTGCTAAACGCAAGGGCCCGTTGAATGCAGGCAGTACCGCAACAGACCCGTGCCCAATAGCCCCACTATGCAGGGTCCGTGTTCAACAGAACGATCGTAATGGAATGAAGAATATCTATTCTGAAAAATCAATCGTTCTGCCAATCAGCCTTCGCTACTATTAAACCAGAATCACTATGAGACGTCATTGCAATATTCTAAAGTCATATCTCCTTTCATCCAAGACTAATGTTTTTCCGATATCCTACTATTTCAAAAGTGCATTTCGTTTTCATGGCAGTCGTATTCTAAAGTTAAAACAGTTCATGAAAGATTCCTTACCTATTTTATTTGGAAGTGGCACTAGAATTTCAAATTCTTCCCGATAAAGAATTTGTAATACATTGTACATATACTACAGTGAAACTAGTATAGTGACAGTAATTGTTTCAACGATTAGCGCAAAATAAAAAATAAATGTTCTAATTTTGGATGTACCAATCGATGTACAAATAAATATTTATAATTGAAGTGTCTGTTTGTAATGTTTAAATAACAACTTTTTGCTAAATGCTTATGACTGTAAACGTTACCTATAACAAAATACCAATATTTAAAGTCTGTCTGGCTGTTTGTTCCAGCTTATCTACGAAACGGACTTGGCAGGGACTTTCGCTTTTTTTTAAATAAAAATTAGGTTTATGTACAAAAAAAGAAAATAACCAAACTCCACCGGACGAATTCGCTCGTAGCAGTTAGTATGAAATAATAATATTATACCACTGCGTTTGCCTCAGTCAAACGTCAGACAAAAAGTCAGTTTGTCTGAATGCATTTTCATGGAGCTTTCACTAATGGATGCAGACATTAATGAGGAAGGCATAAGCCATCTTACATAATTTTGATAATTTTATATATTTTTTTAGACACATTTGACATGCTTAGCCATATAAATTAACACAAAGTGTGAAAATTTGAAATCGGCATTAACAGTCACGAGCAGCCTGCATCTTCTGGAATACCGTCACAGATGCTTTGCCAATTCAGCCATCGCGACAATTGCTCGGGACTGCGAGTTTCGATAACACATTCATTCTTAACGTCTTGGGTGACGACTTCGCCATCTGTCAGAAGTATTATATCCTACATAATATATAATTCATTAAATTTTTGTCTATGTCGGCTAAGGCTAATTATTGAAGATGTCGGAAAGTCGGTGTTTGTGCGTGTTGTAACGGACTAAGAATACAAGTGTCACCACCCCAATCTTTTCCGTGGGTGTCGTATGAGGCGACTAAGGTAAGTAAGCAATTATCACCCTTTGCATTACTGGTGGTAGGGCTGGGTACCAAGTGAGAATACTCACTTGCTATCAGGCTCGTACGGGTCGGTACCACCGTCTCCTATGTGGCTTGACAATACTCTCGGTATAGTTGAGTCCACGAGTGACGGTTACCACTTACCATCAGGTGGGCCGTGGCTCATCTGCCACCATTTGCAATAAAACAAATCAGACTGACTGGGAGCTTTACAGACTATTAGCTTATATGAAAGAAAGAAAGAATTTATTTCTACATTCATAAATAAAGCTGTGAGGACTAAACACAATTAGCGTTTTAAACTAAATAACTAATTTAGAAAGAGGACGAATTGTTCAGCTAATGTTGATGTGATTATTATAACAACGCTAATTTTCAGCAATATCCTATCGACGTTTGACGTGTATGTATAAGATAATAATGTTACTTGAGTCATAAAGTGTACAACATAAAACCAAAACCAAAATAATTACTACAAAATAAAAAATAGTAGAATGAAAAGACTATATAGGTAACAAGATTAGTGCATTAAGTTGGTCTATTAAATAATATTGTTTAATACAAATAGAATAAAATGAAGTGTAAATATGTAGTTATGAATCACGGAGTACAGAAAAATAGCGAAGATGCCGCAAGGCAATATCTCTTTAGAATGAAGCGTCGCTAAATGCGGGTGTTCGGGGGACGAGGTACAATAATAGCTCCACCCCTAGATCAAAATCCATCTAGCGGTGAAATGTATTTTTCAGCGTAATAGAGGAAATTTTTCATTAATTTAGTTTGTCTATTCACCACTATGGCGTTACAAGCACAACAGTTTGTTCCAGAACATTCCATATGCGTTAGTATGGCTGGACCACATTGTTTATACTAACTTACTCTACACCACGCCATCATCCTTGCGGAGTAGGCAGAGAGAATATAGTGCCAAAAGGTTCTATTCTTGTATACATCTCTCGCTTCCTCAACATTCATAATTCTCTTCATACACACTCGACGGTTTCAGAGACTTCTGACTCCATCTTTTTTTCAATAGATGATCGATTTGGTCTAGGTAGGTGAGTCTCAGTCTCCCCCTGTACGTAGGTACATTATCTATATTATCTTCTTAACAGTCACTCGTCCGGCATTCTTTCCACATGTCCGAACCATCAGAGCATTCCCTTTCGCATCTTTACACTAATACTCTCTTTCATACCTACTTGCTTTCTTGCATCGTCGTTACGAATGCGGTCAGTCAGCTTCACTCCACAGATTCTCCGCAGAGATCGTATTTCGACCGCATTGATTTTATTCTCATGCTCCTTTTTGCATACCCAACTCTCGCTTTCATACGATAACGTTGGGACAAGCACTGCGTTGTGTATTGCGCCCACGCACGTGCCTTCTGGCTGAGGTGATGCCGAGAAGTTGTCCCAATGCTTCGTTCACTCTATTATACTCTACTTTATCTCACATTGTTTATAATGTATATAGATAATCATTATTGGGCATAGACGCAATGATACAATATCGTAGGATATTTCGCTACGCTCAAAAGACCAATGAAGCGTTGGAGTGAAAGATCTTAATCAAGTATAAACCGCTGCGAGAGTAACTGAGATTGCGAAACAAAATGCTGTATGCCAATGTATATCAGGATCAGGTGGATTCGTATGCACCTGTAATATAGGCGATAACTTTCCTATTAGATCTATAAGCGGCGTTATACTTTCGCTTATCTTCTTTTGCGTTCAGGTCCTGACACCTCCTGGCCTTATTCCAAGCCAAATAGGCGAACTGCTTCTGACGTGCAGCCTCCCTGCAGGTACTGTTAAACCAGGGATGGGTACAACCGCTGACGGGTAGCTTGGTGCTTGGGATAAATGAACTAACCCTATTAGCACAATTTCCATCACTCAGTCCTAACGTATACATGCGGTTATATTTTCTGTATAAACAGGGTATTTAAAATAATAACAAATAAATCAATAACACGATGAAAAAAAAACAATTTAATAAATAACATGACGTTAATACTTATATTCAATAATGGGTTCGCTGGTATGACGCAAACTTTTTGTTATCAATTATTTCCGAATAGTCACCGACAGATGACATGTAATTCTTTAATATTTTTTTTCACATATCATGTATCTTAGTAATAAATCTTTGAAATAATCTATATTTTATAAAGGAGTTTCCTTTATAAAAGCTAAATTTACTTATTTGTGACGAAAATTCTTATAATTATGCTTTTATAATATTAGAATGACGATATTGTGGAGTGGTAGGTATAATGCACTTTTTAATGAAACAAATGTCTCTTTGTAATGAAACAAAGAAAATGTGTTTTAAAATATAAATATATATATATTTAAACGATTTACACATGAAATGATATGCCATCTTATTTTAATTTTGCTCCTGAGCAATCTTTGCACCCGTCAACAACGCACTTAATTGTTAAAAGAATTTAATACCTAATAAACGTGAGAACAGAGCGAACCGATCGCAGTGACGGTTCATTTGATACTACGGTTTTAGTCTGTACTCCGTGGTATGAATAGATAGATTTAACTGTATTTTAAGTATTGTATTAATATTTTAAATATAAATAAGAGTAAGAATATATAATAGAATTAAATACTTTGGAAAATCCAAAAGTGCACGCCTCATAATCTTCATTTTTCACAATAAAATTGATTATTTTTGATAAGTAACTAATAATGTATTGGTCTTACTAAGTAGTTTTCAATAAATTACATAGCGCTAATTTCAAAAGTACTAATGTGGGTTTCACGTCTTATACGCCATCTAGCGCTAATTTTAAGAAGTACTTCTATATTGATCTACCTCTCAGTACCGGGCCGCGCGCACTTCAAGGCCACGCAAAAAAAGGCCCCCGCGCCGCTATTTCAGTGTCGTAAAAATTGTGGAATGTAAAATATGTTTTTTTCGTGTTTTATAACGTTGGTGTGTTATTATTTACGTGTGTTTAGTGTTTTTAATTATTGTTATGGATAAAATAGTTACTATACTTGACAAATATCATCAGTTTGTCAAGCAAAGGTAAGAATTTTCTTTTAACAAAAAACAATGTACTGGCCGGGTGAACGGCGTTCTGTTGACGATAGTAAAACCACCGGTGGCTATGCGTACGTAAAAAGGTAGTTCTCATGAAAGGCGCTGGTTTTAGTGTCGCGTCGAGCGTAAATGCCGTAAATATTCAGTATTTTTTTATTTATTTAATAACAATTTTATTAAACCACATCGAATCAAAGTAATAGGGCTCTATTCCTAATCATAATAATTCGTAAACGAAAAAAAAGACTTAATTAGTAAAGTATTTCGGTCGTTATCATGTTAACATACATTACCTACAACTCACGGACGTCCAAGCCAGATTTTTTTCAAACAGATTTTTAACTAGTTTAAATAACAAAAATGGACGTTGACGTTGAAAGGCTGATGGATGGATGGATGGAAATAACAAAAATGCCATCAAAAATATCATGAGTGTTAGAAATAGTATTTGCTCTTTATATGTGTGTGTAGATATTATTTTACAAGTGCAATATATGATAAATAGAGACATTTTAACTTTTAAAATCAGTTGTTCAGTGTAAAACGGGAGTAGAACCCACCTCAACGCTTCGCTTATGAGGCGTGCAATATAACCATTGTTAAAACTGCTAGTACCTACTTGTAACACTCTTTTTGTTTATTCAATAAAAAATATTTGAGATTGGTGCTATAACTTTTCTTTGTTTTCTTTTTATATGCGTATCGTAGCCTCGAGTAAAAGCTAATATTTCCACTTAATTAAGTTTTGTTTTATTATTATGTAGTGTAACTAAATCTAGGCACGATTCATATGCTAAAGATATTTATGAACCTACATCATGACAACGAGTCGCGTTTGCACGCCACATCTTTTAACGTCAGGAGAAAATGCACACTGTTAACAGTCTCATTTCAGTTTCAAAGCAATTATACCGCTTTATTTATAACTAGCTGTTATAATACTTATCTACAGTATTTTGTATTGCCGGCGACATGCTGGTAATAATGTATCCCGATATTATATACTTATATATGCTAAATATGTACTGCCTCTGTGGTGCAGCGGTAGTGTGAGCGACTGCTGATCATGAGGTCTCGAATTCGATCCCCGGGTCGGCCAATGTTATTGAGCTTTTACGTAAAAAGAAAAATTCGCAGTAGCAGTCCGGAGTTCGGAAATGTGCCCGGTAGACGTCAATAGGCTCGCCACCTATTGCCGTGGGTATATAAAACACCTCTGCCTACCCCTTCGGGGAATACGGCGTGTTGCTAGTATGTACTAATATTTAAAGATTGTTTGTGACTCCTTGACTCCGTACGATGCTTTTATGACGATCAGTGCGGTAGTTACGGAGTGAAAGCGTTTCATTTGCATTCAATTAATCTTTCCAAATGTACAATACTTGTTTGATTGTATAGCGATCGCAAGTAAGACAATAAATATTATTTCGGAATTTAATATATGGAGAATATGTATTATACTGTAATAACTCACGGTTAAATTAGTTTTAGACGAGCACTTTACTAAAGAAGAACTTTAGTAAAGTTCATGAGAACAGTTACCAAGTGGTACGTGGATCGATTGCTCGTCTGGCACTGATGGCAATAAAAAAATCTAACACAACTATTTAAAAAGATAAGTTGGAAAACAAGCTGGCTACGTAATACTAGATATTTAAAATTCCTTTCATTTGACGCACTTTAAAGCACCTTCTAAAAGGAATAATAAATTGTATGTCCTCCAGATGACGCTATTTAGTGAGACGTCATATAACTAGCGGATAATCAAGACTCTTCTAACGATATCTTTTTTCCCTAGCTATGATAAATAGTTGAGAAGTTATGCGGGAACAGATGAAAATACATACAAACACACGGGTTAAAATCATAACCCTCCGCTTGGCTTCGCCGTAGTCGAATAGTAATAGGTATAAAGTATTATCTTGTAATATAGAAAGACTATTAGCGAATAAAGAAAAAGAGATTTTTAGTAGGGGCGGGAATCGAACCACGCATCTTTTCCAATCCGGGGAAGTGCTCTAAGCCACTGAGCTACCCTACTGACCTTTCGATCATCCCAAATTCTTAATCACATTTATCTTACGACTAACGCCATCTACCGGCAAGCATTACATGCATCCAATATAGTAAGTTTAATTTTGCAATTGGATGCATGTAATGCTTGCCGGTAGATGGCGTTAGTCGTAAGACAAACGTGATTAAAAATTTGGGATGATCGAAAGGTCAGTAGGGTAGCTCAGTGGCTTAGAGCACTTCCCCGGATTGGAAAAGATGCGTGGTTCGATTCCCGCCCCTACTAAAAATCTCTTTTTTCTTTATTCACAAATAATTTGTACTTTAAAAAAAGTAGCGGAGCATGTCAATTGCTAAAAGAAATAGATCTAAAATGTTTGAAAAAATCGCGCCTTCAAATAGTATGAATTTTAATTGCAAAATTAAACTTACTATATTGGATGCATGTAATGCTTGCCGGTAGATGGCGTTAGTCGTAAGACAAATGTGATTAAGAATTTGGGATGATCGAAAGGTCAGTAGGGTAGCTCAGTGGCTTAGAGCACTTCCCCGGATTGGAAAAGATGCGTGGTTCGATTCCCGCCCCTACTAAAAATCTCTTTTTCTTTATTCACAAATAATTTGTACTTTAAAAAAAGTAGCGGAGCATGTCAATTGCTAAAAGAAATAGATCTAAAAAGACTATTAGCATTAAATAACTTACTACTGAATCTTAAGGTACAAACTACTTATCTATTAAAATTTTCCAATAAAATATGATCTGTCCAGGCTCGACCACTAACTAATTGATGTATCATGAGTGAGAAACTAATCAGTAGCTTCATAATACCGATAAAAATGATAAGATGCGGTACGGGAACTGTAATGCTGTACAGCGAGGCAATACAGGTTAGATGGCTTCTTAAATTCTAAATGGTATCCTGTACTGTAAGTAGATCCATTTATCAAACTTTTTATATATTTTTGTTTTTAGTTATAATTGAGCGTTCATTACGTTAGTTTATTATTGAATGCAGTTACTAGTAAGAAAGTTGTATTTCATTCCATTACGAAAGTTTCTTGCTGATTAAAGAGACGACAAACCCTTGACTGCATCCAGCATAATATATATTATATTTGTTGTAGCACATTTTCTTCAACATTTCCGTGATAAGAAGCATGTTATGTATTAATTCAGATATTAGACTATCTGTATGCCAAATATCATACAAATATGTTCAGTCGCTTTTACGTGATTGTGTAATAAACACACCGCCACAGTCAGAGCTAGTAGTTTTAGGTTATGTCTAAAGATCCTGGTATAGTAGCGGGATAAACTGTATACCAGTTTTTAAGTCTAATCAAGATGCATCCAAATCCGTTCAATAGTTTTGCGTGATGTTGAACTAAGAAACAGACAAAAACTCTATAAAACAACACACATAGCATCACGCCTGTATTCCCCGAAGGGGTAGGCAGAGGTGTATTACACTCCCACGACTCACCAGCTATGTATAAGTCCCACGTAATAGGGGGCGGGCCTATTGACGTTTACCGGGTACATTTCCAAACTCCGGGCTGCTACTGAGAATTTTTCTTTTTAGGAAAAAGCTCAATCACATTTTACCTGACCCGGGGATCGAAACTGAGACCTCATGATTAGCAGTCGCATACACTACCGCTACACCACCGAGGCAGTTTAATTGTAGTATAGGATGTTTCATTGCCTAATATAGTCATTTTTTTTTCAAAATCTTTAATGTAAAGACACGGATCTATAACAGCTTTATAAAAGTGTGTATAGATTTTAAGAATTACCAATATTAAAACGATATTTGCTAATTACAGTCTTTTACATTAAGATGCCTAAAGCAACGTTAATTTGACTTTATATCATAAAAAAAAACATAAACAAATACGAATGGAGGATAACAAAAAGAAGACAAAATTAAACGAACACTACGTGCCAGGTCGTGCATTGCGAATTAATTTTAACAAACATCAAGTTAATACTACTTTCTTCGTTCGTAGTTAAAAGCAAGATGGAACACAGCGTACCCCGAAGGCATCACGCCTAGGTTTACGCAAGTTTATTATTGTGATTGGTACTTGCAGTAACGGGCACATTCTTAAATTGTTTGGATTGGTACGCAGTGATATTTTGCTAAGCAATTTAGGGCAAACTAATGAGCCGTTTACGATGTTCAGTAAATATCAGATAACTCTCGTATAACTAAAATTACGCCGTACTTTTTTTTATCGCTTGTAGTGGCAGACGAGTCACGGCCCATCTGATGGTAAATGGTTACCGTGGCTCATGGTCAACTATACTAAGACTATTGTCAAGCCACGGCTCACCATTTCATTTCGCCAATATGAATTGAAAGAATAAACGGATATCTCCTGCTACAGCCAAAACGCAACGATGTGCTTCATGGCCGGTCACACTGGAGATGGTGGTACCAAACCGCTCGGGCCTTATACCAAGTGAGTACTCCTACTCGGTACCCAGCCCTACCACCAGTCAAAGTAAAGGCAGTCACTTGTAAAGGCAAAAATTATATCGCTTACAAAGATTTTGGTAATCAGTTGATTATTATTATGCTTTTAAATATAGATAGTGCAGAAACTAAATCACTGACTAATTTATAGTAAAGGTCGAAGAGAATCCCGGACTATCTCTATAAATATTTTAGAATAGTGTTTTGTGGGTATCATGTCCTTTCTCTGTTAATGTTCAAAATTAATAGTTATGTACGTCTTGTTGAAGATTATATTATTCGCTAATCTAGAAAACAAAGGTAATATCTTAAAATTAATATATTTATAGTGTGGGGCCGGCTTTAGAATTGTCCTCTACCGATGGGAGTCGTAAGAACCGACTGAGGGAATACCGGGTGAGTGGGCAGCAACACTCCCTCGAGTAGTAACAACATCAACTGCGATCGTCAACCCGCCTGCCAAGCGTGGCGATAACGGCATTATCCCCCATGACGGGACCGCTCGTTGTGGCGTTCTCTTGGGGAGGCCTATGTCCAGCAGTGGACGTTGAAGGGATGATGGATGGAATATATTAATTACAAAAATTTATTAAATCTATCGCGTATAATTATGTTTTAAGCTTTATAGCTTTAATAAAGTTTTATATATTTAAAAAATAATTTGCGTATATCAAATATAATTTCCTGAATATATAAGTAACAAAATTGAACAAACATTACACAAAAATTGACGTTGTAATTGTAAAATGAGCAAATAGCTAGCAAAGCTAATCGTAACTATGAGTGCTAATACTATGACTTAATGACCAGTGGGAGTACACCGAATGATGTATTCGCATGGGTCATCTGGTATTTTATAATAAACCTAGCTGAAATAATATTGGTAGATGATTTCGCCATAATAACGGAACATTCGAATAATGTCATCGTTCCCATTCGATCATAAACAACAATGTGTGCTTACAGCAAACAATGAAAAGTTAGAGTATTGATAAGCTAGAGTAATTTTACACTTAAGCACACACTGCCACTTATCACCAACATGAAAACTTTTATCCAAATATTTTCTTTAATCAGATCGAGGAAAATTATCCCGGATAATATAAATTGACCAATGTATAACTTCTCAATGGTTTTGTTCAGGACATAACAGTGATTAAAAAAATATATATAATTGTGTATTTTTTTTTAAAGAAGCGTGTCTCTATTTCAAACTATACAGCCATATTTTATCACTAATGCAAACCACGCGATTGTCGAGTCAACCATAAAACACAATGAAAAGAAAAAATACTACCACAAACATGCGATTGAGTTGTTTTTCACGTAAAAGTCCATAAAGCAGTTAGAATAAGCAGAAAAGCCTTCTAAAAATAAAAATCCATTCATTCACTCGTGTCGCACAAAGTCGTCGGTTTCTAGTGCTCTGGCGAATGCTGACAGCGGCAAACTATTCTGGGTCGCGAATAAAAGTGACCTAGTTACAAATGATCTGGCTGAACAGTCACTGGAGCACCAGAATAAAACACGATATTAGGTATATGAGATAGTGACGTGGAATTGGCAACGCGTAAAGTCTCCGTCGTAAATGAGTGCTGTTCTACGTGGATGTACTTTGCACGTATACGATGTTTTATTGTTCGGTTTTATGGTAGAGTCTTTAGGAAGCATCGTCGCGAGCAACGTAACTGTGCGTATTTTAGTAAGCTACAAATTCTGGCAGTGAAAATAAAATAAATATGGACATGCTTTCAGAAAAATATGAAAAATTGTTTTACATACCTTCACCAATTTATCATTTTAGTTGTAGGACAATATTTGGTCATTATAAAAAAGTACCTGTATGGAATTTTAATTATCATAATAATCCCACAGAAACTATCCATTTTCATAAGAAATATAAAGAAGCTTACATTATTTTCTGGGCCCCAATCTACTACCGATACTAGTTTACATAAATGCAAAATTTTAAGTAGTTATGGTGTGAATGCAGAACAAATAAGTAAATAAACTTGTCGGTGTGGTGACGGACTAAGAATACAAGTGTCACCAGCCCATTATTTCCCACGAGTGTCGTATGAGGCGACTAAGGGAAGTAAGCAATTATCATTCATTGCATGACTGGTGGTAGGGCTGGATACCAAGTGAGAGTACTCACTTGCTATCGGACCCGAACGGATCAGCACCACCGTCTTCTATGTGACCGACTGGTCATGAAGCACATCGTTATGTTTTGGCTGTAGCATGAGATAGGCGTTTAATCTTTCATTTCAAATCGGTGAAATGAAATGGTGAGCAGCGGCTTGACAGTACTCTCGGTGTAGTTGAGTCCATGAGCAACGGTTACCGCGTACTATCAGGTGGGCCGTGGCTCATCTGCCATCATTAGCAATAAAAAAATACTTTTTTTATAAAATTTATTTGGGAAGATAGAAAGTGCATCAAGTCAGGCTTAACCTTTTTTTTACCTACATAAGTTTATCAATTCAGTTTGACCTCTTTAATATAGCTTAAGCCTTACTTGCCTTTATTGCCTTTTTGTGTACTCTGATCGTTTGTTTTTGAAGGTAACACACCTTATGAATAAGAAAAACCATTTAGTTTTTTCACTGCCATTATCTTTGAACTCGAAGCTTTTAGCTCTGTTTATCTGAATACTCTGTGTACCGTTTAAAAGTAATGGTGGCATACTCATACATAGTCATCATTATGCAGCAACACAAAAACAACGTAAATTTTTGATGGTGTAAGACTGTGTTTTCCTTAGTTGGGTCCACGGAGTACGGAAAAAGAGGTCGGGTCATACCTCGTTTCTCTGTTTAATAAGCCCGGTTTATGTCAGTACTAAGTAAGTATAAACGATCGTGTACCGGAGGACTTACATGTTTTTTATAGTACTACGGTTAGTATACAAGCATATGCCCCACCTGATGGTAAATGGTTATCGTAGCCTATAGACGCTCGCAACTCCATTGAAAAGGATAGTAGTTTGAGAGAAAAGATAATAAGGAGAGGATAAGTAGGAGGATAGCATAAGGTACTCCTTATCGTCTTCGTCCTGTGTGAAAATTGAATCTGTAATACCTAACTTAGGAGGTCTCAATAACTACAGGACAGTATATTCTTCTTTAAGTGGCTCTCCAACTGCTGAAACATAGCTGTCAGCTCCGCATACTTCTCCCGGTCTTTGGCGTAGTTGAACAGCTCCGCAAAACTTGCGATTCCAGTCCATTCTCGGGTGCCACGAATACCATGCCATAATATCTGCCTTTATACGGCCTAAAGCTCTTTTTTTAGCCAATCCGTAGTAAATATCTGGAAATAGTTATTCAATATACAAAGAATTTAATGCTCAACGAAGTACATCATAGAGGCTGTCCTCGAGTTAAGTCGTTTAAATTGTTTGAAGTTACGTCAAACAACTTTAGCTTTGTCTGTATTGGTAAAAGACAAGTCAATTGTGTCCATTAATTTTATAGTCAGTTTCATGTTTTTACTGTTCTAGACTTATTTAAGTAATGCGTAGTTTCAACGGATAATAGAAAAATTTACTCCCGTTACGTCTATATGATTTATCACGTGCTTCAAGAAGAATATACAGTCTGACTAAATAATAACTATGTATACTTCGCGGCACCACCTACTCTAAAATCGAAGTGAAATTCGCTTCTTTTACAATGTGTTATTTTAATTGTGTGGGGCCGGCTTTAGAATTGTCCCACCCCTCTCCACCCATGGGAGTCGTAAGAGCCGACTGAGGGAGTACCGGGGGAGTGGGCAGCAGCACTTCCTCGAGTAATAATAACATCCACTGCGATCGCCAACCCGCCTGCCAAGCGTGGCGATTATGGCAATATCCCCCAAAAAAATGAGCACCCAACAAAAAACGGCCCTCAGTCACGGCAGCTCCGCTATTCCGTGGCCTGGGAGATTTTAACGCGAAACTAGGCAAAAGGACAGACGATGAGCTGAAGGTGGGGCACTATGGATTTGGGCAGAGGAACCACAGGGGCCAGATGCTGGCTGATTTTCTGGAGAAGGAAGGCCTCTTCATGATGAATTCCTTCTTCAGGAAGCAGCCCCAGCGAAAATGGACCTGGATTAGCCCTGATGGTTCAGTGAAAAACGAGATTGACTTCATCCTGTCGGACAAACGACACATATTCAATGATGTCTCAGTGATCAGCAGGATTAAAACTGGGAGTGATCACCGACTAGTCAGGGGCATCTTGAATATTAGAACAAAAGTCGAGAGGTCGCGTTTGATGAAGTCTACGCTCCGACCAACACCTGCCCAATACCAGAACCCCGAGAGCTTTCAGCTCGAACTACTCGCTTCCAATGTCTAGATGAGTGTGAATCAGCGAGCGATACGAACAGCAGGTTCGTGCAAACTGTCCACGCCGTCGGGTCGACTTACTTCAAGGCCCGTCGCGTCAGTAGGAACCGTAAACTCTCGGACCATACTCTCAAACTCATGGAGAGGAGAAAAGAAATGATAGTCCAGTCCTCAGCCGATTGGTCCTGCCTAAGGCGGTTAAACAGACAGATCTCCAAAGCTGTGCGACACGATATTCGCCAATTTAATACTACCCGTATTAAAGAGGCGATAGAGCGGAACCAAGGCTCGAAAGTGTTCGCAAGAGATCTGTCTGTTGGCCAAAGTCAGTTGACTAAACTGAGGACCAACAACGGCACTATCATTTCTTCTCGAGATGAGATCTTGGGAGAGGTCCAGCAGTTCTATGGACAGTTGTACAGATCCCAGAGCCCTGCTGTTGGCTTGGTCCAAGACCCCAGATCCAAGCTAACTCGGCACTTTACCGAAGATATCCCGGACGTCAGCCTGTACGAGATCAGAATGGCTCTCAAACAACTAAAGAACGGAAAGGCACCGGGAGACGACGGAATCACTACAGAGCTTCTGAGAGCAGGCGGAAAGCCGGTCTTAAAAGCTCTTCAGAGGCTGTTCAATTCCGTCGTTCTCGGGGGCGACGTTCCAGAGTCGTGGACCAGAAGCGTGGTGGTGCTGTTCTTCAAGAAAGGTGACAGAACCCTCTTGAAGAACTATAGACCCATCTCGCTCTTGAGCCACGTCTATAAGTTGTTTTCGAGGGTCATTACAAATCGACTCACGCGCAGCATTGACGACTTCCAGCCTCCCGAACAAGCCGGTTTCCGAAAAGGCTATAGTACCGTAGACCACATTCACACGCTACGCCAGATTATACAGAAAACCGAAGAATACAATCGGCCTCTGTGTCTGGCGTTTGTGGACTACGAGAAAGCCTTCGATTCGATCGAAACTTGGGCGGTGCTGCAGTCCCTTCAGCGGTGCCAAATTGACAATCGGTACATCGAAGTGCTGAAGTGCTTGTATAGAAACGCCACCATGTCAGTCCGTGTTCAGGACAAGAGTACGGGACCGATCCAACTGCAGAGAGGTGTTAGACAGGGAGACGTTATGTCCCCGAAACTCTTCACCGCTGCATTGGAAGATGTCTTCAAGCTCTTGGACTGGACCGGATTCGGCATCAACATCAATGGCGAATACATCACTCACCTTCGATATGCCGACGACATCGTAGTCATGGCAGAATCTCTGGAGGACCTTGGCACCATGCTCAATGATCTCAGCAGGGTTTCCCGACTAGTGGGTCTCAAAATGAACATGGACAAGACGAAAGTCATGTCTAATGTCCATGTCATTTCAGCACCGGTCCTAGTCGGGAGTGCGCTTCTCGAAGTTGTCGACCATTATGTCTACCTGGGACAAACAGTCCAGTTAGGTAGGCACAACTTCGAGAAAGAGGTCAATCGACGAATCCAACTCGGCTGGGCAGCGTTCGGGAAGCTAAGGAAGATCTTCTCGTCCAATATTCCGCAGTGTCTGAAAACGAAGGTCTACGACCAGTGTGTGTTACCAGTGATGACATACGGAACAGAGACGTGGTCTCTGAATGTTGGCCTCATATCAAGGCTCAAAGTCGCTCAGCGGGCCATGGAGCGGGCTTTGCTTGGTATTTCCCTACGTGATCGAATCCGTAATACGGAGATCCGTAGGAGAACGAGAGTGACCGACATAGCCCGCCGGGTTGCCATGCTGAAGTGGCAATGGGCAGGCCACATCGCTCGACGAACCGATAACCGTTGGGGACGAAAGGTTCTCGAGTGGCGACCACGTATCGGACGGCGCAGCGTAGGACGGCCCCCCACCAGATGGACCGATGATCTGGTCAAAGCTGCGGGGAGCCGTTGGATGCGGTCGGCACAGGACCGCTCGTTGTGGCGTTCTCTTGGGGAGGCCTATGTCCAGCAGTGGACGTTAAAAGGCTGATGGATGGATGGATGGATGGATTATTTTAATTACAACACAAAGTGGGACACTATTTACCCTAAGTCTGTCAATCAAAGGACAGAATAACATAAAGACAATGATACAAATATATGTATGTGTCGTGTACGTGAGGTATTATTGAAGGTAATAATTTATCATTGACATCATAAATGAGAGGTGTGTTGTTGAAATTATCGTGTTGTTGAAATTATATAAGCTACTGATACTAACGTAATAAAGACGCTTGGATTAGGATCGACTACCATCTCAGAATGAACGATTTCATGCAATACTAGCAGATCTGTCCAGGGCATGGTTAATATTATTAAATACTAGCTCCGCCGCAGTTAAAAGCTAGTTTTTAGATTATATCTCAGGATCCCGTAATCAAGAGCTATTAAATTAAAAAAAAATGCGTCTTTTCTCAATTTTTTTTCTCAAATATCTTAAATGTATAGACAGTACAGAATATAGACATTTTTGACATGTGTTATTATGAAACGAAACTATAGCGCAATTAAGCGGTGCTCCATAATTCCTTTTTTTATCAGACATGCCAATAACTGATCCCCAGATTGAGTGGTTCAGCAAATTTTAAGGTTTTTCCTTTATTCACGTTCAGTTTCAATCTGTGTTTCGGAGGCTGAATCGCAAATTAGAAATTGGTCTCTATCCGAAAATGGCAGCCATAACCAAACGAACCACATTCCATCAATGCAAATATTTTCAGAGTGTAATCTGACAAAATGTGATTATGTGACTATTTGTATTGAATATACTAGAAAAAAATTACATAAACGTCATTACTTCGTGATAATAATTATAAGAACTTTTTGCTCAGTTATATAAATTGTTACTTCTATTTTATGCACTATCGGTCTATCTATTCTGCAGTATTTTTTTAGATTTCATAGACGAGCGAACGGCCCACCTGATAATAAGTGGTAACTGCTTCTCATGGAGTTTGGCTACACCAGGAGTATAGCTAAGCCACCGCCTACCGTAAGTAAAGTGCTCTTCTCAAACCTCTTTAAAGAAGCACAAGTCGTAGCGATTGGGAAGTTCATTGGGAGGAGGTTCAGGAAGTTTATTCCAGAGACGACACGTGCGTGGTAGAAAATAGCGCTGGAAACGAACAGTCTTGGACGGAGTCGTTTCCAGGTGTAGATGGTTCTTCATTCTTCTTCTTGTCGTGCCTCTCCATTACTGAAGTTTGGGAGTCTGTTGTTTGAATTTTTCTCAGTCTAATGCAAGTATAAATAGCTCTTTAACAGGCTTGATACCAGGCCACTCTCTGATATTACGAAGCCAAGACATATTTCTTCTACCGACTTTCCTTTTACCTAATCAATCTTGCCCATCATAATGGTTTGTAGCAGCCTATATTTGTTATGCCAGATTACATGCCCCAGATATGCCAGTTTCCGCTGCTTGATGGTGTCCAAGCTCTTGGACATACGTCTAAGCACTTCCGTATTGATGACTTTATCGTTCCAACTGATGCGAAGTATACGGCAATAGTTTCACATTTCAAAGGCCTCAATCTTTCTACGGAGGTCCAACTTGATTGTCCACGCCTTGCACCCATACCACTGGCCAAACGTTCCAATAGATCACCCAGTAAGGTTTTACAACGACGTGTCGTGGTTACAATTCAAGTGAGTCGAGCTGGTATTGTGATGCGCCTGCCCAGAGATGTGAGCAGTATTCTATATAAGGGCGGACTTAGGATTGAACCAAACCAAGTTGTTTCTCCCCATTCCGAGACCTGCCCTATAGAGCGCTCGACATAAAGAAATTCACATCAATAGCAGACAAATAGTCTATGATATATTATCAGTAACTATCTATTTTCAATAAAAACAAAATCTATATAATATTATAATTTACCAAAAATATATGAAACCCAGCGGGGTCTCATATATTTTATATATTGCAACGCAACGGCATACCATGTGATAATTACATATTGGGTAATGAATATTAAATCTTTATTTGCTTATTCCTGCGTATCTAATCCCAACTTTACTTAATTAAACTTATGAGAATTTAACATTTTTGTTATTGAAAAATCAATAAGAATTAAAAGTTTTCGTAGCATGTTATTCATTTATCCTCCAATTGTTTTAATATACCTATAAACTACTTTAAATTACTTAATCAATCACTTTTAACAATAATAAGTCATTCAAAGCTTTAGCCTCAAAATTAGAAAACTTTTTAATTACTATAACGAACGATAATGGCTCAATTATAATATATCAGTTGCAACATTATTATTTACCACCAGGCCGAGGCTATCCTCGTGTATATATACACAAGTCCACAATGTCAGTGGCAGCATTATTTATCCTGTAAATTATATTGTAATAAGATATATGTTAGAGAGCTTAACCAAAAGTAGGTATGCCGTTATATAAGAGGGTATTGAGCGTTATTTTTAAAATATATTTACTTTGATACTACCTACATACTACCATCTTTGAAACTAAATAGCTTACAACTTAGAAGAGAACACAAAGATCACATATTTTTGTACAAAGTAGTAATTAATTGCCCAAATCCGTATCTGTATTTATATTATTTTTAATTTAAGGCAGATAGAGTCGCCAGCAGATTTTTTTTGTAGAGTATCTACTATTAACCTCAACAGTTTATTCATTTCCCTTGTTAGTTGTACGAGTAAGTAGTAAGGTTACTGTACCCGGCAGTTAGCAGACTCAAGAGACATTCTAGTAATTCAGTTTAGAAATAAACACATTTGTCTTGGTGCAAAAGCCCCAAACCCTTTGCGTGACATAACTAGGCGAAGGCTTGTGGACGCCAGCTTGTACTGTGACATGTATTTATAGTGGCTATATAATATCGTTGCTCGTCTATAAATAAAACAAAATTCTAACAGGCCGATATCTGTACATCGCGGATATTGAAGAAAACTAATATGGAAGCAACAGTAGCCAAAAAATATTTTTTTTTTATGTTTGTCTGTATGTTTGTAGACGCATCACGCTAAAAATTCTGAACGTATTTATGTTTTTTTTTTGTTTGATAGCTCCAGATTAGACTTTAAAACTGGTATCTATTTTTATTTTTATTTATTTCATCCTGCTACTATTTCGGGAAATATTGCATAACATAAAAAGTAGATTTTTCTGAGCGGGAGCTGCGGGCAGAGACTGGTGTTTGATATAGTGCTTCGGTACTTCACAAATTAGATTTTAACAAATATACTTTGTATTTATTTTTATTAGAAACTTAATAAAAACAAAGTTAGTAATGGTCTATTTCTTCTCTAAGGTATCGTTAAACAAAATCCAATTCAAAAACTAAAAAATATACACTAAGTTTTATTTTACAGCTTTGACTTCAATAAACTTCTGTATTTGTATACAATTTTCATTATTATATTTTTTTTCGTCTATACATTATTGTAGA
This sequence comes from Leucoma salicis, assembly GCA_948253155.1. Classification (NCBI taxonomy): domain Eukaryota; kingdom Metazoa; phylum Arthropoda; class Insecta; order Lepidoptera; family Erebidae; genus Leucoma; species Leucoma salicis. Next base: position 10,465,400 of record OX411818.1, read on the forward strand.
AAGATTCATAAAAGAGGTTTAACCACAGACTCGTACTGACTATAAACGTACTATTAATGTTATGAAGTGACTTCTATGCATCAGAATATTTATTTCCTTAAATAACACACTCAAAATTCGAAAACTATACTTGTTTCTGTATCCTAAGATTACACTATAAAAATATAATATGATGTCGCTCGTACCCCAAAATATCATCTAGACTCCAGATGCGATCCTAATATGTGGCAATACGCTGTTTTATTTGAAAAATTGTTTTAATAAAATTATTTATGATTATTTGAGCAAGAATAGCTGATTTTTCATGAAAACTATAAAGAAATATATATAGTGGCGTAAATAATAAAACAAATTATACTAGCAAAAAGCTGAGCTTTGTGAGGGCTCGCGAAGTTTTCTACTTAATTTATAATTTTCGACAGATGGCGTTAGGAATACAATAACATTGTAATTAATAATAATTGTTATATTTTTATGTGTATAAAATGCTCGCTTCGTTCGCCCTAATAACTCACAGTTGTCCACAAAAGCTAAAAAATATAAATTACGCGCATTGTTCTAATAGAGAGATAGCCTCCCCAAAAATTATCCACATGTAGCCATGATATTTACACTTTTGAATGGAATCTATTATAGACATTTGGTGAATTTTAGATGGCTAAAATATTATGAATTCTCGTCACTGACAAGGCTCTACTAATCTATCTTGAAAGAGACAATTTATTTACAATTTTAAAAGTCTAAGTAATCTCGCATACTGATGAGACTTCCTAAAGCTTAAAGACTAATTAAATAACAATAAGTGATAAGTTTAAAAACAAATAATAAAAAACAATAAGGTCTTAAGCACTGAAATGTAAATAACTTATATTCTTTCCGAGTTTTGCACCTTTTAATTCTGTGTGATACTCGTAGGTAGACTATTATAGAACCAAAAATGCGGCCTAGTTTAGATACTTTATTTTCGTCACATCAAATATATTTTTAAGTAAAGCATTAATTTACGTCATTAATAATATATATTTTTATTCTTTCAGATGTATCTTCTTATGTCTATTTGCTCTTCCTCGAGCGTTCGACGAAGGTAAGAACACAAAAATCTCTAAATGGTTTAAAAATAGGAGAATTTGACTTTTTGAGGAGATACTTCTTTACCACCTGCAACTTTCAGCAGTTACTCTGCCAGTTTATATCCAGTCCCCACTGTGCCTTTTGTCTTATTAAAGAGGCACGTAGAGGCCACTCCGCTAGAGTATAGCCAGCATCAAAGGGAAAAGAGAATGAATAGATTATTTCATAGGATGCCTGAATATAAAATTCTACTCTCCTCTTGGATATAATCTGGGTTATAGAATTCAAAATCAATGTTTCAGCACACGAAGAGATAAAGAGACAAGAATCTATTGAACTTAAAAACAGACTAATATTACAAATGCAAATGTACCAACCACCTCTTTCTTTACCCGGATGCCGTACGACACGACTAAGGGAAGTAAGCAATTATCACCCATTGCATTACTGGTGGTAGAGTCCAAGTTGGAGAGTTCACTTGTTATCGGGCCCGAGGAGGTCAGTACTAGAGTGTTCCATGCAACTGACTATGAAACGCGTTAGTACATTGTGATTGTAGCGGGAGATTGCCATTCATTATTTTTATTTAAATTCCACGAAATGAAAATTTGAGCAGCGGCTTGACAGTACTCATAGAATGAATCATAGAATGAATGAGTCCATGAGCGATGCTTACTACTTAACATCAGGGTGGACCGTGGCTTGTCAGCCACCATTTTTCAAAAAAGGTTTATTGCAAATTTATGACTTACATATATTTTTTTGTTATAGATTTAAGTTTACTCCCAGATACGACGGACAACTTCATTGTTGTCGATGACAGAGGTGTTCATAATTTTAGCAATAACGGAAACAATGCGTATCGTCTAAGTGATATAAATATATTTGAAGAAACATTATCTAGTAAATTTATAGTAACCACTCGATTCAAAGTCAACTTTGAAAATGATACAACTTGGTGTCTTTTTTCAATAAAGAAAGGACAAATTACGGTTGTGAGTCTGTGTTTTGCAACACCAAAACAAGGAACGACCAGACTAACTTTACGTGGAAACAATGAAAAGATCGAGCAAAAAGTTTCTATCGTTTTTTCCGAGGACTTGACTGAGACATGGAATGATCTTGTTATTCATTTAATAAACAACGAAGTAACTATTAAATTGTCATGTATTACACTTTCAACAAAACCGATTGACGAAATATGGCCTGATATTAAACTGACTGAAGATATGGATATAATATTTGCGGAGTCATCAAAAACTTTGCAGGTATGTATTGTTTTAAATTACTAAGCAATTACGGAAAGTATAGATAAATGTATTTTTTCATGAACAAGTTATTTTCGAAAGTGGCAAAAAAGGCATACACCTGAGTAATCTGGGAAAGTGCTTTGAACTGCTAAGCTATCGCATTCACCTAATAGTGACACCAAATCACATCACATTTGTTATAAACCAAACAGGGTTTCAGGGTCAGTTTTTTCTGTAATTTGGTATTCTGTAAATACCAAATTACAGAAAAAACTCTTCTGTTAATAGTTAACTATGTTTTCATCACAATTTAATCAAAACAACAAGCGTTTCCCAAACTTAGATAATTTTAATAAACACTTATTTCTTAATTAAGCAGCTCTTCCTATGTAACATGTGTGTCTGACTTATTGTTCATACAATTGCTACGCTTTCGACCAACTTACGAGGATTTACAGCAAATATAATTAGACTTTAACTTGTACGCGTGTGTTTATGAAAGACAATATTTTAGCCATATTTATTCGCTTATAATAATAACTAACGTAATAAAGGCCGGGAATTATCCTTATTAAATGAATACAGAGATTCTAAAACGTTAATTCACATAATATTATCAACATTTTATTCATAAAATATTTCTATTATTAAATATACAGCTCTTATTCGGCACGTAAGCTGCACCTTATACGAGTACTGTACTCGTAAATATGTCAGAGTGGTGAGGAATTAACAAAATAAACTATCACTATATATGCTTCATACCAGGACAGGAGGTATCGCTATAATTCAAGAAACGAAAGAGTCTTCGTTCTCCCAGCATGAATGAGTCAGCTTACCTGAGTACCACCTTCTTACAAAATATCGTCTTAAGCAAGGGTCTCCAAAATAGGGCCCGTGGGCCAAATCCGACCCGCCAGTGGCATCAATCCGGCCCGCGACAGCTTAAGACTAGTGCAATCAATCTGGCCCGCGACAGCCAATGTCTTATTATTGTTACTATTGCTGTGATAAGTTGAAGAAGAAAACACAGAATGATAATTACCCGGTATTTACTTGCAAGATAAAACTTAACGACAGAAATGATGACGTAGAAAATTTAACTTAAGTATTTAAGCTTAGAATATTAATAACAAATAATTGACATAAATCCCACTAATCACAATAAAACAAAAAAACACTAATGAGATGTATGTAAATGTGTTTTGGCCCTTGAAACATACTGACAAAATCGTTATAGCCCTATGGGTTCAAAGTTTGTAGACCTCTGTCCTAAAGCAACGATAGAAACTCCTACTGTAGTGTTATGTACGGTGAGTGTGAGAAACTCTGACGTTGAGTTCTCTTTATCTTCCTTATTGTCTATCTCATTATCTCTTTGTCTATGATTTTCCCTCACCACCTCCAGTTCCTTCCCTTGTTAGTTACGACATCCACTTGCCATGAGTGGGCCGTATGCTTGTTTGCGACCAGAAAATAATATTGTCAAGTAAGAAAAAAAAACATGACAAAGAACCTTATGTCATCTACAAATATAAGTATTTCATCCCATGTATAGCGCCCCTTGGGATGCTTTTTACCAACATTAAACAGAGGGGTTAAAATGTATCTCACTAAATCGTATCGACATCGCATCGTGTCATTGTGACTGGTTGAGAGATCATCATGATTGGCTGAGGGATTATTACGACATCCTGCGTTGGTTTCTCTACTAATCATATGCAAGACGACACGATGTCTATACGATTTAGTGAGTCACATTCTAAGGGCCCTGACAACATTTTCATATGTTGCACTTTTCTAGCCAACACAGGCTTGATTCCGTGACTAATTTGCGAATGAGTTGGCTAAAAAAAATTGCTAGGCAAAGGTGGAGTAGGTCGAAGCCTATTTGTGCACTTTCAGTTCGAACGATCGGCAGGGTCATGTAACTTTCACTCGGCTGGCAATCAGATGGGTGATCAAAAAGTGACACCTATTTGTGGATACCTCCTCAGAGCTTTATAAGGCACATTAACCAGTGAGTCTTGGCTGGCAAATTACTCTACTCAATAAAAAATCTGACTCCTGTCTCCTCTGATGGTCAGAGGGCCATAGTCCACAATGCTAGCCTAATGCGGCTGGGCAGACTTCACAAGCCGGTGAGTAAAACTCTCGGGCATGCAGGTTTCCTCACGATGTTTAATTTCATCGAGTAATGATAAGTAAATTGTAAACAATTTCACAGATAATTACGAAAAATCTCGTGTGTGCCGTATGAGGTCTAAACCTTGATCTGGGGATCAAACTGGATACCACTATCTTTGCAGTCCTTGGTTTTACCACTAGACTATCACTGCTCAAATAGTACCTTTTTTTTTTGTGAACGCGGGAAATAGTGGGGCCCTCACCCACTAAAAAAACATCTCTCCGCCTTTATTGGCTGGCCACCGGAATTTTACATATTACATTCCTTCAGTGGTGCTCAAATAATACCTAAACTAACAAAATACAACTTAATTCAAACTGGCACTAAACAACAACACAATTAAATACACAACCCGTATATAAAGCAGTTTCAATTTTATAGCAGAGGCTGACGCAAAGAAAATCCAATTTTCCTTTTCTAAGATCCGCCTTTTATTTGTGGCTCGAGCTCAATGGTACAATATTACACACAATCTGGGAGCAGACGATTCACCGGATCAATTACCCATATCACTCAACACTACGACGTTTTGTATCTTTCTGGCCTTTATTTATGACGTTGTGTTTAGTTAGGGTTTAATTTGTGGTGCTATTGCATATGCTTATACAGTGAAATTGTTCTATATGAATATGTGAGCACTGTCAGTAATTTATTTTTTTATTTTTACATATAATATATGTAGCAGGTAATAATTTTAAGACTCTGATTCTGCTATTATCGATTTTTTTTCTATTTTTCTGTCTATCTATCGGTCTTGTCCTTGTTTGTATGTTCTTTTATAAATAAAAAACATCTAGACCGTCTCAATGAAAATTTGTGAGCACTGTCTGTAATATCCTTTTTTTTAATTTTGTGTAAAGTAGTCATTTTATGACGGACAGTGAGAATAGGGTTGTTAGAGTCCTAAGTCACTCACACGCTCCACTAGCAACACTAAGTGGCATCACTCTTGCGTCACCAACTCCAAAGAAAAGGATAGGAAGTGTAAAGGAAGGATAATAAGGCTCTCCTCACCATACGTAAGGTGGGGGTTGGGGCCTCCGGTGCTGTCACTCACCATGCGAAACACAACAGTAGGAGCACCTCCCGTTTTTTCACGCCAACCTTCAGTCAGAAGAAGGTACTTCCCCGATCGCAGAGGCTCATTCATGCTAGGACAAGTAAGGCACACAGGTCACTAGAAACTACTAGCTTTTGAATTAAGAATCTTAATTTCAAAAGTTTCGCAAATTCGCACCCTTTGTGCGTAAGATACGGTTCGATTTTAGAAAGTGAATACTTTCTCGCTGACGGAGTCGTGAGTAACTGCTAATAAATAATATCATATTTATTGCTAGCCCAGTCTATATTGAGATAATAATCGATTTCATATCTAGCAAGTCCGATCTCATGCAATACTAATATTATAAATGCAACACATTATGAATGAGTATGTACTGTAGATAACATAGAGTGGTGACGGAAAAGGAACACAGTATCCCATATCCTTTCATAAGTATAAAATTAATTACCCGCAAAATATGACTCTGAATAAAATTCTATAACTTTTTGTCTTCTCAGTGTGGTACAGTAATCCAACTTGCATACTATAGTGAACGAAGCTCATATTCAGCAGTTAGGTAAAAAGAAAAGAGTTCAGTATTTTTTACATTGTATCACAGGTCGTTATAATTCAATAGAGTTCTAGATAGCTTCATTATTAATATCTTACGATGACGATAAACCACTTACAGGTATTAAGTATAACCTTTATATAGGTACCTTTGCATGCCTACCTACGGCATAAAAGAATATAAAATTGTCTCGAGAAACGTGTCAATTGGAAAAGTAGGTATGTACTTTAACTTATAATATAAAACTTTTTGTATAATTTCAATATCTTCATAATTTTTACCAATTTCACGTCAATATAACACAAAATAGAAATATAAGGGTTTCAGTTCTAGTTATTTTGTTTTCCTCTATGCTTACACAATATGTGCAAAAAGAAACTGTTCAATAGAGTATAAGGATTAATTTAACAGGCTTTATATATTTGATATTATAGCAACACTGGCTTTGTTCTCAACTGTTCTGAATATTAGATAGGCGGATAATGACCCATATTATAAGATAGATCAGTATTAAAAATATACGTAATGTAATATGATATATTATGGTTTTTTTATGTGAAAACATCCAATTCGGAGAGAGGGTGCAACCGGCTGTTAGCGTGGCGATGTTGTCATGCCAATTTATTTAAATGTTTTTTAACGCCATCAGTTGACAAAAGCATGTAACTAGGAAGTTTAATGTCAATCAATAAACCAATAACAGTTTGAATTTGTCTATGGATAACGAGAGGGTGCTTACCAAGAATTATATAAAACTCAAACAATATTCTCATTTATTATATATGATAGTAATAGGATACATTCACACTTCCTTTTAAGTTCATTGCCTTTATGTCCATTTTCGTTATTTTTATATAAGCACACATTGAAAAAGTTCATTTTATTTCTACTCATTATTTCTACAAAATAATTTCGATGTTTTCACATCTGACTGACGTCCTACGTCGTCAATTTTTTAATTTATGTAGGTATTGTGATTATCAATTTATCCAGTAGTACTACACGGTACGGTACATGTGTCCACTTTTTCTTATTTATCATTACGATTATCAAAAATCAGAATTACAAAATAAACAATTTGCATTACAAAATAAACAATTACAAAAAAGTAATAGGTACAATTATACTAAAAATATATACAACTGCATACTTATTTAATTTTAACTAATCAGCAACTATTAATTTTTATTAATATCTTGGAACTTTTTTTAAAGACAAGTATTCTAATAATGAGTAAGAATTTGTTAAAGCCATGAATAAATTAAGTGATTGCAACATAAGTAGTTCAAGTACGTAAGATTTAATTACAATTCACTTTATATACATCGAATTATATTAAAGAGTTATTATCACTACAATTAGGTACGCGTCCTCATTACTAATACCTAGTAATAAGTATTACCTTGTTGTTGTCTACAAATGAACGCAGCTACAGAATATCTAAACATATAAGCCTTATAAATAGGAGCGAAGCGCTCACGTATTGAAACAGAAAAACTTGGACCGCTACCTGCCTCTACAATAAGCACGTAACTACAAACGTTGAAACTTTGTTTACCATTGGTACAATCTATAGACGAACAAATACGTGCTGTACGCGGGTGGTAATTACAATGCATGATCAATTTTGAAACTAGTTTCGTTTTTAAAATTCCTTTTCCTCAACTTAATTTTCATCATATTATTTTTGGATTTGTAGCGAAAAAACAATCTTTGAACAAGTTTTCTGCCAACCCATTTAGCTTGTTAAAAATTGTATCTTCTTTAAAGAAAACGAAATCATTATTATAAATTTATGCACAAATTACATTATTCTTTACTTTTTTTTGTTAAGGCGAGAAAAAATGTCCCTAACCGCACACCCCGTCGTTCGCGGCAACGAACAGGGTAGTATGGGGCCATCACCCACTAAATACATGCGCCTAGTGCCGTCTCTCCGCCTGTAATGGCGAACCACCGGAAATGTGTAACATTACTTCAGTTGTTCGCCGGCGGTTTACTTTTTCGGGTACCTTCTATCGAGCAACGCTTTCGCACATTGGAGCGTAGGACCTTAGCTGGACAATAACTTTTACGAAAAAAAAAAACTCAGAGATAATCACTAACATTTTTGATGGTCGTTGGTCGTAAAGACAAATGTGATGAGGAGATTGGGATGACCGAATAGGTCAGTACGATAGCTCAGTGGCTAAGATGCGGATTCGATTCCCGCTCGTACTAAAAATCTCTTTTTCCTTATTCACAAATAATTTGTACTTTAATCACTAACATTGCTTCCATCCATCCATCAGCCAAAGTCCACTGCTGGACACAGGCCTCCCCAAGAATGGGGGATATTGCCGTAATCGCCACGCTTGGCAGGCGGGTTGGCGATCGCATTGAATGTTGTTAATACTCGAAGGAGTGCTGCTGCTCACTCCCTCGGTATTCCCTCAGTCGGCTCTTACGATTCCCATGGGTGAAGAGGGAACATTGCTTAAATATTCCTTATAACTTACACCAAACCCCAAAAGCAAAAAGACTAAACCGCGGTTTGGGACTCTTTGCTAAGAATTTGAGTGGGTATCTCCGTGAGGTTCACTTTATTTTCATTTGAAAGTTTCTTTTTAAAAACTTGGAACAAGAACCAATTGATTCTTCACATATAACAAGGAAACAATTGATTGTGTTAACTTGATTATATTTGAGTTTATTTTGTGAAAAATATTTTCCTCACCGTAAAATACATGTCCGTTCTTCTCTCTTTTTATTTCTCTTGATTATCTTTTATCGTGTTCTTAATTATATTCTTAGACTAGAGTATCACCTATTTGATTAATAATCACCCGGTGAGGTGTAAACGGCGCTAAACATCAGACTAATACAATATCACAACGTCTATCTAAGCCTTAAACACAAAGTGAAAAATGTGAAATCGAAAATAACAGTCACGTGCAGGATTTGAACCTGCATCTTCTGGATACCGTCCAGATGCTTTGCCAATTCAGCCATCGTGACAATTGCTCCTGACTGCTAATTTCGACAACACTGAATGTACTTAATGTCGTACGTATACGTTAATCGTTGTATGAATGTGTTGTCGAAATTAGCAGTCACGATGGCTGAATTGGCAAAGCATTTGGACGGTATCCAGGAGATGCAGGTTCAAATCCTGCTCGTGACTGTTATTTTCGGTTTCACATTTTTCACTTTGTGTTTAATGTATAGTGCTGCATGTCAAATGCTAAAAATATCTAAATGTCTATCTAAACCATCAACGAATAAGCCTTTCCTGTGCTAATGTTCTTCAGCACCTAAAACTATACTGGCAGTTAGGATACAACTTTGTCGAGCTGTAATCTACATAGGTGTTGAAATACTTTTTTACGTTTTGAGTGCTTTATCAGTCTCCCTTGTCTACTAGTGTTCATAAAGGCGCAGTAGTGTACCATTATTGTTATTTCCAGCATTCACTTACCTCTCGCCATTATTTTTACGATCTTTAGTAAACAAAGTCCCCGATTATACATATAACTATTATTATAAACCGCAACCCTTTAAAGCAACACAAAGTACGTTTTCATAAAGAATTGAAAACAATTAATGATTTTAAAATTAATTATAGTTTACTGGTTACTATAAAAATGTAGGATTGACTCAACAATTTATGAGATTAAATTTTAATGGTGCTCTAAAATCGCTTTAAAAAGCACCATCTCTGGATTAATTCACCAGAATAGTAAGTAAGTCTGTAGCTGAGGTCTTGTAAAGCCGTAAAAGTACACAACTCTCATCCTCATGTACGCATATTCTTAAGCAAAAAATATCATTTTCTTAAAAGAACAATATTATTTGTCAATACGTAAAAAGAGAAGTTTAGTGCGTGTGGGATTTGAAACTGCGCCACTTACAATCCGGGGAAGAACTCTAGACTGCTAAGACTGGAATGGCCGTCGGTCGGTGCGATGGCTTTTTCCACATTCACAAATAATTTGTTCTTTAAACTACCTACTATTTGAAGTGCTAAAATACAGATCAAAATTATCACATTCATAAACGCATATTGTTAACTAAAATTATCACATTAATTAACGAAACCCAAGAATATCTAAATCATATATTCGTATCAGTTTGAGTTTCGACGGCACACCTTACAAGCATACGTATCCAAACTGGATCTTCCTTATATTTGCCTCACTTCTCAAGCGGAAAATCCAATGATTTACTGGGTTAAAGCCTTATCATAATCTTGCACGTCCCTCATATTTCACGCAGAGTTAGTGCCAGCGTGAGTTGTGTTTCACTATTTTCACTATTCAAATAACTATTAAAGTGGTATTGTTCTCTGCTGCTTATTGCAATATTTTATTTCTTATTATTTGTGAATAAGGAAAAGAGATTTTTAGTAAGAGCGGGAATCGAACCCGCGTCTTTTCCAATCCGGGGAAGTGCTCTAAGCCAATGAGCTATCCTACCGATCTTTCGATCGATGATCGATCGATGATGAGGAGATTGTGATGATCGAAAGATCGGTAGGATAGCTCAGTGGCTTAGAGCACTTCCCCGAATTGGAAAAGATGCGGGTTCGATTCCCGCTCCTACAAAAAATCTCTTTTTCCTTATTCACAAATAATTTATACTTTAAAAAGTAGCAGAGCATGTCGATTGCTAAAAGATATAGATCTAATTTTTTTTTTCTTATTACACCTATCAGCATAACTTTTACTTTTTTTTAAATGCAGCAAATATTTCTGAATAATGCAATGAGTTTCATTAATATCTAGTTAGTGTGTCTTTCGTTTTTTGTTTCCAAGTTTTGATTACTGGAAAATCATTTTGGTTATAGAGTATATATGTGTTACGTAAATATTAATTGATTATTGATCTATCTTTCTTTCTTATTAACTTTATGGAATGTATCTTAGAGTTTAAATTACCAAGATTTCATTAATCATAAGGGCCTTTTTAAAAACTCTCGGTACCTACATAGTCCTTATTAATGACATGTTGATCTAGCTGCATTTTTTAAACATGGACTACGAATTCCCAAATTTTGCAAAAATCGCAGTAGTGAACTGTGCATTGTAGACAGTAATAGACTGGATTCCTATTACAGAGTCTTAGTGGTATAAGGTAAGATTTACATTTCCGCTAGATATTTTGGGCTTTTAGGATGCCGATCGGTTTATTTTTGAATTTATATATTATTGTTACTATGAAAAAAAAGTAGAAATTAATTACACTAAGAATATACTGCAAAGATTTCCTACCTTTGAAATAGTTTTGCCTGAAAATGTAATATACTTTTTCCATCACATAAGAAAGTGGAAAATAAATAAATATTAACGGACATTTCACACAACGTCCTCTGGTCCCAATCTAAGCTTAGCGCTTGTGCTATGGGTACCAGGTAACGGATATAATACATATATTACTTTTTTTTTGTAAATACATACAAAAGATAGAAAACACCCAAACGCAGTACAAATATCTTCGTTCATTACCCAAATAATTGTCCTAAGTGGGAATCGAACACACGACCTCGTGCACAGAAGTCGGATAAACTACCGACTATGACCACAGAAGAAGAACCACAGGCTGCAATCCGGCTCGAATGCATACCGCAGTGCGGGTTAGGGCGTGCCACAGAGGTGTCGCGTACCGACCCGCCCCCGTCGGTACGAACAACGGCAAATGCGGCGATGGGGGCCGCCACCCATCATGCCTTGCCCAGTTTGGCGAGTCAAGGGGAGCAGAGTGTCGAGTAGGCACGTGGAATGTAAGAGGTGGTCTGGAAGATAAGTTACATGAGCTGGGAGCATGAGAGCAAAATCAATGCGGTCGAATTGCGATCTCTGCGGAGAATTTGTGGAGTGAGGCTGATTGCCCGCATTCGTAACAATGACGTAAGAGAGCGAGTAGGTATGAAAGAGAGTATTGGTGTAAAGATGCGAAAGGGAATGCTCTGATGGTTTGGACACGTGGAAAGAATGCCGAACGAGCGACTGGCTAAGAAGATGTACTAAGCGAAAGTGGCAGGATGTAGGTACAGGGGAGACCGAGACTTACCTACCTAGACCAAATTGGTCATGTATTGAAGGAAGGTGGAGTCAGGAGTATCCGAAACCAACGAGCGTGTATGAAGAGAGTTATGAATGTTGAGGAAGCGAGAGATGTATGCAAGAATAGAGCCTCTTGGCACTCTGTTCTCTCTGCCTACCCCGCAAGGGAAATGGCGTGATGATAAGTAAGTAAGTAATAAGTTTTGCCTGAAAATGTACTGTATACTTTTTTCTTTAAGCAAGTGGAAAAAGTTTGAAGTAATGAACTAATAGTGGTTTTATAAGTTATTATGGCTATCACTTTTACTTTAAACATATCTATAAATATCACAATTTCTCAGTAAAACGGTTTATTAAACAGGATAACGCAATTTAGGAATAAAAAGCCATCTAAAATCAGCTCTATTTGTGTTGACAAGTTCTTGTTAAAAATAGGGAACTAGTATATACGTAGCAATATAATTGTTTAAGATTATATTTAAAGTCGAAAAAGAACTGCATTTCCAATTCAATTTAGCTTCTATTCTAGTATTCTTTTGCCAAGTTTAAACAAAATATCAGATCAACAGAACAGGTATAATTGGGAACTGGTTAGGGAGGAATACATAACGAAATATATATTTTAGTTGGACTAAAATAAATTTATTGCAGCAAAGCCAACACATTCGTCTAGCCTGGATATCAGTTGACATAACCACGAAGGCTTATACGAGTACCTAGAACAGACATAAGAATAAAATGATAACATTAAAAATCACTAAACGGTAAAATATATAATATGTATCTATATGCGTATAATGCTGTGTTATCGAGTTCGATTTTGCCGTGTGGGGCCGGCACCAAGAATAGCTCCACCCTGTCTCTTCCTATGGGAGTCGTAAAATCCGACTAAGGGATTACCGGGGGGCCGGGCAGCAGCGTTCCGCTGTGTACTAAAAACATCCACTGCGATCGCCAACCCGCCTGCCAAGCGTGGCGATTATCGGGTAAAACCCCCATTTTGGGGAGGCCTATGTCCAGCAGTGGACGATGAAAGGCTGATGGATGGACGGATGGATGGATGGATGGATCGAGTTCGATCCTCAAGTCCAAAGTTCAGACTTCGTACGGCCCATAAATCTGGCATTTTGATAATTTTCGAAATTATATGTGTATTTGTTTACAATTTATCACTGCTCGGTGAAGGAAAGCATCGTGAGGAAACCTGCATGGCTGAGAGATTTCTCGATGGCGTATGAAATCTACAAACCAGCACTGGGCGCGTGATAGATATGGCCTAATCCTTCTCACCATTCGGGACACCTGTGCCCAATAGTAGAACAGAAAACGAGTTGATAAAAACAAAAAAATATCGTATATTTTTTTTTCTAAAGCATAATTCAGTTTGTGTTTATGCATAGTATTCCAGCAATTCCAGCATTATCACTATACACATTAGATAGAAACCCACATAAATACTTTGTATGAAATACTAGGGCTGTCAACAAAAATACCAGTCAGATACACACAACACCTAACTAATTTGCAGCTTACAATGTTCTAGAGAGCTATTTTACTGGCATAATATATATTACACACTAAAAATAACCTTATCACAAATTCCATTAGGCACAACGGTTTCCAGGTAGATAATTGTGTAGCACTATAAGTTAGATTTGTCTATTTATACATTTAGCTTGTAAGATGCATTGTACTAAAAAGCCACGACTGAGTAGAGAAACTGAGGGAATATTTTTTTCTCGGCACGTAACTGCCCCATATTAAGGACAGAGTTTCCTCTTAGAGTGAGAGGGAATTGGCCATTTTTTTATTTTTCAACACACGGGCACAGTGTAGATTAGTGGACTGCACATGCAGTACTTACTTACTTACTTATCATCACGCCATTTCCCTTGCGGGGTAGGCAGAGAGAACAGAGTGCCAAAAGGCTCTATTCTTGCATATATCTCTCGCTTCCTCAACATTCATAAAACTCTTTATGCACGCTCGCCGGTTTCAGAGACTCCTGACTCCACCTTCCTTCAATACATGACCGATTTGGTCTAGGTAGGTGAGTCTCGGTCTCCCTCTGTACCTACATCCTTCCATTTTCGCATTGTATATCTTCTTAACCAGTTGCTCGTCCGACATTCTTTCCACTTGTCCAAACCATCGGAGCATTCCCTTTCGCATCTTTACACCAATACTCTCTTTCATACCTACACGCTCTCTTACGTCGTCGTTACGAATGCGGTCAGTCAGCCTCACTCCACAGATTCTCCGCAGAGATCGCATTTCGACCGCATTGATTTTACTCTCATGCTCCTTTTTGCATACCCAACTCTCGCTTCCATATAATAACATTCTACATAATAACATTCCATATAACATTGGGTCAAGCACTGCGTCGTGTATTGCGACACGTGCCCTCTGGCTGAGGTGATGACTGCCGAGAAGTTGTCCCAATGCTCCGTTCACTCTATTTCCCGCAGTCACTCTTCTCTTTACATCAGTGGTGTACCTTCCATCCCGACTGAATCCACATCCAAGATATACAAATTCATCCACTTGTTCTAGCACACCATTTCCTATAGCTATTCTAACATCTGTTCTGGCTTCTTCTCTTTCAAAAACCATTACTTTGGTTTGCTCACATTCACACGTAGGCCCCTTTTCTTGCAATCTTCTGCTATTACATCGACTAGGGTTTGCAGGTAAGCCGCAGACTGCGCTAATAAAACCGCATCGTCTGCATATAGCAGATACCTAACTACTAAGTCGCCCATCTGAACTCCAACATTCATTTCATTCAAACTATGTAGACTTTATACACATATATGATAAACAGTGTGGCTGATAGAACGCAGCCCTGTTTATCGCCGATATTGACATCAAACCAGGGAAACATTCCATCATCCAGCCGCACACAAGCTCTGCAGTCCATGTAGTTGGACTGCACCGCTTGTAGCAGTCTACCGTTAATACCATACTCCGGCAAAATGTCCCAAAGTTCCTTTCGTACAACAGTGTCAAATGCTTTCTCCAAATCCACAAAACTGCAGAAAACCCTCTGGCCTACAGCCAAATGCTTCTCCACAATGTTGCGCAGAGAAAACACTTGATCCATGCATCCTCGTCCACACCTGAAACCTCCTTGTGCCTCACACAAAAATTCATCAGACACCATCCTCATTCTCCTTTCAATAATCTTACCTTTGGCTGCCAAACTGGTCAAGCTTCTGGCTCTGTAGTTTGCACAATCATAACGTGAACCCTTGTTTTTAAACAAGGGCACGATGACTGCGCTTCTCCAGTCCTTGGGAACCATTCCTGAGCTCTAACATAAATTGAAAAGCATCAGGAAGGATTTCCAGACGCATAAGCCTCCAAGCTTGATCATTTCAGCAGACACCAAATCAATACCCGATGCCTTACCATTTTTCAAACTTCTAATTGCCCATTCAACTTCATCCATACTAATGTCATCAGAGGATGCCGGTACCGAATGTTGATCTGTTAGACCACATGTGGCACCAGCATCACACTGAACATCCGCATACAAATCTCCAAAATATTCACTCTATCGGCTTACCACATCTTGTGTTTGCGTAAGAATGTCTCCACCTTTAGACCTTATTTTATTCCTTCTGAAAGCTGACCAATCACTCCGAGATTTCTTCACCTCCCTTCAGAAAATTTTTGTCTTGCTCTCGAAGTTTTTGGTCAGCCTTTCTTCTGCAATCATATTTGCTCTATCACGCTTCTCTTTCACTAAGGCTTTGGTGTCATTCTTACGTTGCCTGTATATTTCTTTCTTCTGTTCTTTCATACTTGCACTCAGGTTCAAAGAAGATACATAGTCCAGCCACGCTTTCTTATTTTGGTCTACGGAAGCTGCTAGTTCCGTATCCCACCATGCATCACCTTTCACTTTCCTATGCTTCTTTGAGCATACACATACTTCTTTCGCTGTATCTACCATACTATCTTTTAATACTCTCCAGCATTATTCTATGTCAGATCCCGGCTGACTTGCCATTGTCAGCCGTTCACGGACATCCTCTGCATACTTTGCTCTTACACTCTCATCTTGCAACTTTTCAATCTTTATTCTTTTAAGCCCTCCGAAGTGGACACGAAGAGACCACTTAATCTCGCAATAACGAGATAGTGGTCCGTGTCGACAGTGGAATCTCTGTAGGCTCTTGTATCCAAGATTTTACTTCGAAGGCGACTGTCTACCAGAATGAAATCTATCATACTTCTCTGTTCATTCCTTCTCCATGTATATATATGGATTATACACAAATATTAATGTATCGGGTCTTAATCGCGTATATAATGTTGAGGTTGAATACCTTAATTTCCCGACGTTTCGACCGTATTGCATCGGCCGTGGTCACGGGTTGACTGGTGTAGTTCAGCGTTGCCTCCGTGAAGCGCAAGTGTCTGTAACTACCCTCACCTCGTTTATATTTTGATCTCCGAAACTGTCGGTACTTCGACACACCACACTCACGACATCCTCACACTGGCGCGTAATATTTGTTCAGCGATATGTACACTTACTGATGACAGGATTCCATGATGTTGACAAACGGTATCCATCTTCTCGGTTGAAATTAGCATGTTTTTTGATTTCAACCACTTCCCGCGCCATCCTGGAGTAATAGTGACGGTCGGTGGAGAGGACCTGTGGTTTATGCAGTTCAATCCAGTGGTTGGATCCCGCCTCCAGCAAGTGTTCCGCTATAGCTGACTTTTGTGTATGTCGGTGTTTTACAGCCGCGATATGTTCTTTAACCCTTTCCGCAATTGTACGTTTGGTTTTTCCGATGTAAGAACTACCACAGCTGCAATCCACTTTGTAAACGCCAGGTGTCTGCAGAGGGATTATATGTTTTGGAGGACGTAGGTGATGTGATACTTTGGAATGCGGACTATATACAGTCTTAATGGAGTATTTCTGTAGTACTGTTCCAACTTTGTCCGTTATTCCTTTAATATACGGTAAAAAGGCTGATGCCCTGTCTACCCCAGTTCGTGCCTCTTTCTTCCGCAGTCGTCGTGTGCTACCCCTAAATCCGCTTCGTTTAAGTACCTCCTGAACATGTGTGAGCTCACTATTCAATTGTTCAGGGTCACAAATGTCGTATGCTCTATTGGTCAAAGATGCTACTACGGATTGCAGGTGTCGTGGATGGTGGTGCGAGTCAGCATGCAAGTATCTGTCAGTGTGCGTGGGTTTTCTGTACACAGTATGTGATAAGGTACCGTTTGCTTTGACCCTTAGTTTTACATCAAGAAATGCTAACGATCTGTCCATCTCCATTTCAAAAGTAAACCTGATGTTGGGATGTACGGAATTCAAATCCTTAGCAAAAGTTTCCACTTCTTGTCTGCCGCCCTTCATAATGCAGA
The DNA here is from genome assembly GCA_948253155.1 of Leucoma salicis. Classification (NCBI taxonomy): domain Eukaryota; kingdom Metazoa; phylum Arthropoda; class Insecta; order Lepidoptera; family Erebidae; genus Leucoma; species Leucoma salicis. The sequence goes on from OX411818.1 coordinate 10,482,963, forward strand.
ATACGTCATCAACGTATCTCTACCACAGTTTAACCTGGGACAGTTTCGGCTTGATCATTTCTTCGATATGTTCCATCCAGATGTTGGCCATAACCGGCGCCACTGGGCTGCCTATGGCCACTCCATCGGTCTGGAGGTAATACTGTCCCTGGTAGATGAAGTAGTTGCCTTCTAGACAGTTTATTAGTAGAACATTGTACTCACTGGACAGATCATTCGCTCTTAGTTTTTTCTCAATGACCTCCAGGCAAGCATGAATGGGAACGTTGGTGAACAGTGACTCCACATCAAAACTCACTATAACCTCATCTGAGTCCACTTCCATGTTCTTCATGATATCCACAAAATGTCTAGAATCCTTCACGAACAATGCAGTCCCACTGACTAATGGTTGCAGTGTTTTGGCGAGGTGTTTAGCTAGATCGTAAGTAGGGGAGTTAATTTGACTTACGATCGGGCGAAGTGGCACGTTGCTTTTATGGATCTTTGGCAAACCATATAACTTAGGTGGCTGAACGCTTTTAGGTCTGAAAAGCCTTTCAAACACATCATCCGCGAACAGATCCTTGTGGTCCTTAATTAGTGTTCGCATACGTTTCGTGACTCTAGCTGAAGGTTGTACGACACTGGCTTGTACACAGAGGTGTCACTTAACACACCTCTGTGTACAAGCCACACTCCGAGGGGATTCTAAGGAATGCGAGTGTTCGTCTCTTGAGACAATTAATACGAAACTATCGGTATGACTTAAACAGTGTGCAGTGCGAACTATATAGTTTACATACGGAGTGTAGTGCAGTGCTATCAGTGAGTGATTTCGAGATGTGTGATCGCGTAACATACGAGCAGGCGCGTCGTATCAATGATTTAAGTACTATACGACATAATGCAAAATTCGAGAAGTTGCGTTGTCGCTGGGACGGTAAAATCACGACTAAAGGACCACCTACCCCCGAAACGACGGTAATAAACTTGTCGAGTACAAACATTGATGGCACTACACAGAACATATTAGCTAAAGGGTTAAATTATGCTGTAACACCGAAACGGATTCCGTATGAGAATGTCATTAGTGGTGTCGAAGAAGTGATAATGCGAAACAAGTTGCCGTCTGCCGATGCGGCAACGCTCAGACAGGATGTGGCCGTTATCCTTCGAAAATCAAAGCTGCCTAAACCAAATATCACTGCAGAAGAGCGTCTGGCGCTGAAAGAGCTGCGTGATAACACGGATATTTTAGTGCTAAAGGCCGACAAGGGAAATACTACTGTGGTGATGAATTACGGTGACTATGATGAGAAAATACGGAGTCTGTTAAGTGACACCTCTGTGTACAAGCCAGCCCCCTGAGGCAGAATGTCATATTTCACGGGTCGAAACCGACGCGTGATGTCACAATAATCCGTTGGCCAATCACGGTGATCTCTCAACCAATCACAGTGATCTCGATACGGTCGCCACGTAAAATATGACATTCTGCCTAACCCCCCATTGTCGTACAACCCTACAGCTAGAGTCACGAAACGTATGCGAGCACTAATTAAGGACCACAAGGATCTGTTCGCGAATGATGTTTTTGAAAGGCTTTTCAGACCTAAAAGCGTTCAGCCACCTAAGTTATATGGTTTGCCAAAGATCCATAAAAGCAACGTGCCACTTCGCCCGATCGTAAGTCAAATTAACTCTCCTACTTACGATCTAGCTAAAAACCTCGCCAAAACACTGCAACCATTAGTTGGTGGGACTGCATCGTTCGTGAAGGTTTCTAGACATTTTATGGATATCATCAAGAACATGGAAGTGGACTCAGATGAGGTTATGGTGAGTTTTGATGTGGAGTCACTGTTCACCAACGTTCCCATTCATGCTTGCCTGGAGGTCATTGAGAAAAAACTAAGAGCGAATGATCTGTGCAGTGAGTACAATGTTCTACTAAGAAACTGTCTAGAAGGCAACTACTTCATCTACCAGGGACAGTATTACCTCCAGACCGATGGAGTGGCCATGGGCAGCCCAGTGGCGCCGGTTATGGCCAACATCTGGATGGAACATATCGAAGAAATGATCAAGCCGAAACTGTCCCAGGTTAAACTGTGGAAGAGATACGTTGATGACGTATTCTGCATTATGAAGGGCGGAAGACAAGAAGTGGAAACATTTGCTAAGGATTTGAATTCCGTACATCCCAACATCAGGTTTACTTTTGAAATGGAGATGGACAGATCGTTAGCATTTCTTGATGTAAAACTAAGGGTCAAAGCAAACGGTACCTTATCACATACTGTGTACAGAAAACCCACGCACACTGACAGATACTTGCATGCTGACTCGCACCACCATCCACAACACCTGCAATCCGTAGTAGCATCTTTTACCAATAGAGCATACGACATTTGTGACCCTGAACAATTGAATAGTGAGCTCACACATGTTCAGGAGGTACTTAAACGAAACGGATTTAGGGGTAGCACACGACGACTGCGGAAGAAGGAGGCACGAACTGGGGTAGACAAGGCACCAGCCTTTTTACCGTATATTAAAGGAGTAACGGACAAAGTTGGAACAGTACTACAGAAATACTCCATTAAGACTGTATATAGTCCGCATTCCAAAGTATCACATCACCTACGTCCTCCAAAAGATATAATCCCTCTGCAGACACCTGGCGTTTACAAAGTGGATTGCAGCTGTGGTAGTTCTTACATCGGACACACCAAACGTACAATTGCGGAAAGGGTTAAAGAACATATCGCGGCTGTAAAACACCGACATACACAAAAGTCAGCTATAGCGGAACACTTGCTGGAGGCGGGATCCAACCACTGGATTGAAGTGCATAAACCACAGGTCCTCTCCACCGACCGTCACTATTACTCCAGGATGGCGCGGGAAGCGGTTGAAATCAAAAAACATGCTAATTTCAACCGAGAAGATGGATACCCTTTGTCAACATCATGGAATCCTGTCATCAGTAAGTGTACATATCGCCGAACAAACATTACGCGCCAGTGTGAGGATGTCGTTAGTGTGGTGCGTCGAAGTACCGACAGTTTCGGAGATCAAAATATAAACGAGGCGAGGGTAGTTACAGACACTCGCGCTTCACGGAGGCAACGCTGAACTACACCAGTCAACCCGTGCCCACAGCTGATGCAATACGGTCGAAACGTCGGGAAATTAAGGTATTCAACTTCAACATTATATATGCGATTAAGACCCGATACATTAATATTTGTGTATAATGTGTACAAATTGCGAAAGTTTAAAAGTCTTTACATATGGATGTCCTTATGTTGAAAAAATGTGTTTGACACAATAAGGTTTCTCTCCATACATACATCCGCAATGAGCCTACCTGCATCATTCACTCTCTTATCACCAAATGAACCAAGCACGTCCTCGAAGTCTGGACGCTTGGTCCCAACCCATCCATTCAAGTCTCCGCATACGATCACGCGTTCACGAGCTTCTGCCAAATCCAGAACTTCCCTAACATTATCCCAGAACTTCTCTAGATCCGATGCCACCGAAGAGCCTACGGGAGCATAAGCTGCGACCATGAAGACCCTGGTGACACCTACTTTTATTCAGACCCATAGAAGTCTGGGATCGAACATTCCATAGTCTTTCACACCTGAGGCCAAGCGAGCGGACAGCAACACCCCCACTCCCATGCTGGCCCGATTGCTCTGCGGTACACCAGACTACAGAACTAACCCGCCACCAGGAAGATCACAGGCGTCGCTACCCTTTCGCTTGGTCTCTGTTACACAGAGCACATCAAGCTGTCTGTCCGACATGACGGTTACCAGCTCCTGTAACTTACTTTCCACATCACCTCTTACATTCCACGTGCCTACTCGACACTCTGCTCCCCTCGACTCGCCAAACTGGGTAAGGCGTGATGGGTGGCGGCCCCCATCGCGGCATTTGCCGTTGTTCGACAGGGGCGGGTCGGTACGCGTCGCCTCTGGGGCACGCCCTAACCCGCACTGCGATACGCATTCGTGCCGGATTGCAGCCTTTGGATTACAGGCTGGCAGGGATCGCAACGAGCACGCTCCGTACTATGATCACCCAACACACATGCAGTAGGTGCATTGTATTAAGAAATAAGCTAGTAGAAAAACTGAGGGATTTTTTATTCTCAGTCTGTAACTACCCCATATTTAGGACAGAGTTTCCTCTTAGAGTGAAAGGGATTTGGCCATTTTTTTTATTTTTTATCACGCGGGTACAGTGTAGACTACTGGACTGCGCATACCGTACAGAATATCTTTTTCTTTTTAAATTACTTAAAAAAAGGGTATGATTGCTTTAAAACAAGATTCAAAATACTATAAAGGCATAAAATAAGGTTGAATTAACATAATGTTATTTTCTACTTTTCGGACCAACACTCGGACTAGAAGCGAGGAAAATAGCAACACTTGAGAAACGAGCTATTCAAATGTCGGCTTCGGTGATGTATACCTGAAATATATGGCCGTACTTTTTGTGCCAGTTTACAACTTCACGCTTGTAATTTAGGTTTCTGCCGCACTCAAAACTTAGCTCAATCTAAAGATTTTATTAGAAATTAAATAATTGATGAGTAAAAAACAGTACACTTTTAAGTGTACTAACTAAAAACAGTAACAAAAAACAGTACACTTTTAAGTGTACTGTTTTTTGGTAAAAAACAGTACACTTAAAAGTGTACTGTTTTTTATTCATGAAAACGCAATATTCTGAGATTTTTCAGCATGATATTTAAATAGTGTTTGATGATTTTTTTGTAATATTTATGTTAGTTTTAATATAAATAATTAAATCAAAGATATAACTTACTTCAGCCTGATATTGATTAGTTAAGTGATTATCATTGAGAAAAGCGCGCCAGCTTCGCCTAAGCGTTTCATCTGTACGATTTATTGTTACACAATACCAAATTACGGCTTTACAATTATACAAACCCAACGCTCAGGCTACTCACAAAATATTCATACAAGCTTGCATGAATTCCAGAACTTATACCTTCTGCTTTCGTCGCCTTAGATACCTGCGAAAGTATTATTTAGGCTTAGTTAAAATATAGTACATTGTAGACTGTTACTATCAGAATAGGTACAAGTGTCACCAACCTATTCTTTCCTGTCAGTTTTGAATTTTGAATCTAGAAATAGGCAAATAAATTAAAAATATATTTTTTATAGTCATTCTACTAGAGTGGAGACAGAAAAGTAAAGGAGGACAATAAGGACCATGTGAAAACGTCATCCAAGTATTTTAGGACGTACCAAATTGGGGAAAGAGTGCCCCTGCGTCTATGCATATATTATACGCTGGACCGCAAAGAAAAAGGGTCGCTTATAAAATCTTCAATTACTTCAAAAGTACCTGAACTAGCTTTATGAAATAAAGATTAAAGAATATTTAATTCCATATTAAATAATATATAAAACTCTTTTATTAATTTTTGATAATTGTATAAAAAACTGAAAATGTAAAATAATGGTCGTTTTTAATTTATGTACTAAAAAAACAAATCAATTGTTTCGCGTTTGTTTTAGTTTTGCAATAAAAAAGTTATAAATATGTCTCTACCTAATAAATTTTATTATTCTGAAGTCATTATGTTAACCCCTGAAGAATGTACCAGGATACTGACAATGCTTGAAGATGGGCATAGTCAGTGAAATACAACGAGAACTGTTGATGTGACTCTTTCTACAGTTCGGCATTTCCATGAAACTGGATTCAATCTTCGAAGACCTGGAACAGGCCAAACAAGGTGCACGACAGCGCGGGAGGATCACTATATGGTGTCAACAATTTTGAAAAATCGCTTACGTCTGTTGAAGTATAGAATCATCATTTACAAGCTGGAGGAAACAATCTGAGTACGGATACAGTAAGGCGCCGTCTGGCTGAAGCATTTAAAGCCAATAAGACCTGCAAATGGCCCAAAACTAGAAAGACACCACAGAAACTCAAGGTTGAGTATGGTAGAGAACACGAGAATTGACTCTAAATGACTGGTCAAGAGTATTAACTCTAGAGAGACTCTAGAGTCTATTAAGACTCTTAATGACTGGTCAAGAGTTATGTTTTCAGACGAGTCCAGATTATGTTTATACAAGCACGACGAGAGGAAAAGAGTGTACAGAAGACCGGGAGAGCCCTATAACCAAGCCTGTATAGAAGAAAAAGTACCATATGGTGGAGGCTCTGTTCACGTGTGGGCTGTGATTTCTTTCGAAATCTGCAGTGAGCTAGTGGTGATAAAAAATAGAACTTTAACTGCATAAAGATATATCACTGAAATTCTGAATGACTACGTTGGTCCATTTTAGTGGACATGGCTGAGAATGCCGTTTTTATGCAAGACAATGCCCACTCGCATACAGCTCAGATAGTGTCTGCCTATTTTCAAGAAGTTGGTATCACACACATGGAGTGGCCAGCACGCAGCTCCGACTTAAACCCCATTGAGCATACATGGGACGAACTGGGAGGACGTGTACGTCAGCGGAATCCGCCACCAATCACACTACGGGAAATTAAAGAAGCTCCAATACAGGAATGGCAGAATATTCCGCAGCATCGTCACAAAAACCTAGTAGAAAGTATGCCGAATCGCATAGCATCAGTATTGCGAGCTCGCGGAAAAAAAGTACTAAAATGCGTGAAAACGGCCCATCTGTTATGTAACCAATCTACATTTACGAAAATACTGGAAAATCTACTAAAAGCTTGAGTACATTTTTTTATTGTCATTTAGGGACATCAATGTATTCTTTAATTTAGTCTTCATTTAATAAAACTAGGTCAGGTACTTTTGAAGATATTGAAGATTTTCTAACCACCCTTTTTCTTTGCGGTCCAGTGTATATTTGTACCCTATGGTGGCAACTACAGCCCATTGATATTGTCAGCCACGGCCAAATTTTTACTAGTAAAACATAATTTGTATTGATTTATAGATAATATATAAGATAACTATGAATATTAATGGCATGATAAAATCAAAAAAGATGAATCGTTATACAAATATGATTCATTCACTACATTTGTGGTAAGTTTTATTTTAATGCTGAAACCTCTATAAACAATAAGATAAAAGGTTATACCAGATATTGATCACACTAATATTACATAGACAATTAAACATTATTTATTTTAATGTATTGTTACTATAATAGCTGGAGCAGATAATGGGTACAGTTGAACAATAAAGCCGCTGTCCCACTGCAGCGCACCGTGTGCACGGACATGCGGCGCATTTTCACTGCGTGGGCCTACGTTTCCACTGAAGCACACACTAAATACGAATATTAAAGCACGGCTATATATAGATCTATATATACGTTACGTATAGTTTGGAAACGCGTCCGGTAGACGTCAATAGGCTCGCTCCCTATTACGTGGGACTAAACATAGCTGGCGAGTCGTGGGTGTATAGTACACCTCTGCCTACCCCTTCAGGGAATAAATACAGGCGTGATGCTATGTTTATATATATATATATATATATATATATATATATATATACGAGTATATATAGGTGGGGATATGGATTTAGATTATATATAGCTACAGTTAGTAAACTGTCAAATGACGTACCTAACCACTCACTATCAATAATTAATCATAATTATATTGAGACAGCACACTTTGGTTATGAAACTAGCCTGTATTAAGTATAGACGTTATTGATTAATCCAGTTATTAGAGCAACTCTTCATCAATAATTGTTTTATGTAATCTAATACTTCGGCGCGATACGAAGTAACTATGTTAGATTAATAACGTATCGATAGATGATGTATTAGTTGTAATAATACTTTAATAGGATGCCAAGAAAATAATTACTTACATTAATTTAATATAAATATATAGTACCTAAGTACTCATACTACTTGCATTATGTATATTATTATAATATTAGTACTTATATTATGAAGGCAATTTTGTTAATTTAGTGCTTAGAAATGATATGATGTAGTATTTTTTAGGAAAGGTAGTCTTTATCTTTACTAATGCCAGTATAAATGGACATACGAAGAGGGCAGAAGCGGGCTCTTCACGATTTTTTTTTAAAGCATTTCTGTAAGTTTTGCGTCCAGTTACTAGAAGGAAAGTTAAGTCGACAGAAAAAAAATATAAGTTTATTAAGCTTTAAAAATACTTCTTAATGTCCAATAATTATTCGAAGTAGGATCATATTATCGTCTAACATATAATATTAAATGCCTCGGTGGTGTAGCGGTAGTGTATCCGACTGCTAATAATGAGTGTAGGATTTTGAGCAAATAAAGAGTTTTTACACATTATTTAAGTTTTATTAGGTTATACAGAATGCTTCTTCTTGATTTATGAATCATGTACGAGCAACGCAAGAGATGACAGATGAGAAAAAAAAGGGCAGAGGCGCCCTCTACAGAGATTACAAAAATGGCTAAGGTGGCGTTCCATTTCTTGCACCCACCCAGAACGCAATCCCATTTTTAATACACAATACAAATGCTTATTAACAGTAGTCCCCTTAGTTAATACATCGGAAATATTGTCTTGACCTTTTACATAACAAAACTTTAAGTTAGAATTATTCACATTTTCCTTTAAAAAATGGTACCTTATATCTATATGTTTAGATCTAGGCAGAAAATAGTAATTAGTGGTCAGTTTGATTGCACTCTGATTGACGCTGTGTGTGTGGTCGCGCTGTCCTTCTAGTTCTCCTTGCAGCTGCTGTAGCCATAGCGCTTCTTGTGCCGCTGATGCCATGGCCATGTACTCGGCCTCCGCAGTAGATAAGGCCACAGTCTGCTGTTTGCGCGAGCACCATGACACTGCACCGCCCTGCAACATAAACATGTATCCTGTGCACGATCTACGATCTCGCACATCACTCGCCCAGTCTGCATCACAGTAGCCTGTGATATCGTTTTCACCATTCTTGTCATAGATCAATTTGTAATGTTTAGTACTTTGTAGATACCTAAGTACTCTTTTCACAGCTGTCTAATGTTCAATTTTGGGTTCTTTGTTATATCTACTAAGGTTATTTACAGCAAACGATATGTCTGGTCTTGTGCCTTGAGCTATATACAATAAACAACCTGTAGCACGCTGATATGGAAAGTCTAAGATATCATTATCACTATCGGTGAACTTTAAGCCAACTTTTATAGGTGTTTTCACAGCCTTACAATCTGTCATATTGAATGTTGACAATATCTCCATTATGTACTTCTCCTGGTCTAACATAATTGAATTTACACCTCTAGTTATGTTCGAGCCCACACATTGTTTAGCTTGACCAAGATCCTTCATGTTGAGTTTCTTACTCAATTGTTCTTTAATCAAAAAGGGCAGAGGCGCCCTCTACAGAGATTACAAAAATGGCTAAGGTTGCGTTCCATTTCTAACAATGAGGTCTCGGGTTCGATCCCCGAGTCGGGCAATGTTATTGAGCTTTTTCCTAAAAAGAAAAAATTCTCAGTAACAGCCCGGAGTTTGAAAACGTGTCCGGTAGACGTCAATAGGCTCGCCCCCTATTACGTGGGACTTAAACATAGCTGGCGAGTTGTGAGTGTGTAGTACACCTCTGCCTACCCCTTCGGGGAATACAGGCGTGATGCTATGTTTATTGTTTGTATCATATTATCAATCACTTAATTATAATTAAAATTATATGAGTGCACTGTAACCTTTACGCGAATGCCACCACACGACAACAAAATCACAAAATGGTGGAACGTGAACCTGTCATTCCTATCATGGTGACATATTAATTACATCTCTTAATAGTCTGTAAACGTCAAATACCATTTTCCTTTTGTCATTCTTGTGTTGTTGACTACTTCTTATGACATTACGACCCAGTATCTATCTATATATACTACTAGCCTTTGCCAGCAGCTTCGCCGCAGCCAAAAGCTAGTTTTTCGGTTATATCTCAGGTTCCCGATATAGTAGCGGGATAAAATGTCTACCAGTTTTTAAGTCAAATCAAGGCCTTTCAAATAAAAAAAGTTGCATCAAAATCCATCTAGCACTTCTTTTAAATAAATTTAAAAAAAATCTAGTTTTAATATTATTCTAGTTTTTCCGGTTATATCTCAAGTTCCCGATATAATAGCGCAATAAAATGTATACCAGTTTTTAAGTCTAATAAAGGTCTTTCAAATAAAAGAAGTTCCATCAAAATCCGTTCAGTAGTTATTGTGTGATGCGCGAACAAACAAACAGATAAAAAGACAAAAATTCTAAAAAAAAATGTTGTGTTTAGACACGCCTATATAGCCTATTACAGTCATTTTTTCTCAATTATCTTGAATGTACAGACACAGCTCTGTTACAGCTTTATAATAGTAGGTATAGATTAAAAAGCTGTAACAGAGCTATGTATGTACATTTAAGATATTTGAGAAAAAATGACTGATTTAGGCAAATAGGCGTGTCTGAACACCAAACGATTTTTTTTAATTTTTTGTCTGTTCGTCAGTTTATCTGTTTGTTTGTTCGCAGATCACGGTAAAACTACTAACGGATTTTAATGCAACTTTTTTTGTTTGATAGCTCTTGATTATACTTAACAACTGGTACACATTTTATGCTGCTACTATATCGGGAACCTGAGATATAGCCTAAAAACTAGCTTTTGGCTGCGGCGAAGCCGCGGGCAAAGGCTAGTCTAGTACTAAATAAAATTTATTAATTGAATTATTATAACATAACTAGTATAATGTATTACTGAAAATAATAAATTAATGTGTAAATAACACAAATGCTCATAGCACTATTATAGTTAGGCTACTCCCGTAAAATAACTATACGTTATTTTACTGAACGTCACTTCCGTTTGAATTACTACCGTCCGCAAAAAAAAAACCGAGTTACTTTCAAGTTACGACTAAAGAAGTATTTACTTTTTTGATCTATATTTTTGAGCATTTGACATGCTCCGCCACTTTTTAAAGTACAAATTATTTGCGAATAAGGAAAAAGAGTTTTTTTTTTTTAGCTAGCACAAATATCTCTTTTTCCTTATTCGCAAATAATTTGTACTTTAAAAAGTATTTACGTCTAAAGTCCTTACATGTTATTAACACATTATATGCGGTATGTTTTCTTCTCATGAACTGATGATATACATTCAAATCCGGAAATATAAATTAATACTACTACTTTCCATGTTCTGTGCATAGGTAGTTACTGTATCTATGATACAAAGCTTAAAAGAGAACTCTATGATGAATGGTGAACTGTGTCCCAACGTTCGGTTATGTAATATCCGCCGCGTCATAACGCTACAGTTACTCCGTATTTTCTTCCTTTGAGCCGCAGAATTGTGAAATAATTTTGGATACGATATTTTTTAAGTATGCTATTATAAAGCTGTAACAGAGTTATGTCTGTACATTTAAGATATTTGAGAAAAACATACTGTATTAGGCTACATAGGCGTGTCTAAACGCAAAACGATTTTGTCAGTTTATCTGTTTGTTCGTTGGCGCATCACTCAAAAACTACTGAATAGATTTTGATACAACTTTTTTATTTGATAGATCTTGATTAGACTTAGGTATACATTTTATCCCGCTACTATATTGGGAACCTGAGATATAACCCTTTTTCTTTTTGTTAAGGCGGGAAAAATGTTCCTAACCGCACACCCCGTCGTTCGGGGCAACGAACAGGATAGTGTGGGGTCTTCACCCACTAAAGAAACCCGCCATGTGCCTTTTCTCCGCCTTTATTAGCGGGTCACTGGAACTATGTTACATTCCTTCTTGGATTGTGGTACCTGAAATGTAACCTAAAAACTAGCCTTTGGCTGCGGCGGAGCCAAAGTTGGTAGTTTTTTATCATAAATGTCTTTGTTACTCTTGTTTTTTTAGTCTGAAATAGTCTAATAATAGTGTGCTTCTTCTAGTTTCTAGAACTTTCTGTCCAAAATGTGTTATTAGGGGTTTCCATCTAAAAGATCTTGATTATATTTTATTAAAGTTATATAATATGAGGTAATTCTCCTTAAGGTTTTATATACTTACTTAGGACATGGCTTTTTTGCCCTGCAGATTACTTCTTTTGTTTCAAGGAGTACGTTGACTCTAGTTGATGTTACAAAAATGTAATCAAATATGTATAACATAATATATGATTCATTGCAACCATGGACACGGCATGGGATTTAAATATCGGTTGAGTCAATCAAAATATCATTTTATAGTTTTACTATTATGCAATTAATTAAGGGAATATTTTCGTATAGGTGCCAACAATCATTTTGCAACAAAATGTAGGAAGTATTTAAAGTATCATTTTGTCCTTAAAAATAATCCAGATATTTCATCCAGCTTGGTAGTCGGAGAATACATGTCATGTATATATATTCTTTTTTGTGTATTTAGTTATACTGTGCACACTTCTTTTCGTTCATCCGTATCCAGTAGCATCCCTTTCGTAAAGTGAGGTGCGCTACAGAATCCGTTCAAAATCAAACTGCGGTGAAACTGCTCCGAACAGCTTGAGTTTGTTACTAATGTACTCGTATTTAAACAGGTTTCCGTATCTCAGAAGTTAAGAGCAGGGCAAACGTGTATTATATACTTAGTACCCTTACTTGAGATATTATGTTTAAAGAGTTTAATAAGTTTAGAACCATATAAATGTTTCATAATACTTTATCAATTGCCAGAAGCGGAAAATACAAGCAATTTATAATTTCAATCTTTTTTTTTATTTTTAATATTATTGTTTTTTATAATACCTCGGTGGCGAACAAGCATACAGTCCACCTAATGGTAAGCGGTTACCGTAGCCTATAGGCGCTAGCAACACCAGAGGCATCACTCGCGCGTCGCCATCTCCAAGGAAAGGTATAGGAAGTGGATAAGAAGAATAATAAGGTAATAATAAAACATAAAATTATTAAACCTATTGTCGTATATTTAACTCTTGCATAAATATTTTTTTTACCTCGCCTGTTTTCTCGTGAAGGTGTACCTACGTCACATTATCTCTATGCCACCCATGGTTGACTGGTAGAGAATGCCTCAGGCATTAAGTCCGTTGCTACACGCTGATCTTATGTGAGAGGGTGGTACTTCCGCGATCGAGCCGGCCCATTCGTGCTGGAATAGGCAAGGCTCTACCAGTAGAAAACTATGTAAATGTGAAAAAACTAATATGTAAATGTGAAATAGTAACAAAAGAGCAGCTCAAGTTTTACTTTATACAGTACAAGTATAGCTGTTATACTGCGTGGCCTATTAGTGCTGGATTATCTATTAAACTAAACTTTAAAAGCTGCTAAGTGGGTTTTTTTCCGTGATACTTCAGCAATACGTTTGAAACAGTAAACTGGATAGTATCACGAGATGTTAATGCGAAGTAATACTACTGCTTAATTATTTTTATATTGTAAACACTTCACACTGATAAAAAATCATAGCTACTCTTTTAACCGACCTTAAGATAGAAAGAAAGAAAGAAAGTATTTATTGCAACGGTAAATAAACATATATAATCAAATTACGTAGTAAAAGTACTGGCACGTTGCAAAACGACCCCAACTCAGCATAATGCAGGTCTGGTTTGTTAATTAATACTGTTGTATTTATTGAAATATTTGCATAAAAAAGAGTAAGTATAAATAAAGAATAAGCTTATCTTGCCTCTGATATACCTATATAAAATACAAAACAGGTGGGAGAGGCAACCAATGAAAATTGCAATGCCCATATTAACCTTTTTTTTTTTAGGCGGGAAAATATGTTCCTAACCGCACACCCTGTCGCTCGGGGCAACGAACAGGGTAGTGTGGGGCCCTCACCCACTAAACAAACCCGCCGTGTGCCGTCTCTCCGCCTTTATTGACAGGCCACTGGAACTATGTTGCATTCCTTCGGTGGTCCGCCGGCGGCTTACCCTTTTGGGTACCCTCATCTGAGCAACGCATCCGCACACGGAGCGTCACACCTTCGCGGGAGGCCTTGCGGGTGGCGGACATTCCCCGGTCCATCCACCCGCAGCCCCAGCTAGGGCGGTATTAGGCGCAAATATTCACGCCTGCGCCGCCCCAGTCGCTGGCGGCGGTTCGGGTCTGCGGAAGGATCAGCCTCCCTGGCCCTCTCCGCCGCTTCCTTCCGCGAGATGACCTCCTCGCAGAAGGCAGCGACCGCGGCCCAATTCCTGTCGCTGCCAAGCATCGCTCTGACGACGCTCCGCAGCGAGAGGTCCCCCCCTATTGCCGCGACGAGTTCACGGCGCTGCTCGGCTCAAGCCGGGCACGACTCGAGCGTGTGCTGTGCCGTGTCCTCGTCGCAGCCGCAATGGTGACAGCCCGGAGTCGCTTCCCTCCTTGTGACAATGTGCAGATATCTGCCGAAGCAACCGTGCCCCGACAGCACCTGCACCAGTCGGAAGGTAAGGACTCCGTGCCGTCGCCCTGCCCACTCCTCCAGCACCGGCTGGAGCGCCCCCACGGTCCGAAGACCGGCCCGGGGCGCCTCCAGCCGCGCCCTCCAGTTGGCCATGGCACCTCGTCGGGCGTCGCCCTGCCACCTCGCCACCTCACGGATGCCCATATTAACCTAAGATATAGAAATGTTATAATGTTAAATTTAAGGGTGTCCCAATAAAAAACAACAAATAAAATAAAATAAAAGAATAAATAAAAACTTAAATAATAAAAACAAAACTTAAATTTAATAATTTTGATATCATAGGTATAATGTTTACGAGTACATCAAGGCAAACTACGTTTAAACTGAGTAACTAAATTTTAACATACAATTTTAACAGTATTGCTAGGGTTACTTATCTTATCCATGTTCTACCGGGGGTGGAGCCTCTGATGCGAAGCATTATGCTTCTCTAGCTGTCTAGGTAGTCTGAAGGAATAACGCAGGGTTTTATCAGGTATACCGCATATACCACTGAAGTAATGTCACACAGTTCCAGTGGTCCGCCAATACAGGTGGAATGACGGTTGGTTTAAGTAGTGGGTGAGGGCTTCCACGCTACCCTGTTTATTGCCGCGTACGATGGTTTGTACGGTTAGGTAAATATTTTCCCACCTTACAAAAAATAAATGTATGCCGCATTATAATGAGTGTGTAGCATCCACCTATAGGGATGTCCATGAAGGATTTCCTAGCCTGCCACAAGTATTTATCGTTACGTTATTTTTGTTTTTGTTAGCTGCTGAAACTGAACAAGTAATTATCTACTATTGTCGTGTCCATTTTAACCAGTCGCATGGGTAGCATTATTATTTTCTCGTTGTAAAAAATATGTCGCCTTTTTAATCACACTTACTCCCTTGGGTTGGTTCTAGTAATCGTTTAAAAACGCAGAGGCTTTAGGTACCCGTGCAATTTTTACACGAAATAATTTGGTGAGCTATAAATATGTCATTTATAAATTGACGGGCCTCGTGGCGTAGTCGGTAGTGTAACCGATTTCCGTGCACTAGGTCGTGGGTTCGATTGCCACTCAGGAAAATTATTTGTGTGATAAATGCAGATATTTGTACTGCATCTGGATATTTTTTATCTAATATAATGTATGTATTTACAAAAAAAGAATATATGTTTTATATCCGTAATCTGGTACCCATAGCACAAGCGTTAAGCTTAGTTTGGGACCAGGGGACGTTGTGTGAAATGTCCGTAAATATTTGTTTATTTTTTTATTATTTGTTGGAATTCCAGTGAACAAATAATTAATCAACAAGTAACAGTCATAATATTATATTTTAGTTTAAAAATACTTTTATTTTTCCACTTTGTTCAGTTATTCCTAATTCATATTCTGTTAGCATATGATAAACTTTTGCGACTATTCTTGAAGGAGTTAATAATTCAAACTGTATGAAAAATTGGGATTTTAACTTGAAGTGTACTCTGACATCGGATGACAGACTAACTTTAATGTCGTTTACATTACGATTCTAGCTTTTTACGTTCGGCTTATTTATTACGTGTGTACTTTGAACGAGTAGCATATTTAGCGTTTGTAAGAAATAGGTTGTCTTTTACATTAATTCCATTATATATTAGTTTTATCACCGTTTGTCTGATGCAGTCGGTCCTATTAATTCAAAATTGTATACGCTGATTGAAAGAAACTATTCCACTTCTAAAGTTATTAACTCGATGTTAATTTTATTGCTAAAATAATTCATATAAAAGCTTTATAATCCTGTACATCAACAAAACCTAAACAAAATAATAAAAACAGTGTTTACTATGAATTTTTTATATAATGTTTGTTGATAAATTTATTTTTTGTTGCTTATATCAATGGACAATCCAACTACCGTAAAGGTGCTCATAGATTTAATAATAACAGAAACAAGTCACTGTTTATTGTAAAGATCTACTCCACTAGTCGAGTGAGATGAGAATAAACTATCATTTCACAGCATAAAAATATATTTAAATACAGAATGGCAATTTAATCTGAAAAAAAATTTGTTTTATTAAGATTTGCCCTTTTCGAACCAATAAAAACCTTAAGGTCTGGTCACACAGGGGCGGCAGCCGCGAGAAAGCGATCAATCGCGAAGCGATAGCGGTCCGTACCATGTCACACAAGGCTACCGTCCGCAGCTATCGGCGGGTAGGTGGCGGGAACACAGCCGGTGTGACACCAAAAGCGATCAAATTGTTCACGATCTTCCTTGGCTACCTTTCCCCAAGGAATATCCTTCTTTAAAGTGTTTTTATAATTCCTGTCTTTAGTATAATATAGTCATGGGTGACGTCTAACTAGTTCAATTAGTTTTTCTGTTGGACTACCGTAGAATACAGCGCAGTAGTTTAGTAGCATTCCACTGAAAATTGCAAAAGTATTGATTCTTTCATTTCATATCTGTGAAATGAAATGGGAAGCAGCGGCTTGACAATACTCTCGGTATAGTTGAGTCCATGAGCGACGGTTACCATTTACCATCAGGTGGCCCGTGGCTCGTCTGCCACCATTCTACTATAATATTATAAATGTGAATGTAAGTTTGTTTGTTACGCTTTCACGCGAAAACTACTTAACCGACTTTGTTCACATATTCTTGGAGGTATAAGAAGTAAAAGAGGATACTTCTTATTAAAAAAAAATTACGATAAATAAAAAAAAATTGTCAAAAATTCTCAAAATCTAGCTATCTAAAGTATCCGAAATATAAGGATTTATCAATTAAGTATTTTGAGTTTCATAGCAGTAGTGATATTGCATAATTTATAATTTGTCGTCAGAAGCTAAACATGTTTTTTTTTTATTTTTGCAGCTTTACATAGAAACAATAAAAATATATCCGAGATGCGATGATGACACTATGCAGATGATTTGCAACGAGGTAAGTAAGACTTCTTAAATTGACTGTCATAGAGTACGCCTTTCATGTGGGAGATATATTATACGTATACATTTGGGGTTCAATTCCCACAAATAAAAACATTTGTTTCTAGCAGATATTTTAAGTGAGTGTAATTATTATTTGTTATTCCTATATTTGTTACGTCTCTGTAATGTTCGCGTATTATTGATTTTTATGATTTAATTATATATTTATGATTATTGTTCATATGTATTGATTTCATTGACGTTAAAAATTGTATTTTATGTTCCAGGGTAGAGATATTTTGGATAGAGTTAGTATTTTTAAATTATATGATTCTGGTCGCTTTTGGCAACTTTCTATATGTAGGGGTCCAGGTTCCTGGTTGTCTCAAATAACAAAGTTTAATTGAAAGAAATATAAAAATTTTGCATGGGGTAACCCGTAACCATGAATGCAGTACAATATTCAAAACATCGAGATAGGGAAAAACAAAGTATTTTTTTAAGTATATTATTTATTAAGTATACGACGGTTCCATAAAAATGGCTTAATTTCATAAAAGATTTACCAACAACTGATCCGCGTGAACTTCAATATTCTGTTTATTTAAGCGTAAACTTCTTTAGGCGTATTGAGCACTTTTTGGGTGAACAAACATCATGGAACCGAGTCTTCGTCACCGAACGGTTTGGTCACGTGACGTGTTAATGATAACACTATATCTGTTCCTATTAGTATACCTTTATTGCGCTTATTTATATCCAAAAATAACAACTGTTTGTTTATAGTTTAAAGTTTTCACTTCCGTCGGCAGTCCTCATGACTGCTTTGAATTTTGTTTTTTATTGTAATGCAATGACATTCATTCCAACATTTTAGATATATTTTAAGCACTTAAAATGCTTGTAACTTACCCGACAACAAAGAGCAAACATTTTAGATAGAAAATGGTCGCTCTATATACTGACCTATCGTGACATTCACTGGAGGCAATCATTTTTTATAAAACATTCTTCCTTAACGTCTTGAGTGACTTCCCCTACCAATGAGCATTTGTGATAACTAGCAGTTATTTGAGACAACGAGGAGACTCTCACCTTAACGTTTTATGTTATGTATAAATAATTAAAAAACCCTGTGTTGCTTTCTTCTAAAAATAATAATTGAGGCTATTTATAATGTGGTTTCTATATATATTCACAATTTTCCGCTACTACAATTGATTCTAAGTTTGTAAATATGTACATTCGTACCTATCGAAAAGCTATTTGTATCATATCCAATAAAATTGGTTGATATAGGGAAAAATTCAATAGACAACCAAATTGAATAAAGTCTGCGGCATTGTGACGTATTATTTGTGAATGTGGAAAAAGACAAATGTGATGCGTAGATTGGGAATGGCCATCGGTCAGTGCGATGGCTTAGCGGTCTAGAGCACTTCCCAAGATTGGTAGGGACGCAGGTTCGAATCCCGCTCACACTAAACTTCTCTTTTTCCACATTAACAAATAATTTGTTCTTTAAAGTAGGTGAGCATGTCAAGTGCTAGAATACAAATCGAAATAAATGTTTTAATAGTAGAAGGATGGCCCTGTATTCCGGTCATATCCTATAATACCGCACTTAAAATGTTACTGTAATACCACTATTCAATCAAGCATTTTCTAGTCAACTGTGCACATATATTAACAAGCAATATTTTTTTTCTTAGACATACGATGGCAATGATGATCTAGACGAGACTGACGTAAGTGTCGCGCTTGTTTTTACAAAATTCTTTTTAGTTGGTAGTCCACGGGTGGCCCTGACTTTTATAGCAATGTGATTACCAAATGATTTTGTTGAAAAAAATGGATATCCACATGCAAATATATATCTACATCAGAATTATAAACCATATAACTCAAATATGTTCTATATATATGTTATAGCGGCCTTGGCCTAGCATTCTTTAGATGAGTCCGCTCAGGATTATGTATAGAGCTTTCCTTGTCTTTTAATGGTATTGTCTAATTAATTCAATTTATTACTATTAATTAGTCACAAAAACCTTTACTGAGAAAAGGAAATGTGATATTATTTATTTTTTCCAAAATTTGTTGAAGACAGTCTAATCTGAGATGTGTTAAACCAAAAAATTCAAACTATTTATTTAACAACCCTATTGTTCTAGTGTTCTGTAACTAATATCTATAGTTAACATTTAAATTTCGTTTACTAATCTCTTTTTTTAACAATAATTATTGTGTATAACAGGTACCTATAGCGGCAAACCTAAAAGTAAGTCAAAATTAAAAAAAAAATCTGATTTCACTGGCCTGTCACGTACTTGGGAGCTTCAGCTTGCTGCATTGTTGTAAAAATAATAACGCAAATACATTATTATAAGAATTTATTACTGATATACTGATTTTAATTTCTACAGTGGGAGGGATCATCAACGGAGTCTAAAGAGGTGACTATATTTTAAAACTACATTAGCCCGCGAAATTTAAAAAAGTTCTTTGTGATTAAAAAAAGTAGTTAGAAGGCTGTCAGGTTGTCTACGACATTTTTTTTTAAAAAAGAGCTCTGTCAAAAAAGTAATGAATAAGATTGTGTGTGTTGCTAATTTAATGGGTATGTGCAATATTATGAATATTTATAAGAAACATTGTTAGATAATAATTAATCATGTTTCAAATATTCTCGGTAAGACTTACAGATGGCGGAAGTGGTTTTGATAACGGTCTCCTATCCGAGTGTTGTGGGTTCGATTCCCATACAGGACAACCCTTTGTGTGATACACAAACGGTTTTTCTGAGTCTGGGTGTACTTTGTGACCGTGAAATTGTATATTTGTGAAGTTCCCCACGATATGAGGATTATTCCTTAGTGCAGCGTCTTTATCAACATTTAACAATATTCAGCTCTGTTACCAATTTTTTAAAACCGGTTTTTATTATGCTTCTCATAGCCTCAAAAAGTAAAAAAAAAGAATTTCAAATCGAATTAACTAACAGCTACAGTAAAGCAACATAATGTATCCATATAATTCTCTTAATCCCCCCTATTGCATTGCTCATTATCATGTTAAGTTTAAACATCAGATTATACATATTTTTTAAGTATATTTGAACCTATGATTGTTTATTTTTTGTACAGGAATGCCAGTGCACTGAAGAAACGTTGACCTCTATTTTAATGAATAATCCGCAACTGAAAGGGGAAACTGGTGAAAGAGGTCCACCAGGTTATGATGGTGCTCAAGGTCAACCGGGACTAACGGTAAGCTTAAACATTATGAGCTTAAACATTATTTAGATAACATGACGCCTATGCAAAAATAACGTAGTATCTATTGATAGCAAATAAAAATGGAATCAAAATTTGCTAGGAACATTCTAAAACTGTAAATTTATTGGTAAATTTTATATTGACTTTTAGCAATTAACGTAATCAGCATTTATACGAGAAATAAAATTGTGAAAATGGTAAAATAGTAATTTTCTACAAGCAGGACTCGAACTTGCATCTTCCCCTATCTGAGGATATGTTTAAGCTATCGTAGAAACCTGCTAAAACTCCCAATTTCCACCTCACATTTTAGTCTTTTAAGACCCATGCCATCTACCAGATGTTGCATACAATACTTTCTGATAATTGCGCGAATGTTACACATTTTTAAATAAAACTAAGTTTACGGAATCTATCGCGTTTACTTGATTTCAACTTAAATTGACTTTGATTGATTGAACTTGATTTCAAGTAAACGCGATAGATTCCGTAAACGTAGTTTTATTTCAAAATATTTGCATACATTTTTGTTCTAGTACGTATTGGTTAGTTTACGAATTTGGCGCTTACAGTCGAGGTGCAGGTAACATACTCGTAGTTCGGCTCCACATAATATATACTACGCGGGTGAGACATAAGCATATAGATCAACCAGATGTTAAGCGGTTACCGTAGCCTAAAGCCGCTAGCAATATCAGAGGTATCACTTGCGTGGTTGCAACACCAAGGAATGAGATAGTTAGTGGATAGGAAGAACAATAAAGAGAGGCTAAAGATCTTCTGTGACAGGGTGGCACTTCCCCGATCCAGCCGGACCATTCATGCTTGGACAAGTACGGCATATTATTATACATTTTAACACAAGTAGAACTTACAAATACAAATATCCTTACTGATCTTATTACTTACGTGAAAGTGCGTTTGTTTATTTGTTTGTTAAAAAAATCGAATAAGCAAGTCGTCCTAAACATTTTATTGGTTAGTAATTTGCTCCCATGCGAAAAAAATATTCATTATTATTATTTTTCGAGAAGATAACAGTAAGATCAAAAATATTATAAGCGACAAAAATACATGTATTCAAAACTAGAAGATCAAAGCGTATAAAGAAATGCTACGATGTTGAGCAAGATCTATGTATGAAAACGTAACAATGTTCCCGCAGCTTGATATTTCAATTTGTTTTACTTTAATACGCAGCTTCGGCATGCGCGTAAGCCAATTGTTTTCAAATAACTCTATTGGTATACACAACGCACGTAAGGAAAGCTCCCTATAGGTATTTTTCCAATATTCTCAACAATCATCGACATACTTCATCCAATTTATCAGACTCGTCTTTACGTAACTGCGGATGGCGTAAATTCCAATTTGAACCCACTTCTTTTAGAATGTTATCCATGGAGGAAGTCGTAGATAAGTTGTGCACTTGTCACTCGAAAGATCAGCAAGGTTATGTAGAATATTTATTTGTAGACAACTGACCTCTTCCTAGGAAGGCATGTTAAGCTGTGGCTCCAGGCTATTAAATAACATACCACTGAAGGAATGTAATATGGTTTCGGTGGCCTGCCAATAAAGCTGGAGAGACGGTACATGGCGGGTTTCTTTAGTGGGTGAGGGCCCCACACTACCCTGTTCGTTGTCCCGAATGACGGGGTATGAAAACAAAAGACTATCAAATAACATGTCGCACCTTGCGGATGCGTCGCTCAGTAGAGGGTACCCGAAAGGGTAAGTCGCTAGCGGACAACTGAAGCAGTTTAACACAGTTCCTGAGGTCCGCCAATACAGGTAGGAAGCCGGCACACGGCGGGTTTCTTTGCTGGGTGAGGGCCCTTCACTAGCCTGTTAGTTGCTCCGAACAATGGGCTCTGCGTATAGGTACATATTTTCCCGCCTCAACAAAAATAAAATAGGCTATCTAATACAAAACATTCTGGTAGTCATTATAGGTTGTCAGAGACCTGAATAAAAAAGTGTGATTCTGGTTGTGTAGGTCAGATAGACAGTCATTCCGTATATATAATAGTGGATCAGCTAAAATCAAACAGATCGGCAGCTGATCCCAAAAAAACTTGCGATAAGGTTAGGAAGATGATGATGATTTATATAATTATTTATTTATAATCAATGAATGAAAAAAAAACTGTTGCTGATTACATAGCCGTTACTATTCCAAGATACGCTATTGTTTGTGTCAATATTGATATTTCAAGTAGGTATACAATGATATCAACTGCCTCGGTGATGCAGCGGTGGTGTATGCGAATGCTGATCATGAAGTCTCGGGTTCCATCCCTGGGTCGGGAAATGTTATTGATCTTTTTCGTAAAAAGAAAAAGTAGTTTGGAAATGTGCTCGGTAGACGGCAATAGGCTTGCCCCCTATTACGTAGAACTTAAACATAGCTGGCGAATCTTGGGTGTGTTCACCTCTGCCTACCCCTCCAGGGATATAGGCGTGATGCTATGTTTTATGCAATGAATAATAGACATAAAATAATTGTTATTTTTAGGGAAACATAGGTCCAGCAGGCCCAAAAGGAGAAAATGGTACAAAAGGTGACCAAGGTCCAAAAGGAATCCAGGGGCCTGAAGGTCCCCGAGGTCCACCGGGAGATACAGGTAAACCAGGCAATGATGGTGAGCCTGGAAGGCCTGGTCCACGGGGGTTTAAAGGAGATATGGGACCACCGGGGCCAAGATACGTGGTGATTATATTTATTACTAGTTTATTATAATATTATAAATGTAACTAGCCTTTGTCCGCGGCTCCGACGCAGCCAAAAGCTAGTTTTTATGTTATGTTTCAGATTCCCGATATAGTAGCGGGAAAAAATCTATACCAGTTTTTATGTCTAATCAAGAGTTATATCAATTTAAAGAAGTTGCATCAAAATCCGTTCAAAAAACAGACAAACAGACAAAAAATCTAAAAAAAATGTTTTCTGTTCAGAGACGCCTAAAAACCTAATACAGTTATTTTTCCTAAAATATCTTAAATGTACAGACAAAGCTCTGTTACAGCTTTATAGTATATAGATAAATTGATTATAATCATAACAAAATATTTTCTTCTTACATCTGAGTGTACGGCAATGCGTCAGGGCAAGCATCAGTAAAGCACAATAAGCATATTTACACAAGAAGCTATTTAATTTAATTTATATCATGACGAAGAGGTAGCCTCTAAAAATTTAATATAAACATGGATCATATAATCAAAATATTATCATGGCACAAAATAACTGATAGTGACGGAATCAATATTAAAGTGGCAGTGTCACGATTTAGATAATTAATAATAGTTTCCTGCAAGTGTGATCTACAATGAAATATTTTTACACTCTACCACTGTTGCTCTATAGCTGATAAAATAAATCATACCTGCTTAATTACAAAATTGGCCAAGTGTCCTCTTCAATAGTTGACCATTAATTTGTGATATAAAAACTCCGTAACGCATAAATGAAAAAATGGAAGTATTTTTTTTATATTTTATTTTCATATTACCACGTGATCTGAACAGGAATGCTGGGATTTGGCCTTTTTTTAATTTTAGTTTTTTTGTAGGATTATATTATTTTAAGGAAGTCATTTTTATATGCCACATCTTGAACTTTTCTTTCATATGACTGCAGATATACCGGAGTGGCTTAGAAACCGACCTCCGTACCAAGTGTTGTAGATTTCGTTCCCACATATGACAATACTTTGTGTGATCTTCAAATTGTTTTTCTGAGTCTGGTGTATTTTATTCTCGCCAATTGTATGCTTATAAAGTCCCCATTGCAGAGAATATTAAAAGCGCAGCATTCATTTTGGAGTAGTAATTAATATTACCGCTTAAGTTAAAACTGAACATCATTCATATCTATTCGTACATTTGACTTAAGTTTATTGGTAACGAATTGTCTTTCGAAATATTCATGTAGCTATATTGTTAGTTAACAGAAGAAGAAAAAAATGCAACCATTATAAGAATACCAGGAATAAAGGGGGATACAGGACCCATGGGCCCTCCTGGTACACCTGGAGATAAAGGAATACCTGGAGAAAAAGGAAAAAGAGGAGAAGATGGTAAAAAAGGAGATCGTGGTGATCAGGTATGAAGTAAATTGGTAGCTAATTATAGTTAGGGTAAGAAATATACATTGTGCGCAGAATTAGCACATTATCTGTAATGTTCTGCACATTAATTGCCTCAGTAGTGCATCGGTAGTGTGTGCGACTGCTGATCATGAGGTCTTGGGTTCGATCCCCGGGTCGGGCAACTTATTCAGCATTTTCGTAAAAAGAAAAATTCTCAGTAGCAGCCCGGAGTTTGGAAATGCCCGGTAGACGGCAATAGGCTCGCCCCCTATTACATGGGACTTAAACATAGCTAGCGAACCGTGTGTGTGTAATACACCTCTGTCTACCCCTTTGGGGAATACAGGCGTGATGCTATGATGCTATCTGTAATGTTAATTTAGTTTGTAAACAATTTCATTATTTTATGAGGCTGTTAAGATATTTTTACCTGTTTTGTTAGGGTCCAATGGGGTATCAAGGCCCCAAAGGTGAAAGGGGGGAGCGAGGAGAAGCAGGAATCAATGGAATACCAGGAACGCCTGGCACACACGGCAAAACGGGAGATAAAGGCAAAAAAGGTACAGAATCACCTTCGCGTTGAATATACGTGCTCTTATAAATATTTGAAGTACACTAAAATTACTTCTTTTTTATACCCCCCACAATGGGTAGGAAACAAATATATGGCCCATCTAAAGCTAATCGATTATCGTAGCCCAAGACGCTAGCAACCAGAGGCATCAGTCGCACGTCGCCATCTACAACGAAAGCCATAGGAGGTGGATAGGAAGTTTAATAAGGTGAGGATAGGAAGGGTAACAAGGAGAGGATATTAAGAATAATAAGGCGAGAATAGGTAGGAGGTTTGGGCCTCCGGCGCTCTCACTCACTAAACGAAATTTACGGTTCACCAAACCAAACTATAATCTACCGTTGTGGTAGGAATACCTGGCATCGTTTAATTCTTATCTTCTTTGAGAGGGTGGTACTTTCCTTATCGAGCATTCTTTTCATGCTGGGATAAGCAAAGTTCTACCAAAATTTTTTTTAATTGAAATCCTTGTTGATATACTCTTTTAGTCACGTTATTTATATTTAATTGTTTACATTATTAATTATCATTCTATGTATACTACTAGCCTTTGCCCGCGGTTTCTCCGCAGCGAAAAGCGAATTTTTGTCTGTTTGTTCGCACATCACGCAAAAACTACTGAAGGTATTTTGATGCAACTTTTTTATTTAAAAGGCCTTAATTAGACTTAAAAACTGGTATACATTATATCCCGCTACTATATCGGGAACCTGAGCTATGAGCTAAAAACTAGCTTCTGGTAACGGCGGAGCCGCGTACAAAGGTTAGTAAGTAATTTCATATTTTGTTTAGGTGAAAGGGGAAGTAAAGGTGAAGCGGGGATACCAGCTAAACTGACATCAATTTTATACGACGAAATAACTCCAGATGAAAGTAAGATACCCAACGTTTCAATATGTGAGAATCTATTCACGTAGGTACTGGCATTTTTCCTAATGTTAATGGTGGAAGATGAATCCATGATTCACCTGCTAGTTAGTGGCAACCACCGCTATTAAAATCAATTATACGTTAAGATCGTCAAACCACTGTCCATCGTAAGATCCACAAAATGTGAAATCGAAAATAACAGTCACGCGCAGGATTTGAACTTGCATCTTCTGGATACCGTCCAGATGCTTTGCCAGCCATTATTCAGCCACCGTGACAATTTCTCATGACTGCTAATTTTACATTCATACTTAACGTCTTGGGGGGATTTCCATTTTCACATTTTGTGTTGATTTATGTGGCTAAGCATGTCAAATGCTAAAAATATATATAAAGATATCTAAATATTAAAGTTTATCTAAAACTTTATATTCTGCTTCTAGTCGCATATAGGTAATATCTATTTAATATAAGATAAAATATTCTGATCACGTAACTGTTATAACGTAAGTAGATTCAATCCCTGAACATTTTTTGCTGCTATAAGCTCTATCGGTTTGGAACTTCGATGGAAACGGCTGTATTATTATTTGGATCCACGCAACGTTTTGTATCCATCCTGATAATATTAGATTATTGTAAAGGAATACAAATTTCTTTGCAAAGTTTTTCTTCATGACGTGTCTTATTAGTTATTTTCCTTTATTAAGGTGCAAACGGTTTGATTGATTCAATAGTTCATCCTCTGTCTTTCTTGATAATTCAAACATTTTTAATTTTTCCATGAGCCAGCAAATCCTAAAGTCCGTGCCGTCAAAGTCGCTGATATAGGTATATATATAATATATACCCAAATTGAACACTGTACATCTGACATCAATTTAAAATTAGTTAATTTCTTTCAGAAATGCTTTTAGTAACAAAGTTAAAAGGCGATAAAGGTGATGGGGGTGAAAAGGTAACTTTAATTTATTACGTTATGACATTTATTTCAGCATGTCACGGTAGTGGACGTACATGAACCTCAATAAAAAATGTACCTCATAATGGCAAATACTTTTTTTGTTGCTAATGTTGGCCGACGAGCCAGGGCCCACATGACGGTAACTGGTAACGGTCGCTCATGGCCTCAACTATACCAAGAGTACTGTCAAGCCGTGTGGGGCCTTCTTTAGAATTGTCCCACCCCTCTCCACCCATGGGAGTCGTAAGAGCCGACTGAGGGAATACGGTGGGAGTGGGCAGCAGCACTTCCTCGAGTAACGTATTAACAACATCCACTGCGATCGCCAACCCGCCTGCCAAGCGTGGCGATTACGGCACTATACCCCCAATTTGGGGAGGCCTATGTCCAGCAGTGGACGTCGAAAGGCTGATGGATGGATAGATGGACTGTCAAGCCATTGCGCACCATTCATTTCTCAGATATGAAATAAAAGAATAAATGGCTATCTTCTCCTACAGCCAAAACACACTGACGTGCTTCATGATCGGTCACGCAGGAGACGGTGGCACCAACCCGTTAGTGCCCGATAGCAATTAAGCACTTGGTACCTAGCCCTAACACCAGTAATGCAATGGGTGATAGTCGCCTTGTACGACACCCGCGGGAAAGGATGGAGTGGTGTCACTTGTATTCTTAGTCCATCATCATACGGAGTTGAGGACTTAAGCATATCAGTAGTAAATAAGAGTCATCAACCAGTAGTAATAGAAATTTACACCTGCCAGTATATTTAGTACTGATATAAAATCCACGCTGCAAGCATTTTTCAAAAATTAATATATATAAAATTTAGTTTTAATTCCACTCAATTTAATTAAACCGTAACACAACGAGAGATAAAAAATCCATAAAAAACACAAGTCTAACCCATCCCACCTATTAATTTTTCAACAGAAGTTTAATAATTCGATTTTAGTCCATTCTTTAAGTTGTTTCTTTATTTTAGGGTCCCAAAGGAGATGAAGGATTGAGAGGTATACAAGGACCAAAAGGTAACGATGGTAAAGATGGTGCAGATGGAAAGAAAGGTGATAACGGAGAAAAAGGAGATCGCGGACCTGTTGGACCTCGTGGTGCTACAGGTGATAGAGGGGAACCGGGACCAGCAGGAAAAGTACCTGCCTCAGAAATAGCTTTATTGAAGGTTGGGATAAAAAAAACATATAAAGATGAAGCTACTTCATTTATCGATCATTACTTTATAATGTATACTCATATTTGTGTATTACCTATAGCTACATTCTACCTGCTTCTTACCATAGCAATTAGATTACCATACGACTTAAATCCACTGACCACTCAAAACCGACTGCCCCGTCTTCTGATTCTACGCCTACCTACACGGCCAACGCCGTTAATAATGTGGCCAATTTAGCTTCAAAGTAATTACTAAAATCACGATATGTTGCTCTTTTTTTTTTAGATAACTAAAATTATTACATGAGGTCAGGTCGTATTCCTTGGATTTATTTTCTAATCAATGCTTTCTAGAAATTCCTTCCTTCTGCATTTTTTTATTTCATAAAATGTAAAAAAACGCAATTATGGATTGTGGTATCCACTTTACCAGGCGTAATATTTGTGTTTTTTGGTAATTTTAGGGTGCAAAAGGGGAAAGAGGTCTTCCAGGTTTAAAAGGAGACGTTGGTCTTCAGGGAGACAAAGGGATCAAAGGAGACGTCGGACCGCGTGGACCTAAAGGTGATACAGGAAATCCTGGTCCAATTGGAATCATGGTGAATATTAATTTAAAGTTACCAAAAGCTTACATGCAATCATATGTTTGCTTAAAGGTTTTTAATTTTTTTTTAGGGTCTCCCGGGACCACCAGGATTCAATGGTACAGTAGGAGAAAAGGGTCAAAAAGGTGAAAGCGCTCCAAACGTAGATTTACAACAGGTAAGCTTAAAATACAAATTATTATTTTATGAATGAGGAAAACAGAACTTTAGTGCGAGCGGGAATCGATCCTGCGTCCCTTCCAATCCGGGGAAGTGCTCTAATCCACTGAGCTACCGCACTACCTTTTGGTCATACCCAATCATGCTCCTCATCAGATTTGTCTTATCGACTAACGCCACCTATCGGGACCCATTTACATGCATTAATCCAATATATATAGTAAGTTAAATTTTGCAATTAAAATTCATACTATTTGATGGCGTGATTTTTTAAACATTTTGATCTGCATTTTTAGCATTTGACATGCTCAGCTACTTTAAAGTAGGTACAAATTATTATTTTATGAATGAGGAAAAAGAGAACTTTAGTGTGAGCGGGAATCGAACCTGCGTCCCTTCCAATCCGGGGAAGTGCTCTAATCCACTGAGCTACCGCACTACCTTTCGGTCATACTGTTGGTCGTTAAGACAAATGTGGTGAGGAGATTGGGGAATAAATAAAATATTTGTTCATCAAGCAACAAAGCCCTTAAGTTTTAGTAACATTTCATACAATTCCTTAATATCTAGTGTTAGTATTATAGCCAGACAAGATGTGCCTCCCGCAACAACGTCCAATATAAGGATAGAATACCCTGTCTGCGACTACGCCTTACGCTCCCGCTTTACATCTTCATCGTCTTTGAGGTTTGAGGTGATAATGTTCCCTAAGTATGTAAACTGTACCAGTCTCTTCATAGGAACCCTGTTTTCACTAGTAGTTTTATAAACATTTAAATCTGAATTTTAATGAATAATGAGTATTCATAAATATACATTAAAAAAAACATTTATATATAAAATGTCATTTATTAAATTGTTGGCAGCTGAAAGGTGACAAGGGTGAAATTGGTATGAAAGGCTCTCGTGGAGATACAGGTCAATCGGGCCCAATAGGACCTAGAGGTTTGATGGGTCGCAAAGGTGAACGAGGTATTCCAGGATTGCAGGGTCCAAAAGGTGATCCAGGATCTAAAGGTGAAACAGGTCCACCAGGTGTTACTTTAATCGGTGAAAAAGGACAAAAAGGAGATACCTGTAATACAAATTTGAACGATATTATTGGTAAGAGAACACTATTAAATTACATTATAAATGGTAAACGTTCTTAATAATATTATAAATCCTAAGTGGTTAGTTTGTTTGTTACATTTTCGCGTAACTAATGAACCAAGCATCATGAAATTTTACATACATATACATAGTAGTTTGGAGCACAAAAAAAACACAATCAAATTGTCGCTGAAAATGAGTTTGTTATCTAAAAGAAAGTACATGATACTGTTTGCAACGTTGGCCCAGCCCTCCATAAAACCTTATTACTGTTATCAAAGCAATGATGATGTTTTATTAAATACAAGCTGGCCTGGCGAACTTCGTACTGCCTCAGAATCATGAAATTATGTTTTAACTCATTAATATTCTTTAAAAAAACTTTGAAATCAGTCAAGTTT
This sequence comes from Leucoma salicis, assembly GCA_948253155.1. Classification (NCBI taxonomy): domain Eukaryota; kingdom Metazoa; phylum Arthropoda; class Insecta; order Lepidoptera; family Erebidae; genus Leucoma; species Leucoma salicis. The sequence continues at coordinate 10,513,516 of OX411818.1, forward strand.
CTATATAAAATATATAAGAATCTTTATATTTTTGTTAGTGATTTTTTTTTAATAGTTATTCTGCTATTCCGGGCGAAGAGAAATCCAACAATACTAAGATCATAAAAATCGGTCCATCCATTTTTGAGTTATAAATAGTGTAATTAAAACGACTTTGTTTTATTATATATAGATATGTACGTAAAAAAAGCGAGACTACAGCTTAAATTTCAATTTCAGCGGATCTAAATGACGAGGACGCGTTTTATCCAGCCAACACTTTTGTCTACGTCTCTATTAAAGGTCTAATAAAGGTATAACTGAAACTATAGATTAACTATTACATATGTATTTTATTTAGAGCAAGTCTTCTAACAAATTATTCATTTATGACTTCTTACGCAATACTGATTATAAATTTTGGTAAGTTCTTCAACTGAAATTTTCTAACGCCACACAATATAATATATTATAATTTTGATTAAAAAAGTATTTCAAAGTTAGTTCTTTTGTGGTTTTAAAATTACAGTATACTTAATAAACGTAAAATAAAAACAAATATTACATCCAAAACAGAAAGTAAATACCTACATTATTTATCGCTTCTGCTCTGAGAATAACACATATTGTAGATTTATAATAATTGTTTTGATCGTATTCAATATATTTATTGCGTTCCCACTGACTGGTTCTAAGGTCACTCCAAAAATCTTACAAGTTCATTAACTAGAACTTATACAATAATATCGCATTAAATCCGAGAATAATCGAGTCACAAATCACAGAATAATTTCACTCGTAGCAACTAGTATTAACGTTGAGCAACAAAACACAGAAATTCTGTGGAAACTGCCAAAAAAAAAACAGCGCATACTACAAATTGACACGACATTTAACTGTAAGCAAATTTAAACTGACGTATGTTTTTACAAACGTATAGAAGTAAGAAAAAACTTAACAAAAGTTTTACAACGGCTGATAATAAATAATAACTTCTTGTTTAACCGATTAACCAAATTGTTTTATTTTGCCTATGTTTGGAATTTAATATAATATTATACAGATAGCCATTGTTTATAAAATATATTCTTGTATTACTATTAGTTAAGATAATAAAGACAATAATGTTTATGAAAATAATGTACTTAATACTCGTTTTCATTATGAAGAAAACTTTTATACTTAATTTACTTCTGTATCATGTAATTTTAGTAAGTCACATAGATATAATTATACTTTACAGGCAACCCATTCGATACCTACGGGAACGATGGTATATGTCATTCAAGAAAACATATTATTGATCAAAGTTAATCACCACAGATGGAATCGTATTATGGTAACTATGTTTATCTATTCTGAAAATATAAGAAATAATAATTTTGAAATCCGTCCGACATTCATGGTGACACTGAAGTATTGTAACATAGTTCCAGTGGCCCTCCCAATAAAGACGGCACACGGCAAGTTTATTTAGTGGGTGAAGGCCCCACACTACCCTGTTCGTTGCCCCGAATGACGGGGTTTGCGGTTAGGAACATTTCTTCCCGCCTTAACAAAAAAGAAAGGTCTGATTGATGGTAAGTGGCCACAGTTCATGGGACTTAATACATCCGCTCAGAAGAGGATGATAAATAGAGATTACCGTATAATGGCTTTTCTCATCTAAAACCAATGTTATAAATCTGATATGAAATGATAATTATGATTCATGGTAAGTTAAAAAAAAAAAGTAAGGAGCCCTTAAATTATTGCGCGAAGTTCCACATATGCTGCATGGCAACGGAAACTAAAAAAGCTGCATGCATGTGCTCAACAAAAACGGCTCAATCTGTTGTTTATTCATGGTTAGATTATTGCAAGAAATTTAAACAAAAATAATTAAATTATACCAAAACTTCACATAAATATGCCTATAAGAACCCACAAATGTTACAAAATAAAAATAAATTAACCGATAAATTGATTAGGTGCGCCTAATGCCAAACTAAACAATTGACGAATGTACGCACGTGCAAAAGTGCCGTATTAACTAGCAGTGGTAGAGAGATTGCTGGAATTTAATTAAAGGACGAAAAATGTCGATCAATATTTAGTTCATGTTCATTCTACTACTATGTGTATTAGTGTGTTGTTGCAATAACCTTAAGCACTTCTGTGTGGGTTGCGTGACAGTTTTTGGGCACCTTGAAATCTAAATTTAAAATAATTTAATTGCTAAATTTCAATTTCCTTGATTTAGGCAAGTTAGAAAGACTTCTTTTGCTAATATAACATCGTAAAGGCAAATTTATTTATATCTAGTAAGTGTCGTAACCAGACATGTAGATACGCAGTACTTTGCTTGAGTTTTTAAATTTTCGTTGTTACAGACACTACATATGGATTTAAATTCAGCATCGGCTAGTCGTCACTATCCACTATCTTCAGCTAGACCTATTCGACAGCCAATAGTAAGTTTACAACAAACGTTATTGATTTTAACTGTTATTTTCCACCGTCCTACTAATATAACAACACAACAAATGTGAAAGTTTGTATATTTGTTACTCAATCATGCAAAAACCGCTGAATAGATTTGAGCAAAACTTGGCATTAACTTGTTTTCATTTTATTTTATTATTTAACTGGCGGGCCTCGTGACGTAGTCGGTAGTGTAACTGACTACCATGCACGAGGTCGTGACACCAGGACAATTATTTGTGTGATGAACACAGATATTTGTACTGCGTCTGGGTGTTTTCTATATATTAATGTATGTATTTACAAAAAAAAAGTAATATATGTATTATATCCGTAATCTGGTACCCATAGCACAAGTGTTTAGCTTGGTTTGGAACCTGAGGACGTTGTCTGAAAATGTCCGTGAATATTTATTTTGAACTATGATGTTAATGTCCGCGAATATTAATTTATTTAATAAATAGTTACAGCTTGAAAGACAACGCATCACATGCATCACAAGTCTAAACGTTTTTTTTTCTTTATTTAAATCATGTGAAAATGTAACATGGATCTCTATGGTTCTGACGTCATTAATTTTCTGCATCACGTCCGTGCAGTAAACGTAGACTCTACTAGTCTTATGATGATATATTAAAATGGAAGTACATTTTCAGGTCTCTAGTGACTCAACTTCTACGAGTACCTCTCGTCCCTATATTCCTAATTCTAAAATAGTGGCACATAGCAAAAGAAAAAACGTAAGTATATGATAAAATGCAACATTTTACCACTTTATCCATCCATCAGCCTTTTAAAGTCCACTGCTCTACATAGGCCTCCCCAAGAATGAGGGATAGTGCCGTAATCGCCACGCGGGTTGGCGATCTCAGTGGATGTTGTTAATACTCCAAGGAGTACTGCTGCCCACTCCCCCGGTATTCCCTTAGTCGGCTCTTACGACTCCCATGGGTGGAGAGGGGTGGGACAATTCTAAAGCCGGCCCCACACGGCTACCACTTAATAAACATATCTAACTTCAAAGTTAGTGAATTAGTTACTAAGCATTTGGTATTTTTTTTATGTCCCACCAGATTTCAATGAAAACAGAACTTACATGGGTATCGTGGCGTAGTCGGTAGTCTAACCGACTTCCACGCACGAGGTCGTGGGTTCGATTCCCACTCGGGACAATTATTTGTGTGATGAACACAGATATTTGTACTGCGTCTGTGTGTTTTCTGTCCAAAATATTATGATGTATGTTTTTTAAAAAAAAGTAATAATATATGTATTATATCCGTAATCTGGTACCAATAGTACAAGCGTTACTCTTAGTTTGGGACCAGAGGACGTTGTGTGAAATGTCCGCGAATATTTATTTATTTTACATTACAATATAAAAAAAAAAAAAATTTTTTCTAGATCCGACTAATTGCTCTAAACGATCCCTATGCAGGGACCGGGAAATACAAAAAAAGAAAAGAAGATGCAGATGCCCAGTGCCATTTACAAAGTGCCCAACTTGAGCGAAAAGGGCACTTTATAGCATTCCGGGCGAATAAGTAAGTCTTGACGATAACATTACATTTAATTTGATTTCATTCTGTACGTACCAAAATTTATTTCTTTCTTTCTTCTTTCTTTCAAAAAACTGTCTTAGGTGGACATCGAACCCATAATACTCAGCACAGGACGTCAAAAATAAATCTCGTTTATATTAAATATCTAGAATGTATCGTCCCATTAGAAGAATAATGTTTTATCTGCAGAATGTCAACTTTTCAGTAGAGCGATTTGAAGTTTAGCGCGCACATATTTGCTTATACTCTTTTATTGGAGGACACTAGCCATTTAATATTTTCACAGTGTTAAAAAAAAACAATACAGATTATGTTACTATCATTATTTATTCTAAAAACTATGCCTGTGCGTAGATAGTGTGTCGCATGTGCATACACAACGTTGTACTGCCAACGAGACCAGCTCAAGAGTTGTCCCAAGAACACGTGGATCGTTATTTGACGAATATAATCACGTTTCATCTGCGCATGAAACAATATTTTATGGATTTCTAAAATTATTTCAATGTCTTACATGAGGTCTTTTGTATTTAATGTTACTGTCATAGTTTTTATACCTTATTATTTTAGTAACGAAGTGTAATTTTACACTTATGGAATGCGAGTCGCATTTTCACTAATTTATGTGTATATGTATTTAACATAATATCGTATTAGCCAAATAAAAAACGCTGACAAGTTTTATTACTTTAATAAAATCAGTATAAAATCGAATAAACAAAGCAGTAACTTGAAATATACAAATTAAGGTACGTACTAATAAACAATTATAAAATCAGTAAAAATCTAGCCTTAGGTATTTCACAGCCTTAAAAAGTCTCATACTCTTAACATACAAATTTATTTTCATTATTATTATTCTTAATTATAGTTCAGTCTTAGATAATTAAAATATGAAGTTAGGTCGAAAATCAAAATGTAATACTTTAAAATGTAATTACGAAATACTATAGAACTATAAGAAGGTACATAAATAATTGTTATCACACGTACATAATTGTTATCACCTAAGGCGTTAATAGAATTAATATAATATCAAGAATCGTCGTCTTTTTTCTTTTTGATTATAATTTAAACTATATTTATAGGTGTATAATATGCAGGAATAATACCTGAGTTACATAAACTTACAATATCCTTATATTTATCAGAATTCAAAGGAATCGGCGCATTATAAGCCTTGGCGATTACAGGAAGTCCTTGAGATTGTCTAGTTGTGGGCTTTATAATTAAGGTTTCGTATTCTTCAGTCAGGTTGTATTTGTACTTCAGTTTGTGTAGGTCGTCCTTTTGAACGAAGACCTCTTTAATACGATTCCAGTCTATTTTCTGACCGCGGCTATTTTTATTACAAGCACTGTTTTTGATATGACTTTTAAAATCGTAAAAGTCATTTTGAGGCCATTACTTCTAGACCATCTTACAAGCAAGCTCCACTCTTCTGGAGTGTATATGGTTTTATTTGTTGAAGCGTTTTCTATTACCGAACGCTGTCGCCTTCATTCTGGGTATGTCCTTTTTTAAGAACAAGTGTTTGATATTGATGTTGCACTTTTGTGCAGCACACATATAAAAAAAGAAATTTATACGATTTCTAATGTCCAGCGCAGTTGTCGGACCAGAACCTAAATTCTTGGATACCCTTTTTGGAGTTGAGGTCTATATAATCAAAAAGACAACTGCTCTCTTCATTTGCACCTCTTTTCGCCACTGTCTCATCCCACATATAGCACGTTGCATGTTTTGATGCCATATCGTATAGTGTGAAATTTAGACACGACAGCTTTCTTTTATAATAAAAAATGCTCAACTGACCGTGAGGACAAGTCAAAATCTTCTCAAAATCAAACACGGCACAAAGTACTTTACCATCAGACAACATAGCCTCCTTTTTATCTTCGCCTTTTAGACTACGAGCAACTGTTTTAGCTGTTTGATGTTTTTGATATTCCTCTATTTGTTCGGTTGAGGGATTTCGTAAGTTGCGATGTGCATGGCAAATATCACATTGGTCCTTTTTAGGTATGAAGAAACTTAAATTAAAGTTTTTCTTAACTATCTCTCGGTACTGTCTCTCAGTATCAGCCTTAGACGTATATTTGTTGGTATCGAACCATTCGTTGTACAATTTGTACATTCGGGCGATATTAAGACTGCCGTCTAGGTATAATTTCGTAGTCTTTTTTCTTAAATAGTGCGATACAATGGGCACAAACGAGTTCACATGGTCGCAAACGCTGGTAATCATTTCTTCTATGATGACCTTCCTGTGATTCTTGTGGCGACCTCTGTAATCATCTTCTACAATAGTGCTATTGTCGTATTTATCCCAGGCCATTTTAACTAGTCTATCACTTAAGCTTATAGTGTTCAAGAACATTTTCTTGCAAACATTTATGGTAGACGCTTGCTCCTTACTTTTATCTAATGATAAAGGAAGATAATATTTATATGTAAAATTTGTTTATTTGATGTATCCCGGTATAAACATCTGTTCTTTTTTGCCTTGGTGGTGTACTTTAATACATATTCCCATTGCTTTTTTCTGTCTCCCAACTCCCAAAACTTTTTAAATATATCTAACCGCTGTACGTAACTAATTCTATCGAAGCATTTAAATTTACAGGAACATACCGGACCCATTTGTTTCGCGCTAAATATTTTACCAGTGTTAGCAGAGTACACCTGTCCAAGGTTTTTTTGTCGTTTTCTTCTTGTGTCTGCCCAATTATCGCGACATTTCGAACGTTTTTTTGATTAACGTGGTGTGACTATAACAGAATCAGAGTTGTCTGTACCGTAGAATGATTGACTTTGATCAGATGGAGCGGGTGATGCTATCACAGTACTCTCAATATCAGACTAAGTTGGGCAAGGTTTAGCATTGAGAGCATTCTGTTGTGTCACGGAATAGGACGGATCAGGATCTTCGTGTGAAGGATGTTCTTCAATAGCTTGCAGTTTCACCCGATACTTTCTGCCGATATTATTCAAATATCTTTGCCTGGCATGTACAAATTGGAGGCCGCGCTTTTTCAGTTGACTTTTAGAGAATATTTCGTCACAGCTCGTGTCAGATTCAATCGAATGATCTGAAGTATCGGGCAAAAATCACCACAACACTTTGTATGATATGGCGGCGGTGATGGCACAGGAGTAGGTATACAAATCTTAGATACTATACTTGACATTATTGAAGTACGGATGGTAGGGGATGTTTCAAAACTGGATACTGATTCTAGTTGGAATGGAGCTACTAGACGCAGTTCAGCAAAGGTCGTCTGTTCCGCTGGTACGTCATCATGACGAGTAGAAGATCAGGAACATCGTTTGATGAATTTTCATCATTCCAAAAGGCTTGTACATAATTTTTCTTTGGATCTGTAAAGTTAATGTTTTTTTTGTATACAAATGAAGGTAGGTAGGTACTATAAATTCAATCATCTACAGGTTTCTAACGAAGTTAGCATTCATAAATATTGTCTTAACTGTACATTTAGTTAGAGACTAATTATTAAGAATAACTGTGTCTAATTAAAATTATATTTAACCATTTTATAGCTATTTTAAATTTCAAATAATGTTTTACGGTAAACCAATTAGCAGAAAAATGTATCATTTGCAATTGTGACGGTCATTTTAAAAAATAAATTAGAAGCATAATGTTTTATGTGTTTATGCTGAAGAATAAAACATAAAATTATGCGTAGTAAAATACACTATGTGCAAAAGAAACCACAAAATTATGGAAACAAATAACACAAGCTTTATTGCATACTATTATAATATAAAGCTTATCAGTAAACAATTTATTTCGGGTTAACTTAAATTAAAAATGACTTCGCAACTTTGTAGAATAATCTTTCATGTGATCATAAATACTGTATTTGTGGGAAATGACTAAAACATCGTGTAATTGACCCAAAACAAAGTAATTAAAATACTACAAAATAAACTCTTTTCAATGAAACTAATGACTATCGTAAGAATGTGAGGATAACATAAAAAATATGTAATATACGTATATTCCATAGCCGAGACAATTTTCTAACGACGAATTTATCCGTTCTATTCTTTGTGTATTTGTATTAGAGTTAAGGTAAATAAAGTACTACGTTCATTGTTACTTATACTAACAAAAATTAAACGATTTCTTACCATTTTTATCGCCAATATCGGTATCCATTGCTACAAACACCACTCGCGGTCACTACGTTGAACAATGTGCCTTGTAATGAAGCGACGCAACGCACGGAGCCGTGTGCGCCAGAGCAGGACAGAGAACATCACGTTGTGTGATCGAGTGACGTTAATGTAGGAACTTAGCGCGAAAGAAACTTTATTCGAACGTTATAACTTTTAAAATATTGGATGAAAAATTATAAAAAATATGTCAATCGATAGCTTACGTTATTGTGATAACGAATTTACCATAATATTATTTTTGTCACATGTGATGATAAAACGTTATTCTACTAATGGGACGGTATAATCACACTCATTTAAACAATTTAGAATGATACTGCCTCGCTGATTTAGCGGTAATGTGTGCGACTGCTGATCATGAGGTTTCGGGTTCGATCCCCGCGTCGGGCAATGTTATTGAGCTTCTTCGTTAAAAGAATATTTTCAGTAGCAGCCCGGAGTTTGAAAATGTACGTAGGTGGCAAAACGTGGGTATGTAATACACCTCATCCTATCATGTAATACACCTCATCATACAGGCGTGATGCTATGTTTTTGATGTGAAACATCTTATGCGGAGGGAGGGTAAAATCGGCTGTTAGCGTGGCGACGCTTTTGTTATACTTGTCCCGTTCAAATCTTGCAAGTTAAATTCGACACACTTCCCGGTTTCCGATTGAGCTGAAATTTTATACACATATGTAAGTCACGTGACAATGCAATATTATGATGAAATGGAGCTGATCTGATGATGGAGCTGTAAGGTGGAGATAGGAACTCTATAATGAAACGGCGCAACCCCATTGAGTTTGGGCTTGTATGATTCGTCTTGACGAGTACTTTGTCTCTAGATGGTATCCAGGGTCTGATGATGGAGCTGGAAGGTGGCCATACGAAACTCTGTAATTAAATGGCGCGACTCCATCGAGTTAGGGCTTGTTTGAAATGTCCTGACTAGTACTCCAGATCTAGATGATATCCAGGGTCTGATGTTGGAGCTGGAAGGTGGCCACAGTAACTCTGTAATGAAATGACGCAACCCCATCGAGTTTGGAATCGTTTGATTCGTTTTGACAAGTACTTTGTTTTTAGATGGTATCCTAGGTCTGATGATGGAGCTAGAAGTTGGCCATAGGAACTCCGTTATAAAACGACAAAGCTCCATGGAGTTTGGGCTCGTATGATTCGTCTTGACAAGTACTTTGTCTCTAGATGGTATCCAGGGTTTGATGATGGAGCTGGAAGGTGGCTACAGTAACTCTGTAATGATACGACCAAAAACCCATTGAGCTTTATACTCATTTGATTCGTCTTAAGGAGTACTTTGTCAAGTTATGATCATTTTATTTCTACAAAATAATTGCGATGTTTTCACATCTGCTAGACGTCCCGCGACGTCTATTTTTTTATGTTAAAATGATATTGGTCTAAAAGAAATTTAAGTAAAATTTTCTTCATAGTCAACAGTACCTCAAGGGCATAGTGCCCAAAGAAGATTGGCACTTGCCCGTTGTTAATGTTTTCGAAGACCTATTGTTTGATTCCTGGGAAAACATGTTCAATGGATCCGGTGCAGTGATTGATATACGAAATAATAAAGCAAATATCTTCAGTTTCAACAATCACAATGTCTTCATTGGTCATAAATGGTGAGTATTCGTATTCTTTATTTAAAATTGACCTATTGCAGTTGAATATTTTACAAGGTTATTTTATACTATTATAAAGCTGTAACAGAGCTGTCTGTACATTTAAAATATTTGAGGAAAAAATTCTGTATTAGGCTATATAGGCGTGTGTAAACACATAACGATTTTTTTAGATTTATTGTCTGTTTGTTCGTTCGCGCATCACGCAAAACCAACTGAACGGATTTTGATGCAACTTTTTATTTGATAGCTCTTGATTAGTCTTAATTACTGCCATACATTTTATCCCGCTACTATATCAGCAACCTGAGATATAATCTAAAAACTAGCTTTTGGGTGCGGTGGAGCCGCGAGCAAAGGTATTTTTTATTGCTTATGATGGCAGACGAGCCACGGCCCACCTGATGGTAAGTGGCAACCGTCGCTCATAGACTCAACTATACTCGAGCTCGAGAGTAGTCAAGCCGCTGCTAACCATTTCATTTCTCGGATTTGAAATGAACGAATAAACGGCTATCTTCTGCTACATTGAAATATAGTTATTGTAAATCCTAGCTTATTTATAAAATTGCCATCTCACAGAAATACAGATATAGCTTCTCCTTCTATGTATTCCACATTAATTATGCTTTTAAGATTGATTAAGATGTAACACATAAATATACGAACTCATTCTCACATTTATAATATTAAGTTATGCTAATCACTTCGTCCGCGTCAATTTCAGAATATAAATACGTCAGTTTTCGACACAGTAATGATGTCTATGCAAATATTGCTATCATTCAGGAACTCTCCAATTTCCGGGATAAAAAATAGTCTTTGTCCTTCTCTGGATTCTGATATTAGGTATATGTACGTGAAATTCCATGAAAATCGGTTGAATGGTTATTACACGAAAGTGTAATATAGTAAACTCACTTTTCGTAACTATTAAAAAGCTGTAACAGAGCTGTGTCTGTACATTTAAGATATTTGAGAAACAAATACTGTATTTGGTTATATATAAGTGTCTAAATACCTACAAAAAATATTTTTTTAGATTTTTTGGCTGCTTGTTTGTTTATCGTTTGTCTGTCTATCCGTTCGCGCATCATGTAAAAACTAATGAACGGATTGATGCAATTTTTTTTTAATTTTGCTTAAACTTAAAGACTGATATACATTTCACCCGCCACTATATCGGGAACCTGAGATAAATTTGCATTTATAATATTAGTAAGGATACTAAGGATGCACCTTTTTTTTTTTGTTAAGGCGGGAAAATTTTCCTAACCGCACACCCCGTCGTTCGGGGCAACGACCAGGGGTAGTGTGGGGCCTGCACCCACTAAAGAAACCCGCCATGTGCCGTCTCTCCGCCTTTATTGGCGGGCCGCTGGCACTATGTAACATTCCTTCGGTGGTTACTAAGGATACACCTAAATATATTCCATTCTAGGAAAGAAAGAAAAATTTGGCACGGTGGTACAAAAACAGGAAAGCGTAATGAAAACTGCAATGAATGGACTAGTAACTCTCAGTTTGACTACGGCACTGGATCGTCACTCGTAAATAATTTACTTTTAGGACAAGAATTGTGAGTTAGCATTTGACAATGTTGTTTTATTATCCATTTTTTTCTTTACTCTACATGGGTGGCGAACAAGGACACGGCCCACCTGGTAAGCGGTTACCGTAGCCTATAGACGCTAGCAACACCGGAGGTATCACTCGCGAGTCGTCATCTCTAAGGACAGGGATACGATAATAAGGAGAGGATAGGTAGGATGCTAACGAGAGGATAGGAAGAATAATAAGGAGAGGATACGGAGGAGGTTGGGCCCTCCGGCTCTCTCACTCACCATACGAAATACAACGATAGGCGTAACTACCGTTTTTACACGCTGATCTTTTGCGAGAGTACTTCCCCGATCGAGCCGGCCCAAAGCAATAGATAATTGGTATTTAGATACGATTTCCGTACTAGACACCTACTGATGTGTTTGGAGCCGGTGCCAAATCCAATAGTAACAAAAACAATTCATATAAATACATTAAAAAGATTTTTGGCATTGCTTTTTAGTTCCTGGGCGCACTTGAAGGCGTTTTTCTTTTTTTTTAAATGTTTTTAATGTACAAATTATTTGTGAATAAGGAAAAAGAATTTTTTTTATTGATTGGCAAAGACGCGGGTTCGTTACCCGCTCGTACTAAAAAAAAATCGCGCCATCAAATAGTATGGATTATAATTCAAAATTAAACTTACTATATTGGATTGATGCATATAAATGCATTCCGATAGATGACGTTGGTCGTAAAGACAAATGTGACGAGGAGATTGGGATGACTGAATAGGGCAGTACGATAGCTCAGTGGCTTAGAGCACTTCCCTGGATTGAAAAAGACGCGGGTTCGTTTCCCGCTCGTACTAAAAATCTCTTTTACCTTATTCACAAATAATTTGTACTTTAAAAAAATGTTGGGCTTTATCAGATAGTTGTACTTATACCAAAACAAAAAATCTAAAAGATAGATAGATTTAAAATTAAAGATTAATTTCATACAAACATCGTTTTCTCTAGAATTGTATATACAAAGGTGATTCCCAAAGGGATAGGCAGTGAGATTTCCACTTGCTACACTTCATGCTTAACTGTTTTGCCTCACCCACTCACTTTACATTCCTCACAATATACGAGTACCTACATGCGTGTCTATTTGGGGTACTCCTAACTTTTCTAGTGAAGTTTGTGTCAATTATATTCAAATTTGTTTTTATTTATTTTTTCAGCTTCACCTGTGATAGCGAATTGATAGTACTATGTGTAGAAGTAAAAAGTGAATATTTCAAAAATAATAGTATTAGTAGCTTAAGTGGTAATATTAGGTAAGTATTATTTAGCAACTTCAAAATTATACAAATATGTAGCGAAATATAGCTCGTTATTTTTAACAAAAGCTTTTCCTCATGAAAATCGCTATTTGAAAATAAATTATTTTGCATGTGAACTATATGAATATTAATTGTTTTAACTTTCATATAGGTAGTGTTAAAAGCTTTTATTTATAGGTGACTTTTTAGAGTAAAAATGAAACCAAGATGTCTCATGAATATGAATGTAAATCATTGATATTCCTAAAACAAATTTATATAATTAAACTAGAGAGCACTTTTAACAAAATTTATGCTGATGGATATATCAGACGGCACATACTAGTGACAGAAAATGTTGTATAAATTGTAATGATCTATTTATTCACCCTCTGACCTCACATTTATCTATCTTTCTGTCACATTCTATAGAGATCTATTTCATTTTACTGACTCTAAAAACGCAGATTTTCCATATGTCTGACAAAATATCACACATTATGCTCGGGCCACACTAATAGGCAACGTCAATGCCTATAATTGCGATATTAACGTGATAAATTGGGCGGCACACTTGAACATTCAATTTTATTGACATACCGTCACTGGAGTTACCGGCTGGCATAACGAAATGTGAATGGTGTTATCAAATTCTCGCGGTCAGTCGTGGCCACACTAACGTTAAACGACCATCATCGCGATAATTAACGGCGTTTCCCATTAGTGTGGTCCGATCATCTTCGAGCATGTCTTTTAAGTTTGAGTGTAATTTTTTATAAACAGATTTATAATTAATGCTATGTTTTTTAAATCCATTTTACAAAATTTTACATTATGCTTTATAACTAATTCATCATTGTTTCAGAGGGACAAGATTACGCCACGATCGCAGTCGAACCAATTATATAAATCTATAGTATTTAAATTCTGGAATAAAGACTTTTTTAAACTGTGCTCGAACTTACATAAAACAAGTTGTTACTGTGCGCTTCATCGCGTTTCATCTGTATAAAAGTGATTTATTTAGTCTGTGGTAAAACAGTGATTTATTTGGGCATTTCCATTTCGATTACGTGATTAAATGCCATAGAGCCGCGTCCTCATCCCTGTTTACAGCGAATATATAGGTATATTGTTCCATACAAGTACATTTTCAAGTGTTTGGTAATAAACCGCCATGTTTTCCAGTATGTAATATTCGTTCAGAACATTGCAAGTGGACTACCTCCAAGGCTACTATCAAAAATTTCCCTCCGATGTTAATGATAATTGTCTGATCGTTATCCTTGCTAATAATTTAATTAATATTCCTTTTACTGCTAGAAATCTGCACAATCGCCTTATTAAAAAAAAATAATTACAGAAAAAAGTTTTGAATACATACGTAACTGCATTACCTTTTTTTTCTATTTTTATGTCGGTCAGTCTGTAGGCATGTATTTTGATGCATCGAGCTCTAATAAGGTCTCGATGATTTTGATGACATATAGCGCCAAAGAGTAAAATATGTATAGCGCTATGGCGCTAATAATATTGAATCGATTACGTGAAATGCGTAGCGATTGCATTTGTATACAAAATCGTGCATATAGTTAGTAAGTTCATGTTAATAGCTTATTATATTTTCTAACTTAACGATCAATCAAGTGAAACCAAGTTTTTACGAGGTGACTGAGTTTGACCTCTGCACCAGAGGAGAGCAGGGATAGCTAACTGGTACAACCAAGGACTGCAGAGCATTGTTTCGAGTCGATCTCCAGTCGGAAGTACATACCTACACGAGCAACACACACCTTTGTCCTTTCGAAACGTCACTACGGCACATTAAAATCTCTGCAAAATAGTTATCCCACAAAAATCTATTCTTCCGGGATAAAAAGTAAGTGCCTATGTAGGTACTTTACTGTAAATTGGACTAAATATTTATCAATATCTATGGAAACTTTTAAGATAGTAATAGTAGTTACGAAGTGAAAGCGTACATCCCAACAAGCAAGTTGAATTTATAAATATCATCAGTTACGAGACAGTCATTGTACAATTATGTACAGATTTACTTAAATTTGTCTCTTCCTAAGGTACAATAATTATAACTTAAATACTCAAAGACTCGCTGAATTCGTAACATCTTCAGTAAAAATGTGTAAAAATTTAATCCTTATATATGGTGGGCCTCGTGGCGTAGTCGGTAGTGTAACCGACTTTCATGCACGAGGTCGTGGGTTCGATTCCCACTCAGGACAAATATTTGAGTGATGAACACAGATATCTGTGCTGCGTCTGGGTGTTTTCTATCTATGATATGTATATAATTACAAAAAAAGTAATATATGTAGGTATTATATCCGTAATCTGGTACCATAGCACAAGTATTAAGTTTACCCGTTGTCCTAGGTGAACGACAAACGCGTCAATACTACGCGACGCGACTCGACACTAATATATCAAATAGAGGTTGTATGTAGGTACTTATGGCCTACGTTGTCGCCTAATTTGAATGCGACGCAAAGCGGTTAAAGTATTAGCCGCAATACGTCGCATCGCCTCATTTATTTATTTATTATTATAAACTTGCTAGTCTAGATTTTCTTTAAACACAAATTATTATTAAAAGGGTTTCTGGGTAGGATAACGCCTGCCAGATTCAGCTAGTCGTGTTATAAAATGAATTATCAGTAATTATATTATTTAAATCCAAACCAAACTTTAAATTTAAACCCAAACCCCCTCCTTATTATCCTTCCTAACCTCTTCTTAGTATGCTTCCTTTCCTGCACCTCCTATCATTTTCTTTGGAGATGGCGACGCAGGAGTGATTCCTCTAATGTTGCTAACGTCTATAGGCTACGGTAACCGCTATCACCAGGTGAGGGCCGTATGCTTGTTTGTTACCTAAGTAGTATAAAAAATGGTTAACCGTCGTTATTCTGATATGCAATATCAAGAACGTTTAATTATTTTTTTAAGCTAGACATGTACGCTTTTCTAATATTATATTCCTTTTCATAAGAAGTAACAGTCGCCTAATATTAGTTGTTAAGTATTTTGTAAATATTTCATCCATAAAAAATGCGTGTACTTATGTACGCGCGTGAGAAGTTATACTTCTTTGGCATCATTAATAAACAAAGTAATTATTAAATTCGTAACTGCAAAACTTGTCACAGTTATGTTTTTAAATACCTTTTTCGATTGAGTAATTATGTCTAATGTCACTAGATGGCGTTAGTAAAATTTAGAAATCTCTTCTAAGTCGATATTAAGAGTTTAAGTGCTTCCATACCCCCTCCATGGTAGCGTTAAACGTTTAACGCAACCTTTTGCAAGTCGCATTAGAAATATAACTTCAATATAGCTTCAATCGCTTCAAAAATATATAGCATTCTGATTGTAATGAAAGAGTTATATAATATTAAATTAATAAATATCTTATTGAAACTAAGAATTTAAAATTTTGCCTAATATTCTAAATAGCTTAATGTAGTTTATATATTTGTAGGTACCTACTAACTTATATAATTATAAAATCACAATATAACACTAAACGAGCATCTTGTTGCTCTGTTAATGTCATTCTTTAATTGCGACGCCTCAGCTGTTACAGAATGCAGAGAGTTAGTATTCTTTTTAACTACACAGAAAGCGAAATATTTTAGTTTATTATTTATATGTGAAGATATGTACGAACGTGCCATAAAATGTCAACGAGAAAGATATATGAAAAATAAAAAAATAAAAAATTTTGACCAACATGTATCCTTATTTTAACTAATCTCTTTACAAAAGAATACACAAACAAGCCTCAATGTGGTAGTAGCTTTTTAACTACATTGTGGCAAATATTGTTTGCCATATACGCCTGATGGTAAACTGCTAGTATAGCTTATGGAGGGTAGCTATACCAGAGAAATGGATGTGGAGCGGATAGCTGTACCGATATTGTATGATAGGGTAGTCTTTCCCGGTCGAGCCAGCCCTTTAATAAGTAAGGCCAGTTAAAAATTGGCTGTAGGTTATTTTTTTTAAGATTGATTTATTTTTAAAGTGAAACTTTTATTAGACCGTCTCAAACTTTTTGGTCTGTGTGTTGCATGTCGCGTGACGGTCGACCGCGGAGTAGGGATAAAGTGAAAGGCGCTCGCCAGAGCAGCCAAGGTCAATATGGCGGCGCCTATAGTTCGCAGCAACTGACAGTGTAGTGTATAGACTATTACTTCATGGAATATTATTCCAAAAATTGTTAGTTAAAGGTCTATAATGTGAAAAAAAAATCACTTTTACCATGGTTTCATAAAACCACACAATTTGCTTTTTTACTAGTGGTAGGGTAATGAGTGAGAGTGGGTACTCAATTGTTATTGGGCCCAAGAAGGTCAGTACTACCATCTTCCGCGTGAACGACCATGAAACACTTCGGTGTGTTTTGGTTGTAGCGGAAAATTGCCCTTTATTTTTTCACTTCACATGCGCAAAATGAAATGACGAGCAGCGGGTTGACAGTTTCTTTTAGTAAGAGTTCACGAGTGAGTTACCAGTACAGGCGAGCTGTGGTTCGTCTTTCACCATAAGCAATAAAAAACATATAAAGGCGCATGGTTGTTTTCCAGATAGGTATGCAGAGGCAACGGATTAAATTTGTCATAAAACGGCCTTCCACTGCCCATTTTCCGGCGAGAACGAGACACGACGGACAGCAAATCAAGTGGCCACCATTCGGATGATAAAAAAACTATAATATGTGTAACTATAATGGTTGTCTGTAAAGTCGGTATATATGTCTTCTGAGAGTTTCACAAACAATGCATCGGTCACCATACATTTTTCGGAACATGACACTTATTCGTGCGTGCAGCCGGCGTTCATCGATTTATAAGACGTTATCACGTCAAAAAAAATCTCTATAGTATTCTCACGGTGATAATCATAAATATAATAAGTAACAATTAAACGCAAAAATAAAATATATTGCACGCCTCATAAGCGAAATGTTGAGGTGTGTTCTACTCCCGGTTAACACGGCACAACTGATTTTTCAAACTTAAAATGTCTCTATTTATCATATATTGGACTTGTAAAATAATATCTACACTCACATATAAAGAACAAACACTATTTTTAACACTCATGATATTTTTGATGCCATTTTTGTTATTAAAACTAGTTAAAAAACTGTTTGAAAAAAATCTGGCTTGGACTTCCGTGTGTTGTAGGTAATGTATAACACGATAACGACCAAAATACTTTACTAATCGAGTCTTTTTTTTCGTTTACGAATTATTATGACTAGGAATAGAGCCCTATTACTTTTCACGTTCTGATTCGATGTGGTTTAATTGTTATTAAATCAACAAAAAAATACTGAACATTTACGGCATTTACGCTCGACGCGATACTAAAACCAGCGCCCTTCATGAGAACTACCTTTTTACGTACGCATAGCCACCTGTGGTTTTACTATCGTCAACAGAACGCCGTTTGCCCGGCCGGTACATTGCTTTTTGTTAAAAGAAAGTTCTTACCTTTGCTTGACGAACTGATGATATTTGTCAAGTATAATAACTATTTTATCCATAACAATAATTAAGAACACTAAACACACGTAAATAATAACACACGAACGTTATAAAACACGAAAAAAACATATTTTACATTCCACAATTTTTTTTGCGTGGCCTTGGCGTTACGGTGTTTTCACTTAGAACAAAGTATAAAATTATAAGGCAACCAAGTAAGGAAGATAAATTTCTTGTTGAACTCATTGATTTTTAAATAAGTCGTATAATATTGTCCAAAGTTGCAATTTTCTATTGATAGATGTCGCTGTTTTAAAGTAAAAGAGATATTGACAAATGCAGCCCTAGATGTCGCTAGTGGCAATTTTAGATGTCGATATCATTGTATTCAGTTGCTGTTGTATATATAGAGCCACAATATTGCTTTTTATGTAAGGAAACTAACGATGTATTTTTGTTTTCTTAAATTGTTTTTGTTTACAGTTTAATAAATTATTCAATTTTACATGTTTATATATAATATATGCACTTATGCAGGTATATATGTAAACTCATGGATTGTTGTTCTTACTAATTGCCAGATAGCGCCTTGCAAAATGACTAAGAGGTAGACCAATATAGAAGTACTTCTTAAAATTAGCGCTAGATGGCGTGTAAGACATGAAAGCCACATTAGCACTTTTTGAAATTAGCGCTATCTATGTGGTTTATTGAAAACTACTTAGTAAGACCAATACATTATTAGTTACTTATCAAATAATCAATTTTATTGTGAAAGGCCTGCAGTTTTGGATTTTCCAAAGTATTTTACATAATTGAAACAAATAATGTAGATTAAACACAAAGTGAAAAATGTGAAATCGAAAATAACAGTCAGGAGCAGGATTTGAACCTGCATCTTCTGGATACCGTCCAGATGCTTTACCACTTTGTGTTTAATGTATAGTGCTAAGCATGTCAAATGCTAAAAATATATATAAAAAAATATCTAAATATTTAAAGGGTTTGCGTCATTATTAGGTAAAATCTTAATTGTAAAATTAAGTTTACCTCGTCGGTATAATGTATGAAAATACTTCTGACAGATGGCGCGGGCGTCACCCAAAGACGTTAAGTATGATGTGTTATCGAAATTAGCAGTCAGGAGCAATTGTCAGGATTGCTGAATTGGTAAAGCATCTGGACGGTATCCAGAAGATGCAGGTTCAAATCCTGCTCCTGGCTGTTATTTTCGATTTCACATTTTTCACTTTGTGTTTAATGTATAGTGCTAAGCATGTCAAATGCTAAAAATATACATAAAAAAATATCTAAATATTTAAAGGGTTTGCGTCATTATTAGGTAAAATCTTAATTGTAAAATTAAGTTTACCTCGTCGGTATAATGTATGAAAATACTTCTGACAGATGGCGCGGGCGTCACCCAAAGACGTTAAGTATGATGTGTTATCGAAATTAGCAGTCAGGAGCAATTGTCAGGATTGCTGAATTGGTAAAGCATCTGGACGGTATCCAGAAGATGCAGGTTCAAATCCTGCTCCTGGCTGTTATTTTCGATTTCACATTTTTCACTTTGTGTTTAATGTATAGTGCTAAGCATGTCAAATGCTAAAAATATATATAAAAAAATATCTAAATAAATAATGTAGATGCAAATATTTTCATTCTAAAATAAATCTTATACGGACTTGAAAGCGTTATTGCAATAGTGTCATCCTAAAATTAGGTCCCAAATCCCGTTCCCATTTCCAAACTCATGTGAGTGCATTTCTCCAGAAGTGCCACAGAGCTCATTTGCAGTAATATCGGTCGAAATGAGCATCATAATGTGACTTGGCCGGAGTTACCTCCGTTGCATTCACCACAAGATTGCAATAACCTCGACATCTACGAGCGTCGCATTTGTAAATCTACTAATGTTCCCATTTTAAAACAGACTAAGAGAATAAAATTAAAACATGATAGTTATTAGCTTAGTAGAACAGTAAAATAATGCATAACTTTGTGACCTGGACACGAACTGAGAAATCTAAAATCCTTTGTAATTTACGATCGTTTTTTTCAACCCGGACACAACAATAGAATTTCCTATCAAATACTAGTTCCGTTTAATTTATCCTCATCTCAAATTGATTAATATAGCAACCTTCTTAAGAAGATAGGATAAAAAAAATCTATGATAATGGAGTTTGAAAAAGAACAACATGTTATTCATGTGCATTGTAAGGACGTGTGGAGTGAAATGATAGTCACGACTGCCCAATTGTAAATACCTATTAATTAAAGAATTTATAAAAATCTAATATTATCACAGTGCTTGTTAAGTGGTACCTATTGACAATGAACTTATTAATTTATATGAAATAATAATACTATGTCAAATAAATAGTTAAAAATACAAGTGTCACTATCCCACTCTTTATGGTGGGTCTCGTACTACGCTACTAAAGAAAGTAAGCAGTTTTTTTTTATATTGCATTAGTAGTGGTAATGTTGGGTACCAAGTAGGAGTAGGTACCTACTCATTTATTATGTGGCCCGATCAGGTTGGTACCACCGTCTTCCATCCAAACGTATAACAAAAAATAGGCCTAAAATAACTTCAATATTAGTAAACAGATAGTTTTGATAGTTTTTAATACCTACAATATTATGCCTACAAACCTCCGCAAAATGTAAATTTTATTGGGCCAACAAATTTGATCTGGTTAACCTACTCTGTCGATTAAACAATAGGCAAGTCTTGTGTAAGCACATGGGATCACCTTTCTAGAAGCCTAATTGGAGGTAAATGTATGTTATATCCAACTTTTTTATGGTCTACATCATAGGTATCGTTGTAATGTGCGCACTTGCACACCGATTAAGACCATAGCAAACTGTCGGCCGACAAAAAGTTTTTAATGTGCAGAAAATGTGATACGAAGCAGTGAATATCATTATTATGCTTCATAAAGTTGAAAATCTACAGGTCAATTAGATTACATTCTTAGCGCAACTATGTGTTCTCTCATAAATAATACCAAAAATATTTATTAAAGCGGTGTAAAATTTTAACAACCTTTTTGCAGTTACCTATTATACGAGTATATGAGTGCTTTCATCTATACTAATAAAAAGTTGTAACAGAGCTATATCTGTACAATTAAGATATTTGAGAAAAAAATACTGTATTAGGCTACATAGACGTGTCTAAACACAAAACACTTTTTTTAGATTTTTTGTCTGTTTGTCTATTTGTTTGTTCGCGCATCACACAAAAACTACTGAACGGATTTTAATGCAACTATTTTATTTGATAGATCTCAATTAGACTTAAAAACTGATATACATTTTATCCCGCTACTATATCGGGTACCTGAGATACAACCTAAAAACTAGCTTTTGGTTGCGGTGGAGCCGCTAGCAAAGGCTAGTTCAGAATAAATGAGTGATTTGACTGAATATTCAACAGCGTTTTAATTAATCATGACTTATTTAGATTGCTTTATCGACTAACACTATCCTATATCATACTCGATTTACGTTTCGATTTATAGCTAATATTCGAATATCTGTATTAGCAGGGTTTTAAGATATCTTTTAAACTAGTTAGATTGCATTGAACTCGAGTTCAAGTAGTAATACCACGTGGCCTCAGATTTGGCCGTCTTCCAACCACCAATCTCCTTAGCGCGATATCCCCATTGCTGTAGTATTACAGTAGAAAATATAAATATAACGTTACTAACTGTCTGTTCTCATGAAATTCAAGACTCGCTATAATAATAGTTAGTATTGAATTTTGTTGGCACTCATTCTGCGCATGTTCGTAGAATAGACATTCTTAAGCTTGAGTTGTGCAGTAAAATCTTATTCCAGAATTATTTTGTGTCTCTAATTTTGTAATTAATCTAGAAAACCTATGTCGGCGGAACTGTTTAAAAACGTATATAAGTAATGCAAATTATCAAGCAAAATTTTTCATCCTGATTTTTTATATTATAGCATATGAACTATTGCCTTTCTAATGGTAAATAGTAGCCACAACTTATGGACCCCAAAGTACTAAGAGTACTCTAAAACCACTGCTCACCATTTGATTTCGTGTGAATGTGAAATGAAAAACTTTGGATACTTTCAAACCACATGTTAGTTTCTCATGGCAAGGTTTAAAGTCGTTATTTATTTAACTGAAAAGGTTTCGTTAATACGCATATATATAATCGATAGTCATACAAATAATTATTGATCAATCCTCAAATTTGATGACAACTAAACAAGTGACTAAATACGAAAGTAACTATTTTGAAATAAAACTACGTTTACGGAATCTATCGCGTTTACTTGATTTTTTCTCTATCCCGACATTTCGAATACTTTACAGCATTCATGATCACGGGTGGACTTAGATGATAGACGTCTGACGTCTATCGTAAACGTAGTTTTATTTCAAAAATTATTTATGTAACATTCGCGTAAATATCAGAAAGTATCACGAAAGTAACTAATTTAATTGAACACTATTCATTAAAATATTTATTCTATGTAAAACCATTTATTTTATTTTTGTCATTGACAGAGTAATGTTCCTAAGAATTCTACTTGATGGTTATTAAACACATCGAGTCGGCATCTGCCTCGTTGGTGCAGCGGTAGTGCGTGCGACTGCTCATTATGAGGTCTCGAGTTCGATCCCCGGGTCAAACAATGATATTGCGCTTTAAACACAAAGTGAAAAATGTGAAATTGAAAATAACAGTCACGAGCAGGATTCGAACCTGCATCTCCTGGATACCGTCCAGATGCTTTGCCAATTCAACCATCGTGACCCTTGCTCCTGACTGCTAATCTCGATAACACATTCATACTTAACGTCTTTGGGTGACGCCTGCACCATCTGTCGGAAGTATTTTCATACATTATACCGACCAGGTAAACTTAATTTTACAATTAAGATTTTACCTAATAATGACGCAAACCCTATAAATATTTAGATATTTTTATATATGTTTTTAGCATTTGACATGCTTAGCGACATACATTAAACACAAAGTGAAAAATGTGAAATCTAAAATAACAGTCATGAGCAGGATTCGAACCTGCATCTCCTGGATACCGTCCAGATGCTTTGCCAATTCAGCCATCGTGACCCTTGCTCCTGACTGCTAATCTCGATAACACATTCATACTTAACGTCTTTGGTACTTCCGACAGATGGTGCAGGCGTCACCCAATAGTGTGTGTGATAGTGTGGGGCCCTCACCTACTAAATAAACCCGCCGTGTGCCGTCTCTCCGCCTTTGTTGGCGGACCACTGGAACTATGTTACATTCCTTCGGGGTCCGCCGGCGGCTTACTCTTTCGGGTACCCGCTACTGAGCGACGCACCCGTACACGGTGCGTCGCACCTTCGCGGGAGGCCTTGCGGGTGGCGGACGTTCCCCGGTCCATCCACCCGCAGCCTCAGCTAGGGTGGCATTAAGCGAAAATACTCGATTCGCCTGAAGGAGGATAGTGTCACGGTTGAATTTTAAGCCGTAACCATATCCTCCTCCATCCGAGACGGTGGCGAAGCCACGCTAGGGGGGGCAGCCAGGGCCGATTGGTCGCTCCCCCCCTTTTTTGGGCCTGTCGTCGGGGGTCTGCATCCCTCCCGCCCCATGCAGTGCTTGGCAGGCCTGTTGCCTGCCGCGCACGCGGGGCAGTGAGGGGCGGCGGTGCAGGTTGCCGCCCGGTGCCCTGCCTGACCGCAGCGGAAACAAAGACCGCTGCAGTCAAAACAGTTAGTGCACGTCGGCCGGATGTGTCCGACCGCCATGCACTTAAAGCACCTCGTGGGCCGAGGCTCCAGCACGGTGACCCGCGCGGTACTCCAGCCCACAAGGAGCCTGCCTGCGTCGGCCAAAATTTTGGCCACCGCGACAGGGCAACTCGCCCAGACACCGGGACCGGTCCGAATGGAGCCCACTCTGACGGCATTCGAGCATCCGGTTTTCAAGGCAATAGCCTCCCGGAGACGAGCAACGGCCCACCTGATGGTAAATGATAACCGACACTCATGGACTCAATTATACCGAGAGTATTGTCAAGCCATTGCTCGCCATTTCATTTCACATAAAATATATGAAATAGAATTAACGGGTAACTCCTGCTACAACCAAAACACACTGATGTGCTTCATGGCTGGTCACACAGGAGATGGTGGTACCAACCCGTTTTGGGCCCGATAGCAAGTGAGTACTCCCACTTGATACTTAGCCCTACTACCAGTAATGCAATAGGTGATTAATGTTTACTTCCATTAGTCGCCTCGTACGGCACCCGTGGGAACGAATGAGGTGGTTACACTTATATTCTTAGTCCGTCACCACACGGATTAAGGCGAGCAGTCCGATAATAATTAATGAAATAATTTTCTTTACCAATTGACCGATTTGGCAGGCGATGTTAACCCTCTGCGACTGACGTGGTAGTCCAACAGACACCGCAAAATATAAAATTTGGTTTATTAACGTTAATTTCCAAGTTTGAGCGCCGCCGCTCTTAGTACCTTACTGTAGTGAACTCGCATGCCGTTCAGTGTGCGGGGGAGGGTCATAGTGAGTGCACGTGTGCGTAGCGGGAGGAAGGTGTCCACGAGACTACCACATAAGTGTTAAGGTAAGTGTCTACTATACTACCACCTCAGTAAAATGTTTATATTTCCATAGTGTCTTCTAAACAACCACATCGGTAATTAAGTTTAGTAAACTCCTCTCTTAAATAAGGTATTTTTTTTGTATTATTTTGCGTTATTTTAGAATTAGACTTTATTTACATAATCTATACTTATATCTAATATTATAAAGAGGATAGTTATGTATTTTTTTGGATTTATGGATTTTTGTTTGTAACAAATAAAATCCAAAGTACAGGGGTGAATTTAAAAATTATTTGATTAATTGAACGCTATATTATCACTGAGCGCCTAACATAGGCTATATGGTAAAATAGTGTCTATAGGTCCACGCGGGTAAAGTCGTGGCGGAATGCCAATTGTGCATAATTTACAAGGACATCTTGTTTTTATAGATGGCTGACTCAAGCAACAACCCTAACAATAACAAAATGAGGAGAGCAACTTTTTTTATTGAATATGGCAAGAGATTTGGTACTGAATCATATGAAAACCCGAGTATACAATGAAAAATTGCCAAGGGAGCTGCGCATGACTATTTCTAGGGTTTTAGGCAAGGATATCCCCCCTCCACCTCCAGTAGTTCGGTCTGTTCCACCAAGTGGCAGAAAACTATGTTCTGTTTGTCCAACAAAAATAAAAAGACAAATAAAATATACTTGCTGTGATTTTTCAAAGCCAATTTACCTTCAGTGTTCTCAACCACAATGTGATATTTGACAAACGAAGCTGTGATTTTGAAACTGTTTAATTTTAAAGTCAACCAATGAATGTTTCTCATATTTTCTAGATTGATTACTGTAATTGTTAATTTTTAAAATGTCTAATGTTAAATTAAAAAAATGTTGATTTTGATTTTTTTTTTATGTCAATAATGTATATGTAGACTGATTTTTGTGAAGTCAATAAAGACTGTTTAATTTTGAAAATACAAGTTGTTTTTTTATTTAAAGTTAATTTTATATTAAAAAATAGGCTAAAAATCTAATAAATATGAATGAAATAGCTGCATAATTTAATTCTATAAAAATATTTGCTGTTAAAATGGTGTCTCGTATACTACCACGTCAGTACAATAGTAAAAATTGCGCCACGTCAGTCGCAGAGGGTTAAATTAACTAGTGTGCCCAAACAAAACATATAAAACTCCGTGCCCTCACTTCTATAGATCGATAGGATGGCATTTTGATACCGGAATGCTTAACTAGGCACGGGGGTGATACATTGACGACTTCCTAACTCCGAGCTGCTCCTTAGAATTTCTTCGCACCTGATCCGGGGTCCAAAGTCATCCAAGATCTTATTTCTCTCAATCGTACAAACTACAGCTAGACGTCTAAGGCTGTTAGTTTGCAAAAGTACATAAACATAGCATCACGACTGTATACCCCAAAGGGGTAGTTCATCAGCCTTTCATCGTCAACTGCTGGACATAGGCCTCCCCAAGAGAACGCCACAGCAAACGGTCCTGTGCCGCCTGCATCCAACCAATGCCTGAGACTTTGACCAGGTCATTGGTGTACCTGTTGGGAGGCCGTCCTACGCTGCGCCATCCGATACGCGGTCGACACTTGAGAACCTTTCTTCCCCAATGGTTGTCGGTTCATCGAGCGATGTGGCCTGCCCATTGCCACTTCAGCATGCTGACCCAGTAGGCCATGTCGGTTACTCCCGTTCTCCTATGGATTTCCGTATTACGGATCTTATCACATAGAGACCCATGCATAGCCCGCTCCATGGCACCCTGAGCGAGCCTTGATTTAAGGCCAACATTCAGAGACCACGCCTCCGTTCCATAAGTTATCACCGGTAACACACACTGGTCGTAGGCTTTCGTCTTCAGACACTGTGGAACATTGGATAAGAAGATCTTCCTCAGCTTCCCGAACGCTGCCCAGCCGAGCTGGATTCAACTGACCTCTTTCTCGAAGTTGTGTCTACCTAACTGGACTGTTTGTCCCAGGTAGACATAGTGGTCGACAATTTCGAGAAGCGCACTCCCGACTAGGACCGGTGCTCAAATGACATGGATATTAGACATGACTTTCGTCTTCTCCATGTTCATTTTGAGATCCACTAGACGGGAAATCCTGCTGAGATCATTGAGAATGGTGCCAAGGTCCTCCAGCGATTCTGTCATGACTACTGACTATGTCGTCGGCATATCGAAGCTGAGGGATGTATTCGCCATTGATGTTGATACCGAATCCGGTCCAGCTTGAAGACATCTTCCAATGCAGTGGTGAAGAGTTTCGGGGACATAATATCTCCCTGTTTAACACTTTTCTGCAGTTGGATCGGTTTCGTACTCCTATCCTGAATACGGACTGACATGGTAGCGCTTCTATACAAGCACTTCAGCACTTCGATGTACCGATAGTCAGTTTGGCACCGCTGAAGGGACTACAGCTCCAACCAAGTTTCGTTCGAATCGAAGGCTTTCTCATAGTCCATAAATGCCAGATACAGATGCCGATTATACTCCTCGGTCTTCTGTATAATCTGGTGCAGCGTATGTATGTGGTCCATACTATAGCTTTTTCGGAAACCGAGTTGTTCAGGAGGCTGGAAGTCGTCGATCCTGCACGTGAGTCGATTTGTAATGACCCACGAGAACAACTTATAGACGTGGATCAAGTGAGATCGGTCTATAATTCTTCAAGAGGGTTCTGTCACGTTTCTTGAAGATCAGCACCACCACGCTCCTGGTCCACGACTCTGGAACGTTGCCCCCGAGAACGACAGAATTTAATAGCCTCTGGAGGGCTTTTAGGACCGGCTTTCCGCCTGCCTTCAGAACCTCTATAGTAATTCCGTCGTCACCCAGTACCTTTCCTTCCTTTAGCTGCTTGAGAGCTATTCTGATCTCGTACAGGCTGACGTCCGGGATGTCTTCGGTATAGTGCCGAGTTAACTTGGATCTGGTCTTATGGACCCAGATGACAACGGGGTTCATCTTTGGATGAAATAACGGTGCCAGTATTGGCCTTCAGCTAGGTCAGCTAGCTTTTCCCAGCAGACAGATCTCTCGCGAACATTTTGGAACCTTGTTTCCACTCTATCACCTCTTTAATACGTAGGATATTAAATCGGCGAATGACTTATTTTGCTAGACTTGGAGATCTGCCTGTATAGTCGCCTTCGGCTGATTGGACCAATCAAAATACTGCACCGTCATTTCTGTCCGTCTTGTCATAAGCTTAAGAACATTGAGTTTTCTGAGCTTTTGGGTCCTATTAATGCGACTGGTCTTAAAGAAGGTCGATCCAACCACGTGGACAGTTTTCACGAACCAGCTATTCATATCGCTCGCTTATTTGCACTCGTCTCGGCATTGAAAGCAAATTTGTAGTTCGAGCTGAAAGTTTTCGAGATTCTGGTATTGAGCAGGTGTTGGTCGGAGCGTTGACTTCATCAAGCGTGACCTCTCGACTTTCATATTTACATTCAATATGGCTCTAACTAAGTGGTGATCACTCCCAGTTTTAATCCTGCTGATCACTGAGACATAATTGAATATGTGTCGTTTGTCCGATAAGATGAAGTCAATCTCATTTTCCACTGAACCATCAGGACTAATCCCGGTCCATTTTCGCTGGGGCTGCTTTCTTAAGAGGGAATTCATCATAAAGAGGCCTCCTTCTCCAGGAAATCAGACAGCATCTGGCTCCTGTGGTTCCTCTGCCCAAATACATATTGCCCTTTCAGCTCATTGTCTCTCCTGCTTTGCTTTGAAGTCTCCCATAATAGCTTCCCCGTGAAGTGACTTTTAGATGCGTGCATGGCTTTCGATATGTCCTCATAGAGGGCCTCCACTTCGTCGTCGGAATGTGTCGAGGTCGTTGCGTAAACCTGTGTGACCTTCAGCGAATAACGTTTGGTTATTCTGAGTACTCAACACACTCTCAATCTTCTCCACGTTACTTATGAGAGACTTGCGAACGATAAACCCGACACCACCCTTGGACTGGTGGTCGCCCTCCCGAAGAAAAAAGTGGAAGAGCAAGTTTCCGGACTAGAGGATTATCGTGCCCTCACCCTGTCTTCGCACTGTCCCATCGGATCTTGCTCAATTCCTCTACCAGCGAGGTGATCCTCCCGTCAGTCCTCAGTGTCCTGACGTTGTGTATTATCAGGGCCAGAAGTCGTTTATGGTAGCCGGATCGCGACCTGGGATTCTTAGCACCCCCTGCTCGGTCGTTACCAGGCCTGCTACCGTTAGGCCACGGAGTACTGCTGCCGTGACTGGGGGCCGATGTTTGTGTGTGTGCACTCATGTGGGGGATATTATCATAATCGCCACGCTTGGCAGGCGGGTTGGCGATCGCAGTGGATGTTTTTAGTACACAGGGGAACGCTGCTGCCCGGTCCCCTGGTAATCCCTTAGTCGGCTATTTAGATATTTTTATATATATTTTAAGCATTTGACATTCTTAGCACTATATATTAAACATAAAGTGAAAAATGTGAAATCGAAAATACCTGCTCGTGACTGTTATTTTCGATTTCACATTTTTCACTTTGTGTTTAATCCTTAGTCGGCTTTTACAACTCCCATAGGAAGAGATGGGGTGGAGCTATTCTTGGTGCCGGCTCCACAGGGCCTTAAGAGGTAGGCAGAGGTGTAAAACACACTCACGTTTCTCCAGCTATGTCTCAGTCCCACGTAATAGAGGGCGAGCCTCGCTCTCGAAACTGATACCTCATGATCACCAGTTGCTCACACTACCGCTGCACCACAAAGGCAGTTTTACATAAAGTAAATATTGTTAAAATAATATAAAAATCCGCAAAAGTACCAGTAGTTACTTAAATAGAAAGCAAGCTTACATTAATACCAGGCATTACAAAAAAGTAACTATACAAACTGTAAAAACACAGCCACGAGAAGCGAGCTACAATAAATTAATGGTCCAGTACATTTGTCGGACTATTTCTCTCGCAATGTCAGAAGAAAATTCATCGTTTGCACCAATGGCTTGTTTTATTTGAGTAATATTTTTATTTATTACATTCTTCAGCGATGATATATTATTCACTGTTGAGGAATTGCGAAAAAGTTGTTAAAACATTGTGGCTGTGAAGAGTTTTATAATATTTACTCTCCTTATTTATGCCATATTTCTACCTTTGCATTTAGATAATTATTTTTTAAGGATACTATAATTGTCTGTTTAAAAAGTATCTAATTAATTATCGCAATAATTAGCACTGTTCTAGTGAATAATCCCTGAATCGCCGGGGACTTTACGAACATTACATTTAACGTAACGTATGGACATTTGGGAAAAAATATTCCTAACCGCACACCCCGTCGTTCGGGGCAACGAACAGGGTAGTGTGGGGCCCTCACCCACAAAGAAACCCGCCGTGTGCCGTCTCTCCGCCGGTGTTGACGGTGGTACTGTGTTGGATTACTTCAGTGGTCCGCCGGCGGCCTACCTTTTTGGGTACCCTCTACTGAGCGACGCATCCATACAAGGAGCGTCGCACCTTCGCGGCAGGCCTTGCAGGTGGCGGGCGTTCCCCGGTCCATCCACCAGCAGCCTCAGCTAAGGCAGCCAGTAAAAGTAGCCTAAAGACGCTAGCAACAAGGGCATCACCCGCAGGTAACCAACCGTAATAAAGGGAGGTGGAAACGAAGGATAATAAAAAAAGGATAAGGGGGTGTGGGTCGCCGGCACTTTCACATAACAGTAGACATGCCTACGGTAAGTTTCACGCTGATCTTTTGAAGTGTTTCCTAATCAATTCGGGACATTCATGCTGGTACATGCAAGGGAAATTTATATAAGTTTGATGATTTCATATGTAAACATTCCATTCATATAGAAATTTAATGAAGTAAGAAGTTAAGTTTAAAAGGAACCCATATGTGTGCAATTCACACACGGCACAAGGGAAACTTCTGAAAAGTAGCCTACGAGAGATTGAGATGGATATAGAGTATCAGGAGTATTAGGATAAATGTAAGGTTTATTATTTTTTACCAAGCTTAAAATGACCTCTCGTTAATTGAATTGAATGGAGCATTAAAATTCATTTAAATTTTGTTTTCTGCAACGATATAATGGATACCGTAGGAATTCATGGGACAACTTTGGTAAAAGATCTTGTGAACCTCAGCATAGCAACATAAGTAACAAACGTATATGATTGACTTCGGGGGTAGGTGAGAAAAATACTTTGTAACTGGCATGGGAATACCAACTGAACATAGCAATACAGAGATATTACGAGTAGTTTATTATATAAAGCCGATTATAAATATAATAATATAATCTAAATAGTCTTTGAAAAGCGTAAGTTTCAAATACTTAAGTTCGTAGTCATTGAATAATTTAATTGTAAACGATTTCAGCTATTTCGACTTGTAGTGATAAATTTCCTCGCGCAGATCGATCTGGCATATCTGCCTCTCGTTCAAGTTATATTAAGGTTGCGCTATTTGAAATACAGCGTTGTGAGGTGTATATAAAATTAAGTGCTGCAGTTTCTGATGGCTTGTTTAAATGATATGTATAAAGGCTTAAACCCGTTG
This sequence comes from Leucoma salicis, assembly GCA_948253155.1. Classification (NCBI taxonomy): domain Eukaryota; kingdom Metazoa; phylum Arthropoda; class Insecta; order Lepidoptera; family Erebidae; genus Leucoma; species Leucoma salicis. The sequence goes on from OX411818.1 coordinate 10,544,920, forward strand.
AGTACTAATATTTTGTTTTAAGGCAACAAAGTTGTGTAGGATTTACACAATGCTATTCATTTATATTGATTATTTTGTAAGATGATGAAAGTAGTAGCTGATAAGATTAATTAAAGCTGAATACTTTTGCGTGTGGTGACGGACTAAGAATACACGTGTCACCACCCTCATCCTTCCCCACGGGTGTCGTACAAGGCGACTAAGGGAAGTAAGCAATTATCACCCATTGCATTACTGGTGGTAGGGCTGGGTACCAAGTGAGAGTACTCACTTGTTATCGGGCCCGAACGGGTCGGTACCACCGTCTTCTGTGTGACCGGGTATGGAGCACGTCAGTGTGTTTTGGCTGTAGCAGAAGATAGCCGTTTATTCTTTCATTTCATATCTGAGAGATGAAATGGTGCGCAGCGACTTGACAATACTCTCGGTATAGTTGAATCCATGAGCGACGGTTATCATTTTACCATCAAGTGGCCCGTGGCTCGTCTGCCATCACAAGCAAAAAATAAAATAAAAAAATATACTTTATAGTAGTCTAACATAGCAACGTAATGTAGGCATTTTTAACAGGTTTCTAAGCAGACTGACTTAAACAACATAATGATGTAATAGCTATTAGGTTTAATAATAATTTTGCATCATAGATCGAATTCTAGAGAAATAAATACAGTATTTAATCATACTACCTACATACCACCCTTACTCCTACTATAAAAGTAAAATTTGCATTGATTTGTTCGTTTGTTTGTTACGCTTTTACGCTGTAACTACTTAACCGATACTCATGAAATTTAGCTTTTACATAATCCTGAACTCAGAAAAGGACATAGTATACTTTTTATCCCAGAAAAGATCTGTTCTGTGAAATAGCAATTTTGCATAGAAATAAATAATGTGTCGTGGAGCGATGTCTTTATATTTATTTGACTTAATTCTGAAGTCCAAGTGGGGATAATATAGTCCTTATTATACTCGTATTATAAATGTGAAAGTGAGTTTGTTTGTTTGTTACGCTTTCGCGCTGTAACTACTAAACCAATCATCACCAAAATTGCACACCTTATAGTCTAAAGCGCAGAAAAGGATATAGGCTACAATTTATGATGTCAAAATACATAGTTTCTGTTTGATAGTTATGTTTGCATAGATATAATTAGGAAACGTTATAGTGACTATTTATATTATGCTAAAGCCCTCACGGACAGAGTTGAGCGTGAATCTAGTCTATTCTAAATGATAAATCTGTAACAGAGCTGTGTATGTGCATTTAAGATATTTGAGAAAAATATACTGTAATCTATATATATATAAGATTCCCACCTATATATTGACTCATCACGATATCTCTGGAACCATAAGGCGTAGCGACTTGAAATATGGTAGGAATATTCCTTTCGCCGAGTAGAGGTCAGCTAAGAACGGATTTTACGAAATTCCACCCACAAGGGGGGTTGCGGGGGCGTTAACAATAGAAAATTCCCATTTTTAACCTATAGCTCCTATCGACTTCAAATTTGGTAGGAATCTCCTATATGTGATGTAGAAATGATCTAAGAGCGGATTTTATGACAATCTACTCCCAATATGGATTGCGGGGGTGGACGTTAACAATGAAAATTAAAAATTTCCGACTTCTAGCTCCTACAGACTCCTAATTTTGTATGAATTTTGTGTAAGTGATGTAAAAATAATTTATGAACGAATTTTACGATATCCCACTCCACAGAGGAGTGCGGGGGTGGGTCTTAACAATGAAAATTTTAAATTTCCGAGCTGTAGCTCCTATAGGCTCCAAATTTGGTAAGAATCTGTTCTATGGGATGTAGAAATGATTCAAGAGCGGATTTAATGACAGCCTACCCCCAATATGGATTGCGGAGGCGTTAACAATGAAAATTTTAAATTTCCGAGCTACAGCTCCGACAGACTCATAATTTTGTATGAATTTTCTGTAAGTAATGTAAAAATAATTTATGAACGAATTTTACGATATCCCTCCCCACAGGGGGGTGCGGGGGTGGGTGTTAACAATTAAAATTTTAAATTTTCGAGCTGTAGCTCCTATAAGCTCCAAATTTGAAAAGAATCTGCTATATGCGATAAGCTGAAACTAAGGAAACAACCCAAAGTCCACGAAAGTATTTACTAGCGTTATAGATTGAAATATAAATTAACTATCAAGTTGGAATACTAAAATAAAATAATAAATTATAAAATTAGACATTTAGGAAAAAATATTCCTAACCGCACACCCCGTCGTTCGGGGCAACGAACAGGGTAGTGTGGGGCCCTCATCCACAAAGAAACCCGCCGTGTGCCGTCTCTCCGCCGGTGTTGACGGTGGTACTGTGTTGGATTACTTCAGTGGTCCGCCGGCGGCCTACCTTTTTGGGTACCCTCTACTGAGCGACGCATCCGTACAAGGAGCGTCGCACCTTCGCGGCAGGCCTTGCAGGTGGCGGGCGTTCCCCGGTCCATCCACCAGCAGCCTCAGCTAAGGCAGCCAGTAAAAGTAGCCTAAAGACGCTAGCAACAAGGGCATCACCCGCAGGTAACCAACCGTAATAAAGGGAGGTGGAAACGAAGTATAATAAGAAAAGGATAAGGGGGTGTGGGTCTCCGGGACTTTCACACAATAGTAGACATTCCTACGGTAAGTTTCACGCTGATCTTTTGAAGTGTTTCCTAATCAATTCGGCCCATTCATGCTGGTACATGCAAGGGAAATTTATATAAGTTTGATGATTTCATATGTAAACATTCCATTCATATAGAAATTTAATGAAGTAAGAAGTTAAGTTTAAAAGGAACCCATATGTGTGCAATTCACACACGGCACAAAGGAAACTTCTGAAAAGTAGCCTACGAGAGATTGAGATGGATATAGAGTATCAGGAGTATTAGGATAAATGTAAGGTTTATTATTTTTTACCAAGCTTAAAATGACCTCTCGTTAATTGAATTGAATGGAGCATTAAAATTCATTTAAATTTTGTTTTCTGCAACGATATAATGGATACCGTAGGAATTCATGGGACAACTTTGGTAAAAGATCTTGTGAACCTCAGCATAGCAACATAAGTAACAAACGTATATGATTGACTTCGGGGGTAGGTGAGAAAAATACTTTGTAACTGGCATGGGAATACCAACTGAACATAGCAATACAGAGATATTACGAGTAGTTTATTATATAAAGCCGATTATAAATATAATAATATAATCTAAATAGTCTTTGAAAAGCGTAAGTTTCAAATACTTAAGTTCGTAGTCATTGAATAATTTAATTGTAAACGATTTCAGCTATTTCGACTTGTAGTGATAAATTTCCTCGCGCAGATCGATCTGGCATATCTGCCTCTCGTTCAAGTTATATTAAGGTTGCGCTATTTGAAATACAGCGTTGTGAGGTGTATATAAAATTAAGTGCTGCAGTTTCTGATGGCTTGTTTAAATGATATGTATAAAGGCTTAAACCCGTTGAGTACTAATATTTTGTTTTAAGGCAACAAAGTTGTGTAGGATTTACACAATGCTATTTATTTATATTGATTATTTTGTAAGATGATGAAAGTAGTAGCTGATAAGATTAATTAAAGCTGAATACTTTTGCGTGTGGTGACGGACTAAGAATACACGTGTCACCACCCTCATCCTTCCCCACGGGTGTCGTACAAGGCGACTAAGGGAAGTAAGCAATTATCACCCATTGCATTACTGGTGGTAGGGCTGGGTACCAAGTGAGAGTACTCACTTGTTATCGGGCCCGAACGGGTCGGTACCACCGTCTTCTGTGTGACCGGGTATGGAGCACGTCAGTGTGTTTTGGCTGTAGCAGAAGATAGCCGTTTATTCTTTCATTTCATATCTGAGAGATGAAATGGTGCGCAGCGACTTGACAATACTCTCGGTATAGTTGAATCCATGAGCGACGGTTATCATTTTACCATCAAGTGGCCCGTGGCTCGTCTGCCATCACAAGCAAAAAATAAAATAAAAAAATATACTTTATAGTAGTCTAACATAGCAACGTAATGTAGGCATTTTTAACAGGTTTCTAAGCAGACTGACTTAAACAACATAATGATGTAATAGCTATTAGGTTTAATAATAATTTTGCATCATAGATCGAATTCTAGAGAAATAAATACAGTATTTAATCATACTACCTACATACCACCCTTACTCCTACTATAAAAGTAAAATTTGCATTGATTTGTTCGTTTGTTTGTTACGCTTTTACGCTGTAACTACTTAACCGATACTCATGAAATTTAGCTTTTACATAATCCTGAACTCAGAAAAGGACATAGTATACTTTTTATCCCAGAAAAGTGCTGTTCTGTGGAATAGCAATTTTGCATAGAAATAAATAATGTGTCGTGGAGCGATGTCTTTATATTTATTTGGGTTAATTCTGAAGTCCAAGTGGGGATAATATAGTCCTTATTATACTCGTATTATAAATGTGAAAGTGAGTTTGTTTGTTTGTTACGCTTTCGCGCTGTAACTACTAAACCAATCATCACCAAAATTGCACACCTTATAGTCTAAAGCGCAGAAAAGGATATAGGCTACAATTTATGATGTCAAAATACATAGTTGCTGTTTGATAGTTATTTTTGCATAGATATAATTAGGGAACTTTATAGTGACTATTTATATTATGCTAAAGCCCTCGCGGACAGAGTTGAGCGTGAATCTAGTCTATTCTAAATAATAAATCTGTAACAGAGCTGTGTATGTGCATTTAAGATATTTGAGAAAAATATACTGTAATAGGCTATAAAAGTATTCCGTAGTCCACGCGGACGAAGTTGCGGGCAGAATGCATTTATAATATACAACTGATCTTTTAGTATTTTACGGCTTACTAATGTTACCATCCATTGGCTGCGGATATTGGGACATCTTTCAATGCTGTCTCACACTACAGTGATATACGACTTGAATGGAGTTTCAAATAACTGGTGCTGATGTTCTAGGATTTTTCAGATATATGACGTACTTAAAGCTTACTCGCTGCTGTACCGTATATTAAAATCTCTATAGAACTTGTTAAAAACAAAATTTAAAACAACAATTTGTTTCGTAGAACACAAAGTGCGAAAAGGAGAATGAGATATTTGGGCCTGAAGTTAACAAGTTGAAATATTCTGTAAAAAATTTGCCTTATTTTTCTAATGTAAAATACAAAAAGCTAGCTTATTTTTCATTTTGGAATGCGAAATATACATTAAAAAATTTAATAATTATAGAAATCGATTACTTTAATCAATACAATCGTATAAGTGGTCATTTGTATTAAAAAATAAAAATGAAAATTAAACTAAATGCTTACTTTCATTATTAATAATTTCTTCGAAAGAATAAATTAATCTAAAGATATTATTCCCGGAAAAATAATATAGAACATTTTTTTTTTATGTTAACATATCGATTGACATAATATATCGATGCACTAGTGAAACCTCCTTTCTGAACGCTATACGGCAACACTACAATCTATGACAATGACTACACTTGACAGTTCAACTTCTATCTGTTGATTGCTTATTTTGGCTTATTTTTTGACCCTAGCTTTGTTACTGCTGGATACTGAGAATTTCTCCTACACGACGGACCTGGCTTTGTTATTTTGAAAAACGATACCACGCCTATAGATTGGATATTGACAATATGGATCGTTGTATTAATTGTAATATAGCGACTGGTCGCTAAAAATTAAGTTTACCTGGTCGGTATAATGTATGAAAATACTTCCGACAGATGGCGCAGGCGTCACCCAAAGACGTTGAGTATGATGTGTTATCGAAATTAGCAGTCAGGAGCAATTGTCAGGATGGCTGAATTGGTAAAGCATCTGGACGGTATCCAGAAGATGCAGGTTCAAATCCTGCTCCTGACTGTTATTTTCGATTTCACATTTTTCACTTTGTGTTTAATGTATAGTGCTAAGCATGTCAAATGCTAAAAATATATATAAAAAATATTTAAAGGGTTTGCGTCATTATTAGGTAAAATCTTAATTGTAAAATTAAGTTTACCTGGTCGGTATAATGTATGAAAATACTTCCGACAGATGGCGCAGGCGTCACCCAAAAACGTTAAGTATGATGTGTTATCGAAATTAGCAGTCAGGAGAAATTGTCAGGATGGCTGAATTGGTAAAGCATCTGGACGGTATCCAGAAGATGCAGGTTCAAATCCTGCTCCTGACTGTTATTTTCGATTTCACATTTTTCACTTTGTGTTTAATGTATAGTGCTAAGCATGTCAAATGCTAAAAATATATATAAAAATATCTAAATATTTAAAGGGTTTGCGTCATTATTAGGTAAAATCTTAATTGTAAAATTAAGTTTACCTGGTCGGTATAATGTATGAAAATACTTCCGACAGATGGCGCAGGCGTCACCCAAAGACGTTAAGTATGATGTGTTATCGAAATTAGCAGTCAGGAGCAATTGTCAGGATGGCTGAATTGGTAAAGCATCTGGATGGTATCCAGAAGATGCAGGTTCAAATCCTGCTCCTGACTGTTATTTTCGATTTCACATTTTTTACCATTTTTATACTACGTGGTTAGCAAACGAGCATACGGCCCATCTGATGGTAAGTGGTTACGGAAGCCTATAGACGTTCGCCACACCAGAGGCATCGTCCACGCGTCGGCATCTCGATGGAAAGGGGTAGGAGGTCTCCCGATAAAGATACGATATACAACTGTAGGATTACCTACCGTTGTTTCACGCTGATCTGTGAGAGGTTGCTACTTCCCCAATCAAGCCATTCATGCTGCGATAAGCAAGGTTCTAGCACTAGAACCTAACTACCTATCAAACGCGAAGTAGATCTATTTAAGTTATCTTATCTATCATCTCTATAGTATTATACATCCTGCGAGTTTATAAATAACGTGTTTCTGGGCTTTTAAATGTTATGATAACACTTAGTGGGTGTACTTTGATACTTAACCTCACTTTTATATAATCTTCCATATCTGGGCTCCTAGAATGCCAAATCTCGCTAAATTTTAGATTATGAAATGTTTAGATGTAAGCTTTCAAATGGTGCATCTTTCATCTTCTTAACACCCGAGCCCAAAAATGTATGGAAGCGTTTCTATCTCCTTTGAAAACAAAAATATTCTTCCATTGTGACATCTGCTCAGGACTACTAATTTATATACACACTAGCCTTTGCTTGCAGCTCCGCCGCAACCAAAGGCAAGTTTTAGGTTGTATCTCAGGTTCCCAATATAGTAGCGGGATAAAATGTATACCAGTTTTTAAGTCTAATCGAGATCTATCAAACAAAAAAGTGGCATCAAAATCCGTTCACTAGTTTTAGCGTGATGCGCGAACAGACAGACAAAAAATCTAAAAAACAATGTTTTGTGTTTAGACACGCCCATATAGCCTAATAAAGTCATTTTTTCTTAAATATCTTAAATTTACAGACACAGCTCTGTTACAGCTTTATAATAGTATAGTCTAGAGCCTTTGGCCGCGGCCAAAAGCTAAAAGTTAGTTTTTAGGCTATATTTTAGATTCATGATATAGTAGCGGGATAAAATATATACCAGTTTTAAGTGTAATCAAGAGCTGTTAAACAAAAAATGTTTCATCAAAATCTGTTCAGTAGTTTTTACGTGATGCGCGAACTAAGAAACAGATATGGTTGTCTTTAAAGTCAGTTTACGGACGATAATTTTACGTGATAACGTCATATAATTATGTTTTCTGAGAGTTTCATAAACAATGCATCGGTCACCATACATTTTTCGGAACGTAAGTATTTTTCGTGCGTGCAGCCGGGTGTTCATCGACTTATAAAACGTTATCACGTCAAAAATTGTTTTGTGTTCAGGCACGCTTATAATACAGTCATTTTTTTTTAATATATTTAATATTTAGATATTTTTATATAAATATTTTTAGCATTTGACATGCTTAGCATTGTACATTAAACACAAAGTGAAAAATGTGAAATCGAAAATAACAGTCACGAGCAGGATTTGAACCTGCATCTCCTGCATACCGCCCAAATGCTTTGCCGATTCAGCCATGTGTAATGCTAAGCATGTCAAATGCTAAAAATATATATAAAAATATCTAAATATTTATAGGGTTCGCGTCATTATTAGGTAAAAATCTTAATTGTAAAATTAAGTTTACCTGGTCGGTAAGGTATGAAAATACTTCCGACAGATGGCGCAAGCGTCACCCAAAGACGTTAAGTATGAATGTGTTATCGAATTAGCAGTCAGGAGCAATTGTCACGGTGGCTGAATTGGCAAAGCATCTGGACGGTATCCAGAAGATGCAGGTTCAAGTCCCATTCGTGACTATTATTTTCGAATTCATATTTTTCACTTTGTGTTAAATATATTTAATGTACAATCACAGCTGTTACAATTTTATAATAGTAAGGATTTCTTCTTAATTAATATATTGGGTGAGGCCTGCGCCACCAGTCGGATGTATTTGCATACATTATTATGACCAGGTAAGCATTATTACAATTAAAATTCGTACCAAACAATCCTGAGTAGATGTCGAGATGGCTGAATTAAAAGTTAGATAGGTACTTTTAATTCAGCGGACTGTTTTTGATGTATATTTTTTAGCGGGAAATAAACCCGCCAGCACTAAAGTTCTCTTTTTCCTCATTCACAAATAATTTATACTTTAAAAGTAGCTGAGCATGTCAAATGCTAAAAAATATCAATCAATGTTTTAAAAATCGCACCACCAAATAGTATGAATTTTAATTGCAAAATTAAACTTACTATATTGGTTTAATGCATGTAAATGCCTTCCGATAGATGGCGTTGGTCATAAGGACAAATGTGATGATGAGATTGGGATGGCGGAAAGGTCGGTGCGGTAGCTCAGTGGCATAGAGCACTTCCCCGGATTGGAAGGGATGCGGGTTGGTTTCCCACTCGCACTAAAGTTCTATTTTCCTCATTCACGAATAATTTGTACTTTATTTGGATAGGTTTTCAGGAGATGCAGGTTCAAATCCTGCTCGTGGCTATTATTTTCGATTTCACATTTTCACACTTTGTGTAGTACAAGTACTTATAAAATACGTACATAAAAATAACAATTTGTTCCGTTATTGCGCTTATATAATGTATGTATGTAGTCATTTTTTCTTAAATATCTTAAATTTACAGACACAGCTCTGTTACAGCTTTATAATAGTATAGTCTAGAGCCTTTGGCCGCGGCCAAAAGCTAAAAGTTAGTTTTTAGGCTATATTTTAGATTCATGATATAGTAGCGGGATAAAATATATACCAGTTTTAAGTGTAATCAAGAGCTGTTAAACAAAAAATGTTTCATCAAAATCTGTTCAGTAGTTTTTACGTGATGCGCGAACTAAGAAACAGATATGGTTGTCTTTAAAGTCAGTTTACGGACGATAATTTTACGTGATAACGTCATATAATTATGTTTTCTGAGAGTTTCATAAACAATGCATCGGTCACCATACATTTTTCGGAACGTAAGTATTTTTCGTGCGTGCAGCCGGGTGTTCATCGACTTATAAAACGTTATCACGTCAAAAATTGTTTTGTGTTCAGGCACGCTTATAATACAGTCATTTTTTTTTTAATATATTTAATATTTAGATATTTTTATATAAATATTTTTAGCATTTGACATGCTTAGCATTGTACATTAAACACAAAGTGAAAAATGTGAAATCGAAAATAACAGTCACGAGCAGGATTTGAACCTGCATCTCCTGCATACCGCCCAAATGCTTTGCCGATTCAGCCATGTGTAATGCTAAGCATGTCAAATGCTAAAAATATATATAAAAATATCTAAATATTTATAGGGTTCGCGTCATTATTAGGTAAAAATCTTAATTGTAAAATTAAGTTTACCTGGTCGGTAAGGTATGAAAATACTTCCGACAGATGGCGCAAGCGTCACCCAAAGACGTTAAGTATGAATGTGTTATCGAATTAGCAGTCAGGAGCAATTGTCACGGTGGCTGAATTGGCAAAGCATCTGGACGGTATCCAGAAGATGCAGGTTCAAGTCCCATTCGTGACTATTATTTTCGAATTCATATTTTTCACTTTGTGTTAAATATATTTAATGTACAATCACAGCTGTTACAATTTTATAATAGTAAGGATTTCTTCTTAATTAATATATTGGGTGAGGCCTGCGCCACCAGTCGGATGTATTTGCATACATTATTATGACCAGGTAAGCATTATTACAATTAAAATTCGTACCAAACAATCCTGAGTAGATGTCGAGATGGCTGAATTAAAAGTTAGATAGGTACTTTTAATTCAGCGGACTGTTTTTGATGTATATTTTTTAGCGGGAAATAAACCCGCCAGCACTAAAGTTCTCTTTTTCCTCATTCACAAATAATTTATAATTCTTTAAAAGTAGCTGAGCATGTCAAATGCTAAAAAATATCAATCAATGTTTTAAAAATCGCACCACCAAATAGTATGAATTTTAATTGCAAAATTAAACTTACTATATTGGTTTAATGCATGTAAATGCCTTCCGATAGATGGCGTTGGTCATAAGGACAAATGTGATGATGAGATTGGGATGGCGGAAAGGTCGGTGCGGTAGCTCAGTGGCATAGAGCACTTCCCCGGATTGGAAGGGATGCGGGTTGGTTTCCCACTCGCACTAAAGTTCTATTTTCCTCATTCACGAATAATTTGTACTTTATTTGGATAGGTTTTCAGGAGATGCAGGTTCAAATCCTGCTCGTGGCTATTATTTTCGATTTCACATTTTCACACTTTGTGTAGTACAAGTACTTATAAAATACGTACATAAAAATAACAATTTGTTCCGTTATTGCGCTTATATAATGTATGTATTTCGGTTAAACTAAACAATACATTGAAACAATAATTCACAGAAAAACCGTTGCAATAAATTTGATAAATAAAATATAGAAGTTGAACATTATGCAGTAGGATTCGTATATGTAATAAATTTGACTAGAATATCGGTATCCAATATGCAAATCGACCGACCAAAATCACAAGAGAAAAATAAAAGGAAAGTAGAAACAAAAATATATGATAATCAAATGTACTTGAGTATCCATTGTTGGCTGACTTTATTCGCCCGCTTTGGAAATATCAGCTCTTATATCCAGAATATGCATCAGTGTACAAAATATCTTGAATTATCACAAAACAGAATACCTTGAGTAATAACGACCTAAGAACGCACTTCAAAAGCAACCAAGGGAATTAATTAAGCAATCAAAAGGTGAAATCTTCAAAGAGAGAGTTCCCACTCCCGTCCAGATATCCAATTAAGTAATCAGCCTTTTTCAGCAGACAAGCATCAGCCCAGATGATGGTAAGTACGTCATAGAGGCCTCTGCATTTAAACATGTATAAAATCTGCTAACTTATCTCATAAAACCCTCGGATGGAGGTGTCAAAATACACCAAATACTTCAAGCAAACACGACAAAACTCTTCATCTGCTGGTTAAAATGGATGAGATGGGAGCCCTTTCGGATCCGGTATCAAGTAAAAGTCTTCATTCGGAATGAATCTTGACGATCAGAATGTTTTCTTTCTGATTCTCTTTCTCTGGGTTCATCAATTTACTTTACCTGGTCGGCGGCTACAAAGGGGTCTAGAACTAGATGTTGACACCTTGTATTAGGATGTCACTCAATGGAAAGGGCCCGAGAGGCGCTATTGGCAGGCCTCGATAGGGACCCATGGGGGCGTCCCTAAAAGCGGGCGCGGAACAAGCTCCGCGCCCATGGCGCCCCCATCACTGAGTCATTGGACCGAGATCTCCTGTTGAGGCTAGTGGGGGGTCTGTTTCCGCGCTCCGTGGGACATGTTCCCCCAGCAATGGCTCCTCCGTTGGTGGTGGAAGAGATAGCGCCTGTCCCTCTCGTCACCGACACCGAGATGGATGTGGCCCTCTCCCGCCTTCTAGGGAGAAGAAAGGCACCCGGTCCGGACGGGACTGGTGCTCGTTGTCGCCGCGGAATACATCTGGAATGGGCTCCGGAAACTGCTCAACGCATGTTTGAGGTCTGGGCGGTTCCCGGAGCAATGGAGGAGCGGATGGTTGTGTCTGCTGTGGAAGGAGGGTCGCCCACCTGACTCTCCTTCCGCATATAGGCCGTTGGTGCTGCTGGACGAGACGACCAAATTATTCGAGAAGGTGCTCGCGAACCGTCTCGTCCGGCACCTCGAGGATGTCGGGCCGGGACTGTCTGAGTCGCAGTTCGGGTTCAGGGTGGGCCGCTCCACTATTGATGCGCTGGCCGCCCTGAAAACCCTGAAGGTTTTGGCAGTCTCGCTCGACATAGAGAACGCCTTCAACAGTCTCCCTCACGAGACGTTGAAGGAGGCGCTCCGGTTTCATGGAGTGCCTCCGTATCTCCGGAGGCTGTTGGAGGCGTACCTCGAGGGGAGGCACGTGCTCTGGGAGGGGGGCGACGGGCGCCTATACCGCCATCGGGTAGAGTGCGGCGTTCCACAGGGATCCGTCCTTAGCCCGATCCTGTGGAACGTCGGATTCGATTGGGTTCTGTGGGGCCGGCTTCTTCCCGGGATGGGGGTGATTTGTTATGCAGATGACACCCTCGTCAACGTGAGGAGGGCCGGCTTCCAGGAGGCCGCCCGATCGGCGGAGGTCGGAGTTGCGCTCGTCGTCGACTGGATCGGTATGTTGGGCCTGAGGGTTTCGTTATCCAAAAACGAGGCCCTCTTTTTTCACGGTCCTCGCCGAGGTCCCCCCCGAGGAGCACGCCTTGTTGTACAGGGGTTTGCCGTGCCTGTGCAGGCCCATATGAAATATCTGGGCCTGCACATTGATAGTAAGTGGGGATTCGGGCCGCACTTTGCCCAGCTCGTCCCTAGGCTCATCAATTCTGCAGTGGCCTTGGGTAGGCTTCTGCCAAATATTGGAGGTCCGGGATCGTCCTGCCGCCGCCTCTATAGCGGTATATTGCGGTCTATGGCACTATATGGTGCCCCAATTTGGGCGGACGCCCTCACCGCCTCCAATAAGGCCCTGTTGCGACGTCCGCAGAGGGTCATAGCAGTGAGGGTCATAAGGGGGTACCGTACGGTGTCGTGGGCCGCAGTGACGCTGCTGGCAGGCGACCCGCCTTGGCATCTCCAAGCCGAGGCGCTGGCAGAGGCCTACTGGTTTCGTGCCGCGGTGAGGGCCAGGGGCGAGGAAGTCTCCGCAAGGAACCTGGGCAGAGCTCATGAAGCGACCCGAAGAGCGATGATCCGGCGGTGGAGGGAAGAGCTGTAGTCCCCCGGAGCAGGACGGAGGACTTTAGAGGCGGTTGCGCCGCACCTCCATCGCTGGCTAATTCGGCTTAGCCACGGCACGGCAACCTGAATTTCAGGCTGACTCAGGTACTTACCGGACATGGGTGCTTCGGTAAGTACCTGCACCGTATTGGAAAGGAAGGGGTCCCCGGATGCCATGAGTGTGGCGCACTAGTCGATGACGCGCGTCACACTCTGGAGGAATGCCCCGCTTGGGGGGCCCAGCGCCACGCCCTGTTGGCGATAATTGAAAGAGACCTGTCGCTGCCAAGAGTAATCTCTCAGATGCTTGGCGGTGACAGGTGCTGGTCGTCCATGGCCTCCTTCTGTGAGACTGTAATTCCGCGGAAGGAGGCCGCGGAGCGGGAACGCGAGGCGTTAGCCCACGCAGACTCGCTCCGCAGGCGGCGACCTGGGGGAAGAAGGCGTCGTTGCGCCCACCTCCTCCCACCACCTTGATGACGACAGGGCGTGGCCAGTGTGCCATTCACCTGGGGCGTAGGAGTAGAATGTCAAAGACGACTCTCCGGCGCCCCACTAATAGGTGTGGAAGGGGCCGCTGTGGTTTTAGTGGGTATTCCGGGCGCAACTAAGATCTGGGCGCCTGGCGAGTCCTACATACCCTTCCGTCTGTCACTGGCGGGGGGGATGCGTAAATGCATTTCCACAGAGTCAACAAAAAAAAAAGGTTGTCACTCAATAGTCTAGTTGCAACGTAGTCTATGTGTATGAAATGCGAGTTATATAGAAAGGCATTCTTTTTTCAGCCCTTTTCCTGTTCCACAATTGAACACGGGTCTCCTCTCGTTGTGGAACAGATTAGGCCAAAGTCCACCACATTAGCCCACATTAGCAGGTTAGCAGACTTCACAAGCCATCGAGAAAATCTCTCAGGTATGCAGGTTTCCTCACGATGTTTACCTTCACCGAGCAGTAATAAATTGTGAACAAATAACCTACATTGCCTAATTTCAAAAAATCTCGAAAAGTTAGAGATGTGTGCCGTACGAGGTTTGAACCTGAGGCTCGGAATCGTCTTGCTATCACTGTTATAGAAAGGTTGTAACGTGGCAAAATTCTTGTGAATAAAATGGATTGCAGTTATTACTTCCAAAGCTATTTTCTAGGCAGATAATTCTGCCAGAGCCATGCTAGCTTAAATTATAGAAAAAAAAGGCTCAGACGATGTCATTGGTTGTTGGAGTCATCTGTGTTCTGACATTTCGCTCTAGAAACGTCCACGACAGAGATTATATAAGTAGGTTCCTTTTTTACACTGCCACAACAAGAGCCATTAAACAAGAAGATAAGATAAGATAGGTTCCTTTTGGTCAGGAGCCTTTTCTTTTGTAATACTGAAAAACTGAAAACGGTAAACGCGCTAAAATGGTCTATTCCATTATGTGCTCTTTCCTGGAGGTAAGATCTTATACTTTTGATAGGCGAATGTAATACTGTTTGTAACCAGAATCACCTCAGGATTTGTATCTTTTGTTCCAGGTGGGATTTTGATATTTGGGCAAAGCATCTGGGGCGTTATTTCAGGAGATGCAGGCTCAAATCTTGCTCGTCGATGTGTGAATAGGCAGATGGAACGAGACGTGGTCAGATAACTCTAGACTGTAAACCACGTTCCTGTGAGGTCTTTCAACCGTTTGGTATGGAAACGACTTTATAATAGTTTACCATTCACACTTTACTGGAACCCTGTAGAGGGAAGACCCTGTAATTTGAGGTAATAAAATATTTAGATCTTACTATAAAGTATAATTCTAAATTCATCATGCTGACTTTTTTGTAAAAGGCAATAAATTAGTGTTGAGGATACATACATTTTCACACATAATGTGACAATCATTCGATGACCCGTTTGTTACTGAACTTAATATTAACTTTAGTATAGTAGACTAAGTAAGGGGTTAAAATAATTTAGCTTTATATAATGATATTAATAAACAACTTGTATTCATTCATTTAAACCTTGTTTAATTCCCCCCTCAAAACAACCGTTACAGGTGTAGGTACAGATATAAATAGGTATATACCTGTAAGTATTATCTTTGTCATCTTGGAACCCACAGAGTCACAAGGTTTTTTTTTATTGCCAACGATGGCAGATGAGCAAACGGCCCACCTGATGGTAAGTGGTAACCGCCCGGGTTGGGGAAAGACCGCAGCAGGAAGTTCATTCCAGACCCAACACGTGTGTGGTAGAAAAGAGTACTGGAAACGACCAGTCTTAGACGAGATCGTTTGCAGGTGGTGTAGATGAACCCTACTACGACGTCTTGTGGTCCGGTGGAAAAAGGGCATGTAGGTACCACCTCAAATAGAAATTTGTTTAAATAAAACAAAATTACAAATTATTATTTGTGAACGAGGGAAAAGAGAACTTTTAGTGCGAGCAGGAATCGAACCTGCGTCCCTTCCAATCCGGGGAAGTGCTCTAATCTACTGGGCTACCGCACCACCTTTCGGCCATACCTAATTTCCTCATCACATTTGTATTAACGACCAACGCCATCTATCGGAACGCATTTACATGCATTAATCCAATATAGTAAGTTTAATTTTGAAATTAAGATTCATACTATTTGATGGTGTGATTTTTTAAACATTTTTATATGTATTTTTTAGCACTTGACATGCTCAGCTACTTTAAACTACAAATTATTATTTGTGAATGAGGAAAAAGGTTCGATTCCCGCTCGCACTAAAAGTTCTCTTTTTCCTCATTCACAAATAATAATTTGTACTCAAAAAGTAGCTGAGCATGTCAAGTGCTTAAAAAATACACATCAAAATGTTAAAACAAAATTCTTAGGTTTTAAAATATATAAATTTGTATAAACTGGCAAAAAAGTTATAAAAGGAAATATATTTACATTGCGTAATATATTTTCCAGAATAATTAAAATATCTCTTTTGAATAAATTTATCTAGTGCTAAAAGCAATTTGTCAAGAGCAAGTGATTGGTTATAATGATAGAGCGGTGGCAAAAATAATAGATTTATCGACATCCATCCTGTGTGGACAGATCATTAAGGCCTCAGACTGATGGCGGCAGTTAGCAGCGGAGCAACACACTAAAATGGCGCCAAAACAATTGTCTAAGTACTTGCATTTTATAACTAGACAGAGAGCGTAATATGTTTTTGAATAAGTCATCATGTTTTTTTTCTGATCTCATTTTCCTGCCAGGTGTGCAACTTTGTTAAAAAAACTTATTTAATAAATACATATTCCAATTTTAAGTTATATCTCGGGTGCCCGATATAGTAGCGGGATAAAATATATACCAGTTTTTAAGTCTAACCAAGAACTATCAAATAAAAGTTGCATTAAAATCCGTTCAGTAGTCTTTGCGTGATTCGTGAACGAACAAACAGACAAACAGATAAACAAACAGACAAAAAATCAAAAAAAAATGTTTTGTGTTCAGACACGCCTGTATAGCCTTATACAGATTTTTTTTCTCAAATATCTTAAATGTACAGACACAGCTCTATTACAGCTTTATAATAGTATAGAATAATAATTTTAAAATTCTTCCGACCAGGGTCTCGTTGATGGTAAGTGGCAACAGTTCATGGGACTTTATTACTACGCTCAGAAGGTGATCATTATAGAGATCACTATATAGTGGCTATTCTCATCTAAAACCTTCTTATTTTTTTTCTCAAATATCTTTAATATACAGCTCTGTTACAGCTTTATAAAAGTATATAATTTCATACATAAAATCAATACCTATACTTGATTTCTTTATTATGTTTATATATTAGCCCTTTTTCCCTAAAATAAATATAACCCGTCAGATTACGATAAAGGAATATATTATATTCTTATTAACAGTCTTACAAATAATAAATCTCGTTTTATTATTAGGATCATGATTTATGCAATCTTTTACATAAACTTCATCCTTAAAATTTGAATACAAATTACATATTAGCATAGGATTTATTTTACCAACGATATTTAAAAAGCAGCATTTTAAACCCCAGTGTCGAGTGCTAATGGGTTTAGAGGGTTAGTCTCTTGTAATTTCTGAGCTAATGATTACGCTATTAAAGCTAGGACATTATAAATAGATAGGTAAGATTTCTCGTCAAAATACTATTTCAAGTCAGTACAATACAGTTAAATTAAAACTGAAATATGAAATACCTCGGTGGCAAGTTTTTTGCTATTGATGACGTCATGAGACAAAACGCTACAATCGTTCAATATTTTAATGTTCAAGTAAAAAAAAAATAACTCATATTGCAAGTACATATTTCTCAAAAATGTTATTTCGTCCACTTCTAGACATAGGCCTCCCCAAGAGAGCCCAACGAATTGAATAGAATGAGACAAATTATTTGTGAAAATATGAATAAAGAGAATTTTACAGCGAGCGGGGTTCGAACTTGCGTCTTTTTGATAGGTGGTATAGGTTTATTTTTTTGATAGGTGGCGTGGGTCATAAAAGATAAATGTAATGTGGAGATTGGGTATGGCCGTCGGTCACTGCGATGTCTTAGCGGTCTAGAGCACTTCCCCAGATTGAGAGTTCCCGCTCGCAGTAAAATTCTCTTTTTCCACATTTTCACAAATAATTTGTTTTTTAAAGTATCTGAGCATGTCAAGTGCTAAAAAGCAGATCAAAAGAACGAGACAATTTCTGTAACAGTGCCCACAAAAAATTTATAGGTATTAAAATATCAATCAAAGCTTTACTGGCAATATAATATGGATAATAAAACCGACAAAGTCTGTCAGCCATACATTGTGGAAATTGTAACGGACGTCGAGCGTCAAGACGTCACAAGCGGCAAATATTCAATTTTATTTAATTCTTCCGCGTCACTGAAAAGCAAGTCATCACAAAGGCTATGGTTTTGATAAGACCTGCGACCTTAAATTTTACATATAATATTAATCAGAAGATATGAAACAATTTAATTTAAAAAATGAAACTTATTCATTTATGACATTGTCAGAATATACACAATCTAGATGAATATATAGAGTGCGATTTATCTATTGCAGCATTTTATCTACCGGCAAATGAATTATCCCGATTAACAAACTAATTATATACCTAATCGCTTTTTTTCGTTAGTTAAGGCAAATTCTGTTGGTTAAGAGGTAGTATTAAAAACAATTTGGCTGGTTATACAAAACTTATTGGTTGACTAAGAGCCTCCGCACATTATGGCCACCAGTCGTCGCTACTAAATGCGACCACCAGTGGTTCAGTCAGACCACTCACGCCGCCACCAGTGGCTGCCACTGGTGGCTGGATACGGCTTTCAGTGGCTGCCACTTGCGGCAGTTGTTCAAGTGTACTCGACAGAGGCCAAGCCGGCGACTGTGGATGTGTGTGCGCGCGAGTCGAACGACAAAACGCGGCCACAAGTAGCGAGCGCGGTCGACTCCCACAGCTTGTGGCTCGGACGCGGCCACTCAAACGCTCGGTGTGCGCCGATGGTAAACAAAATGTATGGAGAAACGCGTCCGCAACTTGTGGCGGCCACTAGTTGTTCTAGTGTGGTCGACTCTAGTGGCTCAATGTGCGCTCGCTTTAAATCTAACCTGGGGGGTTAGATGGAATCTCATATCTCACATGTCGATCGTATCGTGATCACTGTGATTGGTTGAGAGACACCGTGATTGGCCAATGGATTATTGCGACATCACGCGTCGTTTTCTCTACCAATCACAATCGAGTCGATACGATGTCGATTGTGAGATATGAGATTCTGTCTAACCCCCCTGGGGGGTTAGGTAGAATCTCATATCTCACATGTCGATCGTATCGTGATTACTGTGATTGGTTGAGAGATCACCGTGATTGGCCAACGGATTATTACGACATCACGCGTCGGTTTCTCAACCAATCACAGTGATCACGATACGATCGACATGTGAGATATGAGATTCTGCCTACCCCCCCAGCGCTATTGACATTTCACATCAAAAAATTTCAAGAATAGTAAACATTGTTCTATCAACTTAAAAATGAAACATCATCTGACTTCAGCAAAAATGAGTGACAACTGAAGTGCAAATTTAGCAGTGTAGGAAGACAAATAATCAAGAAAAGGAAATTTGAATGCCTGAACATCATTATTTGGATCAACGCCTAATGTCCGTTAAAATAATGACATTTCCTTTTGAAATATATTCAGGCCCTCATTTATGGTACGTGAACAATAATAAAGTACGTGAATGCTTTATTTTGTACTAGGTAGTGATTTCATCAGCATCAAAGTTTTTACTTTGGGAATTTATATCAACTAGCTGCTAGTTAACCCCGTGAACTTCCTATCACCTACAATTTATATTATCAGTGATTATAACCCTTATCAATCTGCTTCGTCTGAGTTTTGAACTTAGATAGGTTATTAATGCCCGGTTCCTATAATAATAAAACGAATCGTTTTACTTACGATTGGTAGAATATTCTACCAGGCGTAAGTATAATCTGTTTCTATAAAATACGAGTCGTACGTGAATTGACTGACATTTTGCAACTAATGGGTGGGTAGCTGTTAACAATGACGATTCGTTGAATATAGGAACCGGGTATAAATGAAACTTCCTTGTAATTCAAATGAATTAGAAAGAATGACAGTGGGGGTTAGGCAGAATGTCATATTTCACGTGTCGATCGTATCGTCTCGCTTGTACGATCACCGTGATTGGCTAACGGATTATTGTGACATCACGCGTCGGTTTCTCGACCAATCACAGTGATCTCGATACGGTCGACACGTGAAATATGACATTCTGCCTCAGGGGAAGTAGCTGTCATTTTGTCGCCTGTTAGCCAAAATATATTCCGTAATTCAAAGAGGTGATTCCAATAGAGATTCGATTTCAATTTCTCACGTGTTTTTATGGGTTATGCCAATTCTTTTTTCTTTTAAACCACCCCTTTTTTAAACCAAACAAAATATAATAAAAATATTCAAAGCGTTCGCCATTATTAGCGAGACTAACGAACAGCAATTGATTTTTGTATATATAAGATTACAAAGGGGTAATTCAGGTACTAGGTACTTATACTTAATCCCTCCCATATTCCTTATCAGAAACCATTTTTAAATATTCATGTTTCTAAATTGATATCTAATATTTCCTTAGACGACGAGATAACGGTCCTTTTAATTTGAATAATCATATTTGAAAATCAAACCTTTAACTTTCTAAGCAGGAGGTCATCTAAGGACTAGCTTTGAGTATAGACGAGGGCGCAGTAGAGATCAAAAGGGCAAAAAGATCTATGGGAATGACCGCAATGCCAAGAAATGAATCAGCGAAGATGGGACAACATTATTAAAAATTAGCCTTTAACCACCATAAAGTGTTTTGCTTTTCTAAAATGTGTACCAATTAGAATTATACAATACAATCTTGTTGTTGTGCTCACCTTTTTTTATGAGTCAATGGCAAAGGCTAGCTATAGGTAAGATCGCTAAGTGAATGATGGTTAACTAAATTCTAGAACATTTAATTATATAGGCAGTAAAAGTTTTATTACATATGATTCTACTCAGGAATCTGTCCTCTCTCTAGGCTCTAGAATATACGTATGCAACTTCACAGTGATTGGTTTAGGAGTTTAGTAGTTAATTAGCGTAAAATCCTAACAAACAAACTTACTTTTACATTTATAATATTAGTAAGAAAGTATATACAGACAATGCTCCGTTACGTATTATAATACGATACGGAATGCTATAGCATTCCTATATTATATTATAAACATAATAATAGGTAGTATAGATTCTTGTTATTGTACATACCCACAGTGGACGGACACAATAGAGACTGTTTGTTGTCTTTTTGTGTCTCCGCCTACCTCAAATCTCTTTAATTTAATTTTTCTCTTCTTAGTTGGCCCCAAGATCAAATCTTGGGTTCTGGGGTCTGAATTTTTTGGATTTATTGGTATTCTTGTGATGATCGTGAAACATCGGTGTGTTTTTTTTTACCACTGAAGTAATGTAATACAGTTTCAGTGGCCCGTTAATACAGACGACGAGACGGTACACGGCGGGTTTATTTAGTGGGTGAGGACCTCAAACTACCCTGATCATTTCCCTTAACGTCATTACCTTAACCGTACACATGGGGTGTACGGTTAAGGTAATTTTTTTCTCGCCTTAACAAAAAAGTTTTTTTTGTAGCGGGAGATGGCTCCATTCCTTCATTTCCTATCTGAGAAATGATCTTAGTCCATGAGCGGCGGTTACTACTTCAACTGGGCCGTGGCTCGTCTAAGCAATCAAACATCTATTTAGACAAAACTGCAATAAAGTATGGCGATCTATTTCATCAAAAGTTCCTGTTATCTAGCGCGCTAGTCGACATTAGACGTGACTGGGTGCCACACCCGCCACCGCGCTTCAACATTGTAACTGGTTTAACTCGTAAACGACTTTCATTCTCATTACGAAATTGATAAATATATTAATGAACTTTTAGATTTTTATAATAATAGAAAATATTAAAATAATCATAAAATAATAAAAAGTATATTTCTTTATTCATGATAAATATTTTTTTAAAACCAAATATGCATTTATAAATTCCAATAGTTATAGTATAAATTTAAATGATTTTTGTAAGACTAGCAAATGGGACTTCAAACAGCTTCAAATTTTCTAAGCCCACTAACTCGTTAACCAAATCTTAAAAAAATGCGAAAATCAGTTAGTTTGTTTGTTTGTTACGATTTGAATACTAATAATCTGGAGTCCAAATAAGGACATAGGCTTTATAGTGTACTGTAGAGTGATGTATGTTGTATTCTGAAATCTAAGCGGATGGAGACGCGGACCTAATCTAACATTGTATATCTGGCTAGAAGACATGATTTCATATTACAAAATAATCAAGTATCACTGAAGTCGGCAGCTTCAACAGTTTTATATTTGTCCGCTTCAAGTAGAGCGCCTTAGCCAACTTAACCTAAATGGTGAAGGGCTCTAACAAAGAATTTAAAAAAAAATTAAAAAAGAAGTAGAGCGCTTCATAGAATAGAGTGTGCAAATATTAGGCTTATTGAAGAAAACACCGTATGAAGGGTAATCCGTTAGGGGATAAAGCAAGTAGTACTCTAGTACAAATAACTGTCAAAAAAACGTAGCCACTTACAAGTTAAAAAGACGTAGCTTTGAAACAGACACGTAAGCCAAAGAAAACTTTGTTTGTCTCGTTTTTACTACCGTCAAACTAATTACGTCAAAAGGAGACAATACATTGACATTGGGAAAAAGGGCAAAAGTTGCCAGAGGTCAGAAAAAAATCCCAAGAATTAATGAATAATTTGGATATGATACAGCATGTGTATTCTGATAAACTTTCAATAGATCATGTTAAATCAAAAGAAATTGACAAGGATTACTGATAGGAAGAATAAATAGTTAAATGAGTTAACGTAAATAATTTATTTTTATCAAATGAAATCAATAAGTAAAAAAAGAATATGTATTTGTACATAGGCAGGCTAGTAATATAAAGATAAAATTTATAAGTATAAAAATAAATAAAAATCGTTTACAATAGAATATTATTATGTAATTGATGCGTATGTCAATCAGTTTTTAATCGACGAAAAAAGTACGTTCGCAGTTGTACACGTAGGAGGTACTCCTTATATATTTTTTTATGTTTGACAACTTTTTATTAGATCCCACTTAATTTTCATCAATATTGGTACAGTAGTTTTTTGTTTACTTACTTATCATCACGCCATCTCCCCTGCGGGGTAGGTTGAGAGAACAGAGTACCAAAAGGCTCTATTCTTGCACACATCGCTTGCTTCTTCAACATTCATAATTCTCTTCATACACGCTCGCCGCTTTCGGAGACTCCTGATTCCACCTTCCTTCGATATACGACCAATTTGGTACAGGTAGATGAGTCTCGGTATCCCCCTTTACCTACATCCTGCCATTTTTGCATTTTATATCTTCTTAACCAGTCGCTCGTTCGACTTTCTTTTCCATTCTTTCCACATATTCAAATCGGAGCATTTCGCATCTTTACACCAATTCTCTCTTTCATACCTACTCACTCTCTTACGTCTTCGTTACGAATGCGGTCAGTCAGCCTCACTCAACAGATTTTCCACAGAGATCGCATTTCGACCGCATTAATTTTACTGTCATGCTCCTTTTTTACATAACCAACTGTCACTTCCATATAATAACTTTGAGAAAAGTACAGCGTTGCATCTTGCCACACGTGCCTTCTGGCGGAAGTGGAGGCTGCCGATAATTTGTCCCAATGCTCCGTTCACTCTATTTTCCGCATTTACTCTTCTCTCTATATCAGTGGGGTATCTTCTATCCCGACTGTATCCACATCCGAGATATACAAATCATTAACTTGTTCTAGAACACCATTGCCTATTGATACTCTAACATCAGTTCTGGCTTCTCCTCTTTCAAAAACCATTATTTTGGTTTTGTTCACATTCGCCTGTTTATCTTGGTCTTTGTGGGTTTTGATTTATCTTGATATTTTTTAATGTTACGTTTATTAAAACGACATTATAAGTATCTTAAAGATACCTGTTGATTTATTAATCACTAGATATGTAGCAATGAGTACCTTATCTACTAAAAATGAAAAACTGCTGCTGTTGTAGACGGTAGCCAGACATTTTTTTTTGCGTAAACGCCTTATTCCACCTTATATACCTTTTTATACACTCCTCATTGGCATTTGATCTTTGGTACTCTGGAAAATATATAGGAAATCATTATACATACTACTGAAGTAGATACTTCTGACTTCGATATTGAGTACTATGATTATTACACATTATGATGAAAATAACATAAATTACTAATACGTTGACTAGCTCTAACTGGCATGTGTTTGTCATTCACTAAACTCCCGACAGTGTGGGAAAATTTAGATTCGGTTTCTCGCAGCACTGATGGCTAGAACAATGTATGATAACTTTATTTCGTTTTAAATGCCATTTTGGATTTCTGAACAAAAGTAAGCAAACTTACATGTGAAAAGTAGCTTTATCGTCCTTTTCGGTCTGCGACTTAGACATTTTGACTGCACAAATCACCATTTTGGAAATTTTAGTTGTACGTTGCGGATACGTTTGCGTTCACTAATGTCAAGGTGGCAACTGAAGTCAGGCGTCAGGCAAGATATGCCTGCAGGCATCTAATAAGTGGCCTCGCGTCAGCGCGCTATTCGACGTGTTTAATACACCAATGGGATAAAGGTAAGACCATAAAAATATACTTGTAACCATAAATAATTTAAAATCAATTTGTCCCACCATACAAACAATAAAATACGAATTTCGTAAATAAAATTTCTTGACCCGTAATTGGAAACCGGTAACGCTTATTAAATAAAAGGGTCGCTCCTTTTCATTACACAAGCCTTTTCAGCTAATACGAATGTTTGTATCGGGAATGTTTGTTGACAGAAAATAACACAAATACCTCTATTGGCGGATAAAAGCCTTTACAACAGAGTTTTTGGGCCACAATTTCAATAAAACTTTCAAATTATTATTGATATTTTGCAACATATTTATTTTCGAAAAATTCCTTTGACGGAATTTAATTAGGTACTTTGATATAATATTAAATTCTGTTATTCAAACAATTTGTTATCATGGGCCTTTTAATTATATTCTTTTTATCTATTACTTGTACCTACATATTTTACTTTAATGTTTTACAAACATTTTTGTTTTATGTTTTAAAAATTGCGTCGACACAATTTTTTCCGACGGTCACTTTTCTAAATTGCATCCAAATATAGCTAGTCTTTTAATTACTAAGACTTTAATAATAGTTATAGTTATTTAGTTGCTCTCTACAGCACATTAATTATATCTAGATGCATAAAATACCTCTAAAAGTACTCTCAAGAACTATCTATTTTTCCCGGATAAAAATAGCCTTTAGAACAGGTCTGTTCTGAGCTCCAGACTTATTTATGCGAAATTTTATGATGATTGGTTCCTCAGGGTATGAGGGCGGAATAAAAAAACAAACTAACTCACTTTCGCATTTATAATATTAGTCATAACAACCATTTGATTATATCATTAACTGCTGGGCTACATAAAGCTGGTTTATTTTTCTCCGCTTCAGTTTTATCTTCAAATATACACTTTAGGCAGCTACTTTAGTAATAGCATAATAATATGACTATATGAACTCAATCGCATATTTACACCTGAACAATAATCTATATTGCAACAAATTTAATACTTTAGTCACAGACTAGGAATATATTTTAGCAACACCATATATTTCTGCAGCTATCTTACGAGGTTGTTACGATGTTGATAAGCACATAGTATCACTGCACGATAAAACTTGAAACAAAACTGCACAGCAACTTATATGACTGCAGTCACCAGGCGAGCGGTTAGTATCGAACTCTACCACTAGGAATGCAATAGGTGATAATCGCTTACATCAATAAAATTAGTAATTTCGTTTGACAACCGTATGAGAGAATGGGGTTCTTAACTCATAACCACGTAGATATAATTGTTTATAATATTGAAAGAAAGAAAGAAAATATATTTTAATTTTGGTCACACACGACAAGTCATGTAAAACTTTGTAAAAAGAACAAATCAATTAGCAAATGCGTGAAAACAAAACTAAAGCATCAGCATGTGCTGCAATACCTTGATGCCCCAGCGTAAGTAACGAATGCCAAGCACGCAGCTTTGCCTTAACAATACCCAAGTATATTGTCTATAGATACTTCTTCATCGCATCGCACCTACGCGGGAGGCCCTGCGGGTGGCGGATGTTCCCCGGTCCACCCAGCCGCGGCAACAGCTAGGGTGGCATCAGGTGAAAGTCTGCGATGCCTCTGTCGCTCGTGGTGGTCTTCCCTGGTCCTCTCTGCCACTGCCATCTGCGAAATCATCAAGAAGATAGCGATCATGGCCTAATTCCTATCGCTTTCCTGTCGCTAAGTCCAAGACGGACACCACTCGAGCATATGCCACGCCGTGGCACGGGCCACAGCAGCTCAGTAAGGTCAGGGTGACGAGGCGAGTACCCCTGCGCGTTCTTGTGATGCCTGCCACACATCTCGCCGAGGATCTCGATTTTTCTGAAATATAAATTTATTTGGTGGACTTTTTCAAATATTTGCCAAAGAATATGTCCAATAAACTCCTAATGGATTCACTAAAAACATAAATATAGATTAAACAGCTTTCTGCTTTCCTATACTTTCGACGTAGATTTATTATGCAAATGATTACAAATATTTTATCCAATTTGTGATCCAAAAAACAAGCAAGTAAAATATATAATGGGAAAATGTGAAAGTTTTCGTGTAAAATATAATCGTCTGGGTTCCGTTGTATTTTTAGTTGATTTAGTTATCAGCTACAAAGTAATCCCCATGAAAATAGAAATTTTGCCCTCGTGAAGGCGTTTCTTTGAAACAGTATCACTATCTCGTTATCCTAGTAGCACAAATATATTAAATACTGTGGCTTTTTTGCTCCAATGTTTGCTTAGGCTTTTTGCAGTAATTAAAACTAGTGGTGAAAGATTATCGTTCTTTGGGGAGTACGTAGACCATTTACTGCTGTGATTTGAAATTGGCTAAGAGCTTATCATCAATATTGTCATATTAATAAGGTATATGTTGAAAATATAAGTCTAACAGGGTGGTCTCCTATTAATATATATAGGTATATGTCTGTTAAAAAAACTTGATAAGGAATAAAAGTTATTTCAAGTAACGATTCCGGCTATATTTCTAAATTTTCTTTATATTTCGTAGGACGAGGGTGTCGCTATTTCCTTACATAAATTTTGTCAGTAAAAATACATTTTGTCGTCTACAAAAACATTCATTGATGTAGAGTTATATCTTTGACTCCATGACAATATTATTAAAATGTTAATAAGAAACAGTAGCAGAGACATTTACATTTATCAAGGGAACAATCGCATAGTACATTTCATTCTAAATAGTCCGAACTCATAAACATGTTTTACTGCTCTTCTCTAAGAACCCTAAAATTCCAAAAGTCGAGTTCCATTTATCTTTGTCAACCCCCGAGGGGCAGACACCGTGAAATCTCTAGTCCATTAAAATGCAATGCACAGAGCACATCCAATGTAAGAAATACAACATTCAAATACAATTTTCTTCAATCACTAAATGTCACTTAGACTCAGGCGAAAATTGATCAACTTTAATACGGCGACTGAATCACGTGCGAAGCGATACGCTGAGCAACAAGCGGTAGTATGCCACTATCAGCTATTTCTAATGATAGGAGTGACTAGCTTGTGGTGGATAATTTTAGGAGCCTGAACAAAGATACCTCCAAATTTTAGAACAATCTGAGTTAGAACTTTTTATCTAAGATTTTTTATATCGTCGGAAAGGTTGTTCCAATATCAGCAACATCCGAATGCTGGGGTGCGTTATCCACTACGTCTTCTTCCTAAAGAGGCGACGAGTGGCAATCCAAGTGTTATGTACATAATTTAGGACAAGGTCAATGTATATAATATTTGCTGTATTTTACTAATTTTGTTATTGCAATCTTATCTATGCATATAATAAAATAGTAGTTCCCGATGTGTATTTTTGTACATTGAAGGTATTTATGAAATGTTGCTCCGTGATCATGGCGCTTGCAACAGTGCCGAAATATCGGAAACTCGTAAGTAAAAATTTACATGGTATAAATCCCGTAAAAACGTTTAGAATTATAAGTGACCATGAAAGTTTGAAATTCTATATTTATGAAATGGTGAGGCAAACGATTATAGAAAATTTATATTAGACAAAACAAAGTTTTTTTTTTTATTTTAGTTAGCGCATATATCTGAAAAATCAAACCGATTTCAGTGAACTTTTTAAGGATAAGGTGCTTAGTTTGTAGCAGTAGTAAGAAGTAGGTTTGACTACATTTTAAAATAAAGAATATAGCTGTCTTCATTTAAAGACGTTATGATAAAACTGAAGTCCACAAGATGAACTTGCATCGTTATAACAAATCTAGTCTTACATTGTGTAATACTTACCAAAATGTTACTATTTTTGATAAGCTCCGTTTCGAAGTATACTCACAACTACGACTAGTTTAGCCGTAATGCCTTTAGTATAGTTTACTATTTATATATGCATGTGATATATTATAATTAATGTAAAACGAAAAGTTTTATAAAGTACTCTTTGTAACAACAAGGAGCTACTCTCGCGTCTTAACGTAGGAGACCATTAAAGAGGGCTTTTAAACCATTTGACAACTAATCTGTAACAAAATGGCTACGCTTATTATTTTGGAAGCTTTAAGTATTAACGTGCAACATGTTAAAGAAAAGAAATATATTGAATGTCAAAACGGGAATATATAGTTAGCATCAAATCTCTCCAGCCCCATCTTATACGTACGGTAATCTCAATACAATTTGCTAGACATTACAGTTTTTTTTTATTCTTTATTAGAGCCGGACACCAGTTTGATTAAACTTACTACTTAATCTGTAGTGTTACTTAAGTCACACTACTTATTAAGTAATCACAACATAATATTGATCACGATGATACAACACTCCTAATGCAGGAAAAAGTAAAGCCTATTGGCCCTAATAAATCTATTGAAAATGGAATGGCACTTCTATTTTCACGAAACCATTTTCATGAACCATAAACACAATTTATCAAAAGTATATAGTACCTACAATATGTATTAAACTTTTTATAGGAAGCCGTTTAAAATGCTATGCTTCATATTACCTCAGATTATTGACAGAGTATGATTATAAAGTAAGAATTGTTGTCTTATATTGTATATGCTTTTGTAATACTTCAGTCATAATTGCGAGAGACTATGATAACATTCTTAGATTTCTGTGAGGGAAACTATAAGCAGTAATAAATTACTAAAAAGTCAAGTCATGCATATGTATGTAACATAAATTATTGTTAATTGGCAGATCAAAGTATTGCGCTAAATTATTTTATCAGTTACTTTACTTGTTTAATTAATACTATGTTCAAGGATATTTGCTTAGTTATACGACCGATCACTTGCTCGATTTCAGACCAATTTGAAAATTAATTATTGTTAGTAACAAGGTAGCACTGGTTAAAATTAGTCCAGATAGAAATTGCATAATATGGCTAGGGAGATACAGGTTAATATATTCAAAGATAAGTTATTATACGTGTATTTTACGTATCAATTTTTATACGTGCTCGTCTTTTATACGAGAGATAGATTTTCTGTAGGAAACGATACATTATGAAAAATTACAGGTGAAAATTTATTGTGGCGTTCCTGGTGATCTGAGACACAGTTTCTTTTCAGAAACCTACTTTAGATATCAGTATCTCACGAAGAACGGAAATGAATAAATTAACACAAAGTGTGAAAATGTGAAATTGAAAATAGCATTTTTGATCTATATTTTTTAGCATTTGACATGCTTCGCCACTTTTTATAGTACAAATTATTTACGAATAAGAAAAAAGAGATTTTTGTTACTAGCGGGAATCGAACTTGCGTCTTTTCCAATCCGGAGAAGTGCTCTAAGCCACTGAGCTATAGTACAGGTCTTTCGACCATCCCAATCTCCTTATTGCATTTGTCTTTACGACCAACGCCATCTATCGGAAGCATTTACATGCATTAAACCGATATAGTAAGTTAGCCGCCCTACATTGCACAACCACCGATGTCGAAACTCCACATCAGCCAAATGGTGACGCGTGTCAGAACAGCTGACTCCATGGAAAGTGCTAATGCCCATTTTTCATTTAACACTATTGCATTATATAGATTATAGAATCACTTCGGTCGCCCGAGTATAGACTTAAGCCCTTATTGTAACTTTAATAATTTTAATAAATTTATTTTAAATAATTTCGGTTTTTTTGAAGTCCTCCGGCTGTCGAATTCATAATTGGCGCAGTCGGTAGGACATTCGAGGCAGTGCACGGTGCGGTATAGGTTTCCAAAAATCGTTAACCTACTGACTCCGATAGTCGCTGTCGGTGTTATCAAGTACCTCGTCGAATATCCGAACTTGAAGAAGATGCAGCCGAGGGCGTATCCAGACATCGATACACGAGAAAAACCATGTATATGTAAATCCTTGAAACTTTTTTAAGTGTTGCTTCCTTGTCCTTCCTTACATACGTATTAAGCTAGATTAGTCAAGATTTTTCATCCACGGGAAACCAATAGGAAGTCTGTCCCTTCCAGACAGATAAATAGGCGTAGGAAATTAGATTCTAATAGATATATAGACTCGGATAATTCTGATTCAGACTCTTGTATTAATAATCTTACTACAATGGCAGTCAACCCTGATACTATTTACCAAGCCTTACGCGCATTTCCGGACTTTGATGAAAATCCGAATGTTCTAACACGTTTTATTAAATTATGTGACCAGATCGTTTTACAATATGGGAACACGAGCCAGGGTATAAATTGAGTAACTTGTGTGTTATAAACGGCATTCTAAATAAAGTCACAGGTTCGGCAGCCCGAACAATTAACGCCTATGGCATTCCGGAGAGTTGGTTAGGGATTAGAACCGCACTTATTAACAACTTTTCCGACCAAAGGGACGAGACCGCCCTTTATAATGACATGTCGTTATTAATGCAAAGAAACAGCACTCCTCAGAAATTTTTCGACAAATGCCAGACCCTTTTTAGTACCATAATGACATACGTTACGTTACACGAAGAAATAGCCACCACTATCGAAGGCAAACGAAACCTTTACAGTAAACTCACTTTACAATCTATTTTTAGAGGTCTTAAAGAACCCCCAGGGCCCCGTATACTCTGCATGAGACTCGAGACTATAGAAAATGCTCTGGAATTTGTGCAACAGGAAATGAATGTCATGTATTTGCAGCAACGTAATGAAGGTAACCCCGAGCGTAGTAACCCGCCTATGCAACAGATGTATGCTAGGCATAAAACGCCACCAATGGTCCCCATGACCACACATAAAGGTTTTAGTTTTCCGACCCCAGGCCCTAGCTGGCAAAGGCCCATACCTGTATTTCAGCAGCACCAATTGAGACCAGGTTTCCAACATAACCACTTATATCCTTAATATGTTTAGTCGTACCCAGCAAATTCTTTGCACACCCCCGCCGAATTATAATCCCCATCCATTCATCCATCCATCAGCCTTTCAACGTTCACTGCTGCACATAGGCCTCCCTAAGAGAACGCCACAACGAGCGGTCCCGTCATGGGGGATAATGCCGTAATCGCCACGCTTGGCAGGCGTGTTGGCGATCGCAATAGATATTGTTAATACTCGAGGGAGTGCTGCTGCCCTCTCTCTTGGGTATTAACCGACTGTGGGAATATCAGTCGGCTCTTACGACTCCCGTGGATAGAGAGGGGTGGGACAATTCTAAAGCCGGACCCACACGGCCGATTATAATCCCTAGAGTAATATATTTAAATTGCCTAATAGGAATGTTCAGACACAGTACACCGGCCCTAATCCAATTAGCGGCGTCAGTCATTTTTTTCCTAAACCATTAGGGTTGTCAGGACACGATTGGCGTAAGTCAGGAAACCCATCCATCCATCCATCCATCCATCAGCCTTTCAACGTCTACTGCTGGACATGGGCCTCCCCAAGAAATGGGGGATAGTGCCGTAATCGCCACGCTTGGCAGGTGGGTTGGCGATCGCAGTGGATGTTGTTAATACTCGAGGGAGTGCTGCTGCCCACTCCCCCGGTAATCCCTCAGTCGGCTCTTACGACTCCCGTGGATAGAGAGGGGTGGGATAATTCTAAAGCCGGCCCCACACGGCACCCCACTACCCACCAAATATCTTAAAGCACGCGAGATTAATTTTAACCAAATGAATAACTTCGACGACACATATGACTATGACTGTTACTATGAGCAACCCGACTACTATGACTACTCTGACTTTTGCGAGTATGACAACTATGCACCCGAGCTTTATTCTTACGAGCCAAACAGTATGCAATATCAGGAACTAAATGAGAATAACTGCTTAGAAATGCCACAACCATCTACTTCCGCTAACCGTGATAGCCAGGATTTTTGCGAAAACCAGAGTCAAAAAGAATTAAAATAGAATTAAATTTGCAATCTAAAAGGGAATTACGCTATATTCAAATTTCAGATCCTCCTCTTAAATTATTAGTCGACACTGGTGCTAACCAGTCTTTCATTAGCCCGGAAGCGGTCACACAATACTTTTCTAATATACCATTAAATTTTGACCCATTTGAGGTAACCAATACACACACCACCAGTATGCATGAACACTATTACACTATTGCACCTACCATTGTTAATTTCTGCTCCACCTCAGGTCGACTGTAAGAGAATGCCTAAGGCATTAAGTCCGCCTTGTATCTTATATAAGTGCAAAAGTTTTAAATAAATAAAATAAAAATAAAAACACTCAATTACCATTCCGAATTTTGCCGAATTTAATAATCAATCTAAGGTTAAGTTTTTCATATATAAATTTCATAATTATTTAGACGGTTTAATAGGATTAGATTTACTAGACGGCGCACATATTGATTTAAAAATAACTATTTAACCACAGACCATGCAACTATATCCATTCGCTTTTATCAGTGTAAAAGGCCCAGTTACCAAGAAACCGTCTCAACTAACTCGTCTGAAGGCGATGTCGTAATGTCACAGCAACTCTACTGTAACTGTATTATTCACGAGTATTACTCGAGTTACAGACGGGATTGGTATTGTTGAAATTGAAAACCCAACCGATCGCGATATTCTTATTACTTTCGAACGCCCTGTACAAGCCGAGTTATTTAATATCCAGTGCACACGCACCGAACATAATACAAACCGTGCTAAACATGTTCTATCGCGATTAGGTACTGAGCACCTAAACGTCGAAGAAAAAACTAATTTAGAAACTTTATGTGCACGTTATGCTGACGTTTTTTATATTGAAGGCGAGCCCCTAACTTTTATCAATACAATTAAGCACCGCATTAGGACAACAGATGAGCTTCCCGTATATACAAAAAGTTACCGCTGTCCATTTATTCATCGTCAAGATGTTAGAGACCAAATAACTAAGATGCTGGACCAAGGCATTATAAGATCATCCGAATCAGCTTGGAGCTCACCTATCTGGGTAGTTCCCAAAAAGGCAGACGCTTCTGGTCAACAAATATGGTGAATAGTAGTAGACTTCCGAAAACTGAATGACAAAACCATAGATGACAAATACCCCATTCCCAACATTAGTGACATACTCGACAAACTTGGCAACTGCCAATACTTCACGACACTTGATTTAGCTTCTGGGTTTTACCAATTTGAAATGCACCCCGACGACATCCCCAAAACAGCTTTCAACGTTGAACATGGGCACATGGAATTTTTACCCATGCCCATGGGATTAAAAAAATCTCCATCAACTTTTCAAAGAGTTATGGACAATGTACTTAGAGGCTTACAGAACGAGATCGGTTTAGTATATCTTGATGAAGTAATTATATTTAGTACGTCAGTACAAGAACACATGAATAATTTAGAAAAAGTTTTTAATAGATTGCAAGAATCTAACTTTAAAATCCAGTTAGATAAGTCTGAATTTCTTAAGTTGGAAACAGTATTTTTAGGACATATTATCAGTGGGGAAGGTGTCAAACCAAACCCTGATAAGATAGCAGCAATAGAGAAATACCCCCTACCAAAAACCCCTAAAGAAATAAAACAATTCCTTGGACTTTTAGGATACTATAGGAAATTTATTCCCAACTTTGCCCGCATAACTAAGCCTGTGACTAAATGCCTCAAGAAATCAAATAAAATTACTATCGACTCTGACTATACAGACTGTTTTAATAAATGTAAGACATTATTAATGAATTACCCCATTTTACAATATCCTGACTTTAACAAAGAATGTATTTTAACGACAGACGCTTCGAATGTAGCTATCGGCACTGTTTTATCGCAAGGAAATATAGGATCAGACAAACCCATTTGTTACGCCTCTAGAACCCTAAATGATAGTGAGTGTAACTACAGCACTATAGAAAAAGAACTTCTAGCGATAGTTTGGGTTACGAAATATTTTAGACCATATTTGTTTGGACGTAAATTCAAAATACTAACCGACCATAAGCCCCTACAATGGATAATGAATCTTAAAGAACCTAACTCGAGACTGACTAGATGGTGACTTAAACTTAGTGAATACGACTACACTATTGTTTATAAAAAAGGGAAATACAATACTAACGCAGACGCACTATCACGAGTTGAAATTAATAATGAAGAGACTGAATCTATGATAGCCAATGTTTCCGAGAGTCCACCCTCGCGCACAGGCTCTTCAACAGCCACTGCTCATACAAAGTATAGAAAACCCCATTCTAGAAGTCCCGATAACTGATGAACCACTAAATAAATTCCATAGACAAAAATATGCATAACCATAGTAGGTGACATTAAACGACGAACAGCAGCCACTAAACCCTTCGACACGCACACTAGAACATTTATTCAAGTCTCAGAATCAAACCTAGAACAAGACGTAGTGAATGCAGTAAAAGAATACGTTAACCCTAAAGTTAAAACCGCACTAAAAATAACTCCTCCTCTAGGCATGTACTCTATCATCCCTATTATTCAAAATCATTTCAAAAACTCAGCCATAAACCTAGTCTTAGTAAAAACCGAATTGGAAGACGTAAAAGAGTATTTGCGACTGTTGTTGGAAGTGATAAAACACTATCACGAAGGTAAGACCAATCGTAGAGGCATAAACGAGTGTTACCTTGCTCTTTCAAGAAAATAATATTGGCCCAAAATGAAAGACTATATCTCTAAATTCATCAATGAGTGTACTATTTGCGGACAGACAAAATATGACAGACATCCAATCAAACCACAATTTAATATAGCCCCCAGCTACAAAACCTTTTGAAATTGTACATATGGAGTTATTCACAGCACAAAATGAAAAATACCTAACAATAGTAGACGTCTTTTCTAAATACGGACAAGCTTACTATATAAGAGATGGGACCGCATCAAGCATTCTACAAGCGGTACTAAAGTTTTGCACCCATCATGGGCTTCCATTAACCATAGTTACAGACTATGGTACCGAGTTCACCAATCAGTTATTTTCAGAATTTATTAGACTACATAAAATTAATCATCACAGAACTTTAACTCACTCCTCTAACGATAGCGGAATAGTTGAACGTTTTCACTTCATACTATTAGAACACTTACGTATACTCCGTTTACGTCAAAAGAACAAATCAGTAATTAACATTATGCCATATGCTATATTAGCTTATAATAGTTCTGTACACAGCTTTACTAAATGTAGGCCCCATGACGCAATAAGAGGATATTTTTACCCCAGATATTCACGTCAAGGGGGTCCCCTTGACGTGAATATGACTGAACATCTTATCCAATAATATGTTTTATCTCATAGAGACCAAATGAAAACTGTATATGACCTTATTAATAGCTATACTTTGACTGATCGAACTAATATCATGCAGAACAGAAACAGAGATAGAGAACCGAAAGTTGAGTATCACCCCGACCAACAAGTCTTCATAAGTAACCCAGTGGTTAGCAGACAAAAACTAGCACCCCGTTATACCCATGACACTGTTTTAGCCGATCTTCCTATTCACATATACACGTCTAAAAAGAAAGGCCCCATAGCAAAATCCCGACTAAAATGTACTCTTAAGACGCCTAAATTGTTACAGAACGCTCCTGATAATGATTGTATACCCAAAACTGGCGCACGAGATAAGACTTGAGAGCTTAGACAAAGGACCAGGACTATTACCTTTCAATCTTGGACAGGCGAGACTTATTACACATTATCACTCTTTCCTACAATATATTGAGACTACCGATATCAAAGACAGACTTAACTCCGTAATAACCCAAATTAGTTACTTTAATAACAAATTTGATAGTGAGACTTTTGCTCTACATGAAATCCAGATAACGCACTTATCCAATAAAGTAAACACTATAAGTTCTCAACTTAAAACCCTAGAACCTAGCCGTCCTAAAAGAGGTCTCATTGACGGACTAGGATCAATAATTAAAAGTATAACCGGAAACATAGTTCATACGGATGCCCTATTATACAATAACGCAATTAAACAATTAGAAAAAACTAATGACAAATCAGTATTAGAGTTGTACAAACATATTACTCTCAATAAAGCCTGGATGACCCGACACAATGAAATATTGCCGGACATCATAAGAAATCAAGAAATAATTAACTCTACCTTGGAACTTCAGCCGTGTGCGGCCGGCACCAAGAATAGCTCCACCCCGTCTCTTCCTGTGGGAGTCGTAAAAGCCGACTAAAGGATTACCGGGGGACCGGGCAGCAGCGTTCCCCTGTGTACTAAAAACATCCACTGCGATCGCCAACCCGCCTGCCAAGCGTGGCGATTATGGCAATACCCCCCCATATGAGTGCACACACACACACATCGGCCCCCAGTCACGGCAGCTCCGCTATTCCGTGGCCTAACGGTAGCGAGCCCGGTAACGGCGGAGCAGGGGGTGCTAAGAATCTCCGGTCGCGATCCGGCTACCAGAAACGACTTCTGGCCCTGGTAACACACAACGTCAGGACACTGAGGACTGACGAGAGGATCACCGCGCTGGAAGAGGAGCTGAGCAAGATCCGATGGGACGTTGTAGGATTATCAGAAGTGCGAAGACAGGGTGAGGGTACGATAATCCTCTAGTCGGGTAACTTGCTCTTCCACCGGGAGGGCGACCAACAGTCCCAGGGTGGTGTCGGGTTTATCGTTCGCAAGTCTCTCATAGGTAACGTGGAGAAGATTGAGAGTGTGTCGAGTAGGGTAGCGTACCTTATACTCAGAATAACCAAAAGGTATTCGCTGAAGGTCATACAGGTTTACGCACCGACCTCGACACATTCCGACGACGAAGTGGAGCCCTTTACGAGGACATCTCGAAAGCCATTCACGCGTCTAAAAGTCACTTCACGGTGGTTATGGGAGATTTCAACGCAAAACTAGGCATAAGGAGAGACGATGAGCTGAAGGTGGGGCAATATGGATTTGGGCAGAGGAACCACAGGGGCCAGATGCTGTCTGATTTTCTGGAGAAGGAAGGCCTCTTTATGATGAATTCCTTCTTCAGGAAACAGCCCCAGCGAAAATGGACCTGGATTAGCCCTGATGGTTCAGTGAAAAATGAGATCGACTTCATCTTAACGGACAAACGACAGATATTCAATGATGTCTCAGTGATCAGCAGGATTAAAACTGGGAGTGATCACCGCTTAGTTAGAGGCATATTGAATCTAAATATGAAAGTCGAGAGGTCACGCTTGATGAGGTCTACGCTCCGACCAACACGTGCTCAATACCAGAACCCCGAAAACTTTCAGCTCGAACTACAAAATCGCTTTCAATGCCTAGACGAGTGCGATTCAGTGAACGATATGAACAACAGGTTCGTGGAAACTGTCCAAGCGGTCGGGTCGACCCTTTTTAAGACCAGTCGCGTCAATAGGACTCAAAAGCTTTCGGACCAAACTCTTAAGCTCATAGCGACACGGACAGAAATGACGGTGCAGTCTTCGGCTGATTGGTCCAATCAGAGGCGACTAAACAGACAGATCTCCAAGTCTATGCGACGAGACATTCGCCGATTTAATACCTTGCGTATTAAAGAGGCGATAGAGCGGAACCAAGGTTCCAAAGTGTTCGCAAGAGATCTGTCTGTTGGGAAAAGCCAGTTGACCAAGCTGAAGACCAATGATGGTACTGTTGTTTCTTCCAAAGATGAGTTATTAAGAGAGGTCCACGAGTTCTATGGACAGTTATACAGATCCCAGAACCCTGTTGTCAGCTTGGTCCATGAGCCCAGATCCAAGCTAACTCGGCACTATACCGAAGATATCCCGGACGTCAGCCTGTACGAGATCAGAATGGCTCTCAAACAACTAAAGGACGGAAAGGCACCGGGAGACGACGGAATTACTATAGAGCTTCTGAGGGCAGGCGGAAAGCCGGTCCTCAAAGCCCTTCAGAGGCTATTCAATTCCGTCGTTCTCGGGGGCGACGTTCCAGAATCGTGGACCAGGAGCTTGGTGGTGCTGTTCTTCAAGAAAGGTGACAGAACCCTCTTGAAGAATTACAGACCCATCTCGCTCTTGAGCCATGTCTATAAGTTGTTCTCGAGGGTCATTACAAATCGACTCACGCGCAGGCTTGACGACTTCCAGCCTCCCGAACAAGCCGGTTTCCGAAAAGGCTATAGTACCGTAGACCACATACATACGCTGCGCCAGATTATACAGAAGACCGAGGAGTATAATCGGCCTCTGTGTCTAGCGTTTGTGGACTACGAGAAAGCCTTCGATTCGATCGAAACTTGGGCGGTGCTGCAATCCCTTCAGCGGTGCCAAATTGACTATCGATACATCGAAGTGTTGAAGTGTTTGTATAGAAACGCCACTATGTCTGTCCGAGTTCAGGACAAGAGCACGAAACCGATCCAACTGCAGAAAGGTGTTAGACAGGGAGACGTCATGTCCCCGAAACTCTTCACCACAGCATTGGAAGATGTTTTCAAGCTCTTGGACTGGACCGGATTAGGCATCAACATAAATGGCGAATACATCACTCACCTTCGATTTGCAGATGATATCGTGGTCATGGCAGAATCGCTGGAGGACCTTGGTACCATGCTCAACGACCTCAGCCGTGTCTCCCGACTAGTGGGTCTAAAAATGAACATGGACAAGACGAAAGTCATGTCTAATATCCATGTCATTTCAGCACCGGTTCTGGTCGGGAGCTCGCTTCTCGAAGTTGTCGACCACTATGTATACCTGGGACAAACTGTCCAGTTAGGTAGGCACAACTTCGAGAAAGAGGTCGATCGACGAATCCAGCTCGGCTGGGCAGCGTTCGGGAAGCTGAGGGAGATCTTCTTGTCCAATATTCCACAGTGTCTGAAGACGAAGGTCTACGACCAGTGTGTGTTACCAGTGATGACTTACGGCACAGAGGCGTGGTCTCTGAATGTTGGCCTTATGTCAAGACTTAAAGTCGCTCAGCGTGCTATGGAGCGGGCTATGCTTGGGATCTCTCTACGTGATAAGATCCGTAATACGGAAATCCGTAGGAGAACGGGAGTGACCGACATAGCCCGCCGGGTCAGCATGCTGAAGTGGCAATGGGCAGGCCACATCGCTCGACGAACCGACAACCGTTGGGGAAGAAAGGTTCTCGAGTGGCGACCGCGTAACGGACGGCGCAGTGTAGGACGGCCTCCCACCAGGTGGACCGATGACCTGGTCAAAGTCGCAGGCAGCCGTTGGATGCAGGCGGCACAGGACCGTTCACTGTGGCGTTCTCTTGGGGAGGCCTATGTCCAGCAGTGGACGATAAAAGGCTGATGGATGGATGGAACTTCTTATAGATGAGGATATTACTACTAAAATTTACTTTATTTGAATAACAAAGTTTGCACAGCTTTTGGCACTAATTAGTGATAATATACATGATTTACTTTTAGAAATAAATAGGATAGAAAATACATTAGCTTTTATACGTGCAGTTCGTTAGATATAGGTACCCTAGGTAATATGATTAGTAAGTTAAAGTCTATATATAGTTCCGAACATATATTAGATATAGATTTAAGACAATATTATTCCATAATAAAACCCGGTTACTACTATACAGAAAAGAGAATAGTTATCATATTTAAAGTACTAGTAATTTCATCAGACAATTTTAATTTATATAGGTTAGCAATAGTCCCAAATAAATTAGGATATACTCTTATTCCTCTCTATCCTTTCATTACAACAAATGGAAAAGCATTCAAGTACATAGAGGCAGAATGCCCGAAGCTCAGCCAGTATCATGTCTGCAAAGAAGGATTCAATCATCATCTGGGAGATCACTTCGATTGTATACAAGAACTCATCTACAACCAGGCCCTACACGAATCATGCATACCGACCAAGATCACTTTAACAAAAGAATCCATGGAACGACTGGACGACCAACGCTACGCGCTAATCTTTCCACAACCTACTCGAACAGAGCTTCACTGCGAACGACAAGAGTTTATCTTCCTTCATGGCAGCTATCTCGCTACAATCCCTCAACACTGTTTACTGCGAACTAAATAATTCACAATTATTAATACCAATAACGTAATAAAAGGACAGCCGCTAAAGATTACTGAAATACCTATAGAACGAGAAGCAGTCAAGGCAATTATTCCTCATTTAAAAATCAACTCCGTGAACCTGAAAAACCTACATGAAATTGAAGACAAGATTCTCATGCAACATCCGACACAATTTGACGGTATAAGATCGAATTCAATTTATCACACGACTATACCATTGTATGTCATACTCCTCTGCGCAACCGTTTTGACGATTACTCTCATTATACGTCGGTATAAGATTTGTACGACGTTCAACAACTCAAAGCAACGCGAAGAAAAACCTGAAAACCATCATTATGAAGACACAGAATTACCCAATAACCAGACACAGATTCCAGCAACATTTTCGCTCAAAGTTCGCAAATAGTTGCTGTTCTGAGGGGGGAGGTGTTACGCAAGCTACCTACACCAGAACTGCTGATCCAGAGCCTCATGTATATCATCAACACCAACTTCCACCGATGACGAAATTCCTTCAATCAGCAATACAGGCCCCTCGTGCCGCCCTACATTGCACAACCACCGATGTCGAAACTCCACACCAGCCAAATGGTGACGCGTGTCAGAACCGTTGACTCCATGGAAAGTGCTAATGCCCATTTTTCATTTAACACTATTGAATTATATAGATTATAGAATCACTTCGGTACTAGCATCGTCCGAGTATAGACTTAAGCCCTAATTGTAACTTTAATAATTTTAATAAATTTATTTTAATTAATTTCGGTTATTTAAGTCCTCCGGCTATCGAATTAATAATTCGCATCACGCAAAAACTACTGAATAAATAAATAATAAACATTCATGGACATTTTCACACAACGTCCTCTGGTCCCAAACTAAGCTTAACGCTTGTGCAATAGGCACCAGATTACAGATATAATACATATACTACTTTTTTTTATAAATACATACAATAGATAGAAAACACCCAGACGCAATACAAATATCTGTGTTTATCACACAAATAATTGTCCTGAGTGGGAATCGATCCCACGACCTCGTGCATGGAAGTCGGTTACAATACCGACTACGCCACGAGGCCCGTCAAAATGGATTTGAATGCAACTTTTTTATTTGATAGCTTTTGATTAGAATTAAAAACTGGTATACATTTTATCCCGCTACTTTATCGGGAACCTGAGATATAAACTAAAAACTAGCTTCGTTGAAGGCTAGTACAACTATGTATAATGATCAAGTAACTACAATGTGCGTTAGATTCAAGTACGTTATGATGAGTACAAAAATGAATGCGCATCGATGTATAAATGTACTCTTGAACACTTGTATGCTAATTTAGAAAGTATAGTATGAACGGAGAGTTAAGACTACATAGCTACACATCTTATTTAATGTACTCGAGCTTAATTTTATTACAAAGACCAGCAAGCTATTTAAACCCATTCATTTATTACAATTTCTATCAGACACATAATTCACAACCGCATAGTGTATTTAATACTCTCTTATTAAATTACAGAGGAAATGAGAATAGAACAAATAAATTGCATGACGCTATTTGTGCGAGAGAATTTTGTTAGTACTTGCTATGCAGAACTTGCTCCCCAAAGTTATATTTACTGCCAACATTAAAGTCTCCTGCATTTGGTATTCAACATTATTCACTGCAAATTCTAAAAGAATAAAATAAAGGGTATAAGTTGTTCATAAAACATGCCAATATAATATATCAAATGTCTTTCCGATTAAACAAGTATGCTTATAGGTAAGATTAATAGAATAGTATTCTAATTTCGAATATTCCTCACTACTACTACTAATCACCCACCAAATCATCTACCTAGACCAAATCGGTCATGTATTGAAGGAAGGTGGAGTCAGGAATCTCTGAAACTGGTGAGCGTGTATGACAAAAATTATGAATGCTGAGGAAGCGAGCTACGTATGCAAGAATAGAGCCTCTTGGCACTCTGTTATCTCTGCCTACCCTGCCAGGGACATGGCGTGATCATAAATAAGTAAGTAATATTCCCATTCTACAATTCAAATATCGTTTGTTAGTGTTTGAAAACCGTGAAAACTTGTGAGAATGATTTTTTTTTTAATTAAAGTTACCTTTTTAAATTGCAATACAGTGGCCTAAAGCGACGCGCATTTCTACCTACTTGTTGTACATTGTATTGCATTTTAAATTCAGTTCAAATATTTTCATAAGATGTTGCTAAGAGTCTGAATCAACTAGTATGACTACTCATAAAAACTAAGTACTCATAAAAACTAAGTAATCATTAATTATACATAAGTTATACAGTGAATTCGAAAGAAACTTTATTTTTCAACCTTCACGCTATTACGCACGGGTCTGCTCTCAAAGTGAGAGGAATCATGCGGTAGTCCACCACGCTGGCCCTGGGTAATGAAACATATTAATAAGCCTAACAAATTGTGTTTTATTTTTATACGTTGTGGCTACTTTTATACAAGGCGCAGACCTCGCATTGAATTAACTACCTAGGTTTAAAACACAAATCCGTGGACTGCGTCAACTTTTACTTCTGTAAAAAAAGAACCTACTACGTTGTCGCGGGAGTTCAGCAATTAAATCATTGTTTTCTATACTATCTTGAACGTTTAAGATTTAAACGAGAATTTAAATTGTTAACTGTCCACTG
Source organism: Leucoma salicis (assembly GCA_948253155.1). Taxonomy (NCBI): domain Eukaryota; kingdom Metazoa; phylum Arthropoda; class Insecta; order Lepidoptera; family Erebidae; genus Leucoma; species Leucoma salicis. The sequence continues at coordinate 10,588,167 of OX411818.1, forward strand.
GCCTGAGTTACGTGGCTTTAAACAAGGTAGACCATAATTATCAAAAATATAATTTGAATCCATGCTAATTACTATTTTACTGCTGAGATCACTCTTTCTGGTGCAGCTCATTTTTTGGGTTAATTGAAAAAAGTCAAGTATGATAATCCGACATGGTGCATTGCGGTGCCAAACGTAGGTATTAAGACAATCGAGATATAATAAAAATTTTGTTTGTGAAATTGTTTCTATTAAAATCATGAATCTATAAGCGGCAGACTAATCTATACTATTGTAAAGCTGTAACAGAGCTGTGTCTGTACATTTAAGATATTTGAGAAAAAATGACTGTAACAGGCTATATATATTATGCGTGTCTAAACACAAAACAACTTCTTTTAGAATTTTTTGTCTGTTTATGTGTTTGTCTGTTTGTTTGTTCACGCATTACATAAAAACTACTAGATGGATTTTGATGCAAAGCTTTATTTATTTGAAAGGCCTTGATTTTACTTAAAAACCGGTAGACATTTTATCACGCTACTATATCGGGAACCTGAGATATAACCGAATCGGCTTCGCCGCAGCCAAAAGCTAGTTACATTATAATATCATAATTATTGAGATGCTACTCTATCAATATTAAAATCTCAGAGAAACTAACCAAATTTATCCGTTTATATCGTTGGTGAAATGTTCATCACACATTGCAAATCAGCGATTGAGTCACTTCATGTTGTGGCCAAAACATAAGGTGTATTTTAATCAATTGGTAGTTGTGTAAAATATTGATTCATTTGAGAACCGATAAATGCAGGTCAAAATTATTAGCGTGTCGTGTAGATAAGATTAAATTCTGATAAACTATGGCGCGACAGCGGTACGCCTCTGCGCAATCTCACTCAATTTGTATTATCGTTTTCATATCGTTCCGAAATCGTAGTTCAATATAAGTACAGTATCTGCAGTCAGCTAAATTTGTGAATAAGCTACCGTTCACCGGGTTCTATTTGTAGGTGGAAATGCGCGTCGCTTTAGGCGGCTGTATTTAAATTAAAAAAGTATCTTTATCTTTAAAAAAAAAAAATATTTTATCAAGTTTTCACGGTTTTCAAACACTAACAAATGACATTCGAATTGTAGAATGTTTATATTCGAAATTAGAATATTATACTGTTGATACCTATTCGAATACATTCAGTCAAAAAAGTATTGGGAATGGATGATTTGTTTATGGTTCCAAATTCAAATTTTAGTTTTTTTTGTTGTTGTTAGATTGGCACTGGAGTTTTGGCGGGAACACGAAGAAGATCATGTCGTCGCTCTGCATTATTTTCCTAAACTTGTGTTTGTGTGTTTGTGTGCATTTCATAATGGACAAATCATCGAACAAAGAGTTTTTCTTAAATTTTGCATCGCCAATGGAATTTCGTATTCGGAGTCACTGAAAATGTTAAAAAGGCTAAAAGACTTACGGTGAATCGACTTTATCAAAAACACGTGCTTCTGAATGGTACAAAGCGTTAAAAAGGGGTCGAGATGTGATGGAAGATTTGCCTCGCTCTGGTAGGCCATCAACGTCTGCAACTGAAGTTAACATTGCAAAAGTGAAGGAAATAGTGACTTAAAATCCTCATTCAACTTTGAGAGAGATAGCCGCCGAACTTTCTGTGTCTCACGAGTCGATCCGCACCATTTTAAATAATCACTTGGGTATGAAACATGTTTCCGCTCGGCTAGTGCCAAAAGACCTGAATTTTCTCCAAAAACTCAATCGCATGAGAGTCGCTGAGGACATGCTAGAACGAGTCAATTCCAGCCCAACATTGATGAACACAAAATATAAATATTTAGATATTTTTATATATATATTTAGCATTTGACATGCATAGCCATATACATTAAACACAAATTGGAAAATGTGAAATCGAAAATAACAGTCACGAGCAGGATTTGAACCTGCATCTCCTGGATACCGTCCAGATGCTTTGCCAATTCAGCAATCGTGACAATTGCTCCTGACTGCTAATTTCGATAACACATTCATACTTAACGTCTTGGGTGCTAAAAATATATATATAAAAATATCTAAATACCTATTATTTAGAATAGTTGTTCAATCGGGAAGACATTTTCTTTAATTATATTCTTCTGTGTATTAATGAAATAAATACAAAGTGTTGGCCACCTAATATTTTCTGTAAATGTCGTAAAATACGTAAGGGTTGGGGTTCGCAGCTGATGCCGGCCCCAACGCTAAATACCTACAAATTACCCGTCTTTCGGAAGCCAACGGGTGTTAAGTGCAATGCTAGTATTTCTCGTTGAAGAGTTAGTCTTTTGCACGCCTCATAAGCGTCATTTTCCTTTATAGTTTCGCATCGTTTATAGTGGAATATCAAATTCAAATATATCTTTATTTCATAGGCTTATAGTATAGCACTTAAAATGGTCAAAGTTGCATGCATTAACATGTGTATTGTTTCGAGTAGTCTTCGATGGCACCACAAATGGACTTTCTCAGAAAGAACGGAGTACACACGAACAAAAATCAAAAGCTAGGTACTTTAAATAACCACACTACCCTGTTCGTTGCCCCGAACGACGGGGTGTGCGGTTAGGTACATTTTTTCCGCCTAAACAAAAAAAAAGGTACTTTAAATAACAATTAATTTGTGAAAGTGGAAAAAGGGAACTTTACTGCACGCAGGATTCGATCCTGAGTCCCATACAATTCGGGGATGCGCTCTAGACCGCTAAGCTGTTGCAGTCGCCTAATTAAGAACCTGCGTCCCATCCAATCTGGGGATGATGACTGCGAAGCTATTGCAGTCGCCCAACGACGATTCCAAATCACATCACATTTGTCTTTTTAATGCACCACTTCACATTTGTCTTTATAATGCATCCGATAGGTGGCGCGGGTCGTAATAACCACTTCGCTTGATTCAACTATTTATTAATAACAGATATGATAATATTATTATATATTTTCCAAGCATTAGGAATACTTAGCCACATAAAAAACACAGTAAAAAAAATGTGCATCTCCGGAATATCGTCGAAATACCGTCCCAGATGCAATTTCGAATCCTGCTCGTGACTGTTATATTCGATTTCATATTTTCGCACTTTTGTGTTATAGATGATAATATTTTTCTGAACGTGTCATTTATAGAAATCGGATATATATATAAATAAAAATATGATTACTACATTAACAACTACATACTATACTAGCCTTTGCCCGCGGCTTCGCCGCAGCCAAAAGCTAGTTTTTGGGTTTTGTATCAGGTTCCCGATATATGTAGTAGCGGGATAAAATGTATACCAGTTTTTAAGTCCAATCGAGAGCTCTCAAATAAAAAAATTGCATCAAAATCCGTCCAGTATTTTTTACGTGATGCGCGAACAAACAAAAAGACAAACAGATAAACAGAAAAACAGACAAAAATTCTAAAAAAAAATGTTCTGTGTTTAGACACGCCTATACAGCCTATTACAGTCATTTTTTCTTAAATATCTTAAATGTACAGACATAGCTCTGTTACAGCTTTATATTAGTATAGATATACAATTATTATTTGCCATATTAACAACATAATAACACTAAGTTAAAAGAGACGATAGCCTCGACATTTTCAATATGAAACTGTATTACTATTACAGTTTAGCTTGTGTAGGTGGAAGGTAAAAGTGTATAAATAAATAATGTATTGCACTATCCACGTTGTTTTCCTTTATTCCTTTTAGGATTTCTAAAATACCTACCAAATGGAGCACAAAAATAACTTCTAAAGAACACTATTAACTTAGTTTCGGTCGATAAAACAATTTAATGAAAACAATTTGGTCTAATCACGTTTTGGACGATACAATTTGTTTCCACGAATTCCTCGTTCATTGTTGCCTTAGTTTTCTAACACAAAAGGTTTGAATTCATTCAATTTATCTCATAACATTTTAATCTATTTAAGGTCCGCAATTACTAAAACTGTATAACTAAATTGAACAGCAACAGGGTTAACTAATGATCGACAATTAGGCAATTGACTTTCAATTTTTGGGTTAGCTCCTCAACAATAATGCATATAACATCCTCTTACTTTTCGCGGCTTGAAAGGAGGTCTTCCTCACAGACCTTTTTCCTAAGTTTACCTCTTACGGCTTATTATCATATAGAATTAAATAAATTCTAAATAGACAAACACTAGGCCTATGTCCAGCAGTGTACGTTGAAAGGCTGACGGATGAATACAAACACTCATTTTTCTTTATCATGTTTAGTGCTCTACTTACATTTATTTATTTATGTATATACATAGATCTTAACTACAATTTAAGAATGGCATAACTTATAGTAATAGTACATTTGGATTTATGTCACCCAACACTTTGATTCTTTAAGTTCCTTCCGCAACTCGAATGCCAACAGTATAATTGAAGTCCAAACTAGTTGAGATTAAATTCAGCCGAACAGTATTGTCTATTATTAGCAAATTAGCTGACAAGTGTTAATTCGTTCGCGTGGAATTTAGGTATTATCCTTTTATGTGCGGCACCCTAATTATTTTTCTAAAGTACGAGTACAAATTATAATTTTATTTTTTATGTGATAAGGAGATTGGGTATGTCTAAAAGATAGTACTGTAGCTCAGTGGATTAGAGCACTTCCCCGGATAGGAAGGGACGCAGGTTCGATTCCCGCCTGTACTAAAATACTCTTTTTCCTTATTCACAAATTATAATTTGTATTTAAAGAGTAGCTGAGCATGTCAAGTGCTAAAATATAGATCAAAAAGTTTAAAAAATTACGCCATCAAATAGTATGAATTTTAATTGCAAAATTAAACTTACTATATTGGATTAATGCATGTAAATGCATTCCGATAGAGGGCGTTGGTCGTTAAGACAAATGTGATAAGAAGATTGGGTATGTCTAAAAGATAGTACTGTAGCTCAGTGGATTAGAGCACTTCCCCGGATAGGAAGGGACGCAGGTTCGATTCCCGCCTGTACTAAAATACTCTTTTTACTTATTCACAAATTATAATTTTGTACTTAAAGAGCATGCTCAGCTAGAGCATGTCAAGTGCCAAAATATAGATCAAAATATTTTTCTAAAATAAAAGTGAGAAAGAAAATATGTTACACACCATATAAGTATACATATACAACACGAACATAAATATAGCTAAAATATTTTCTAAGATGATTCTGATATTTTAGATCTATTTCTTTTAGCAATTGACATGCTCCGCTACTTTTTAAATTACAAATAATTTGTGAATAAAGAAACTCTGATCCTGATACTCTAATTTATGCATTAGTGTACCGTAGAGCTACGTATTTATATGATGAAGTCGGTACCTAAAAACTAGCTTTTAGCTGCGCGGAGCCGCGGGCAAAGGCTAGTACACAATATTTATGTTTACTTCAACCGTAATTAAATTCCAGTAACTTGTTTGTTTTGAAACGGCTTATTCAAATCTTACAAGTCCCGATGATCCCGACTTATCTTGTTCCAAAGTTGTTTTTATCAGCTTTTGTATTCACAAATAAAGCCTGTTAAGGTTTTTCAGAATACACACCCAAAAGGATCTCTAAATTAGTCTCGCTTTGCATCGTTTGGTTGACAGATGGCTGTAAAGAGAGCCTGATGGCTTACCGTCAAATTTGTTTATTTTTAATCATATGCACGTTGACATATCTACACTGTATAAATAATCTTAAGCATCTAAAAAAATAACTACAGTGCTGCTCCAATTTTATTAGAAAAATTTATCCATGAGGAAAGGCTAAGAATGCAAGTGTCAGCGATCCACGTTGGTGTCGTACGTAGCGACTAAGTAAGCAATCACACAATGTTTTACTAGGGGAGGGGTTGGATAACAAGTGGGAATTCACAGTTCCGAACGGTCGTGGCCTCGAGACCGTGTTTTGATTGTAGCAGGAGATCCTCCTTTCATTCCCCATTCGCAAAATCAATTGGCGAGTAGCGGCTTGGCAGTATTATAATTATTGCTGAGTCAACGAGCAGCGCTTACCACTTACCATCAGGTAAACTATGGCTCTTCTGTCGCCATTAGCAATTAAAATCACTAAAAAAACATTTTTTTTTTCAGCGGCCCTGAGCACACCTCCAATCCGGAGGTGTACTCTGGGCCGCTAATTGGGTAGGACACGGGTCCGAATTCTACTTTCAGTAAATCTCTCTTTTGCACGTCTCATAAGCGAAGCGTTAAGGTGTGTATTACTCTCGTTTCACGCAGAGCAACTGATTTTTCTAACTTAGAATGTCTCTATTTATCATATATTGCACTTCTAAAATAATATACACACACAAGACATATCAAGAAAAAACACTATTTTTAACACTCATGATATTTTTGATGCCATTTTTGTTATTTAAACTAGTTTAAAAAAGTTCAGTCTTAAAACGGACGGCGTTTATTGTAGGTAATGTATGTTAACTCGATAACGACCGAAATACTTTACTAATCGAGTATTTTTTTTTTCTTTTATGATAACAAATACGAATAGAGCCCTATCTCTTTTCACGGTCTGATTCGATGTGGTTTAATTGTTATTAAATAAACAAAACAATAGTGAATATTTACGCTCGAAGCGACACTAAAACCATTGCTATCCTTATTTCGTGAGAACTACTTCTATAGACCAATAGTAAAAGTACTTCTTAAAATTAGCGCTAGATGGCGTATAAGACATGAATACCCACGAAGTTCCGTCCTCCGTGTGAAAACCATAGTAGTTTTTTAAATTAGCGCTATCTATGTGATTTATTGAAAACTACTTAGTAAGACCAATACATTATTAGTTACTTGTCAAATAATCAATTTTATTGTGAAAAATGAAGATTATGAGGCGTGCACTTTTGGATTTTCCAAAGTATTTCTATTTTACAAATATTTTTTTCTAGCAAAGTAGTTGTGAAATTTGATGTGTTACGCTGTGGTACATATAATTTAAATGATATCTACTTACCAGTAATAAACACTATTTTTATAATACTACTTTTATATACTTCATGTGAATATATAACAGTGATCTGTAAATTATCTGATCAAACTCAGCAAAGTGTAAATCAAGTCTAGCGATAAAAATAAAGTTGGTGTAATGACGGATGAGGCGTCAAGCTCAACGAGTTTGTCGCCGCCTTTGAATACAACATTCGCACCAGAATGCCGCTAGGCGCCCGCGCTAATATGTATATACTGTTTTACAGAGATAACCTGTTTCTAGAAATGATTTTCATTATCTTTTCTACGTATTTTATATGATACTGATATAGGTACCTGACTTATTACAAGGACCTATCATAATTAAATTAAAATTGCGAAATTCAATGTTTATAATTTCTTGCTTCTGTAATTGTATTGTTCTGCATATTTGAAGGAGGTTTAAAATGGAGATAGTTTTGACCCCGGAATACCAAACGAAAAACGTAAAACGTTGTCAGGATATATAGAAACAAAACTTCGCGGACAATAATCGGCTTACTCACACATATTATCTCGACTATACCAGATGTATCTCAATCAAAAGCTTCCTTGCTTATTATAAAGCTGTAACATAGCTATGTCTGTACATTTAAAATATTTGAGAAAAAATGACTGTAATAGGCTATATAGGAGTGCCTAAACACAAAACGATTTTTTTTAGATTTTCACAAAACGATTTTTTTTGTCTGTTTGTCTGTTTATCTGTTTGTTTGTTCGCGCATCACACAATGAACGGATTTTGATGCAACTTCTTTTATTTGATAGCTCTCGATTAGACTTAAAAACTGGCATACATTTTATCCCGCTACCATGCCGGGAACCTGAGATATAACCCAAAAACTAGCTTTTTGCTGCGGCGGGGCCAAGGGCAAAGGCTAGTTATTTATTAAAATTATATGCAACGTAAAAAAAACTACTAAATCCATTTTCATGACGGTTTTTTGTTTGATAGTTCTTGATTAGACTTAAAAAGTGGAATATGATTTATCCTTTTAATATATCTGGAACCTGAGATATAATTAGCAACACCAGGAAGTATAACTTGCGCGTCGCTAGCGCCAAGGATCGGTTTCTTAAGGAGGAGGTGGGGTGGAAGGATAATATAGAGTAGCTAGAGGATAAGGAGAGAGTTTGCGCCTCCAGCATGGTCTGTGTTTTATTGAGTCTCTGGATGGTTTAGATTCACAATTGAACTCGGTAGATAGCGCTGCGATCGTGTACAAGAATCTTTATCATCAATTTTAGATGGAAATTTGTATTTTATTGTTTTTTGCATATCAGAATATATAACCACAAAATACAACCCGAACCCCTATCACCGCCTGTTGGATAACACCTGCCATGTTCAGCTAGTACTACCATGTTCAGCTAATACTAGTATATATAATTTGTATACTACATGTAAATACCTGCCATGTTCAGCTAATATTACTCGTAGTATATATCAATAATAATCTCAATATATCGGTAAGAAGAAGTGCCAAGAAGTCTCAGACCACATTTATTTTCTTATATTTTTTTAGCATTTGATACACTAGTTCTGCATTTATGACAGTTGTTCGGGACTGCGAATTTCATCAACACATTTATTCATAACGTCTTAGGTTTTTTAATTGGCAAAGCATCTGGGACGGTATTTCAGGAGATGCAGGTTCAAATTCTGCTCGTGACTGTTGTTTTCGATTTCACATTTTCGCACTTTGTGTTAAATTATATGACATTGAGTAGTGTTTGCGTGCAGTATCAACGTGCACAATTATCTACTAGTTTGGTTCAAAGACCAATATCTAGATAACCAGTGTTAAATTTACCTATCTAAAGACATTACTCACTTTTCTTAAAATTGTAGGCTCACTTTGGACTTGTCTGTATATCTATGATTAATAAAAACCAAATTATGCAAATGGATTACTAGTACTGTGTGTGTGCAAAATGTAGTGAATACACGCTAAACTGCATTAATTTTACAGCGGACGCATATAAGAGATGCGTCCTATCGCGGGGTAGCTTTTCGAGGTGACACTATGTTTTATAGGCTGACACAGGTACTCCCAAGACGCTGTTTTAATATCAAACTGAATTAAAGAACGAGTATAATTAAATAGGAAGGAGAGGTTCGTATGTTCTCGTACGAATATGAGGGCTCCAATACGAAAGTACCACCCTCTCACAGAACAGTGAGAGACAACCTACCATTGTTTAACACTTATCTTCTGTGTACAGTAAGAGTTACTGTTGTGTTTTTTATGTGGTGTCGGAAGTTCAAATCTCAGAATCTTCTCCTTATTATCCATCCTCTCTACGTAACTAATAGCTTACCATCAGGTATGATATGCTTGTTTGCCACCCATGAAGTATATACAAATTGAATAAGTCTAAGTCAGAGTGAGACAAGGAGACGTTTCCTTGTCTAAATAAAAGTTACAAAGGCGATATTCGGGTATGTAATCCCTTTACCCCTTCAGGGATGAAGGTATGAGATTGGCATGCAGCTTATAATAATATACATATAAAAGATATGAGCGTAAATGGGAAAATTCATACACGAAGTCTAATATTTTTTTATTATTACGATGCAAACGAATCGTAGGCCTCAATAAAAAGGAAATCCCACAGTCTTAAATATAGAGGTACCTTTTTTGAGTTAAACGGTCTAATCTCTAAAATAGCAATATCTTGGATTTGAAAACAAGCTTTTTTTGGCAGCGGCCCACATGATGGTAAGTGGTAACCACCACTCATGAGCTTTACCAACACCAGGGGCACAGTCTAGTCGCCGCCTACCGCAAGTTAAGTGCGCTCCTCAAACCTCGTTTAAATAAGGACATGTCATAGCGCTGGCTTTTATCATTTTATAATCTTGTCTGGGGCAGCTATTGAATATGAAGCCTGTGCTCCTCGAAAGAAAAGCAATTAGCGAGTAAGTGAAATTAAAAATATATATAATTTTTGTACTTAATGTTGCTAATACATAATAAAATTATTGTACCTAATTCGAGCTATAAAACCTTTTTTTTTGTTAATGCGGTAAAAATTTTTTCTAACCGCACACCCCGTCGTTCGGGGCAACGAACAGGGTAGTTTAGGGCCCTCACCCACTAAAGAAACCCGCCGTGTGCCATCTCTCCGCCTTTATTGGCGGGCCACCGGAACTATATTACATTCCTTCAGTGGTGAGCTATAAAAACCTAACACTTGATATCACAGACTAGATTTCGTTTGTGATCCAAATTTACATTTAAAAAATATCATGTAGGTACAGATAGAAAACCTTTTTCGAAAGTCGAATTTGTCGTCGTTCTTGTATTATGTAAAAACAAAACTAATAAATCATATCTAGTTTTCCTAACACGAGCCGGTATAGTGCTCATTTCGCACTTACCCTTTTGACGGCCCTAAAAAGGTCGAGTTCATTTGCCGCCAACGCTCCGTTCAGCAAAATGAGACTCGTTTGACTGTAGATTACGAAACACTGTACCATTTTCTTTGTATGTTGATTACTGATTGGCTCAACTAGTACGAAGGAACAAGAGTTAGACACAATACATGTAGACTCTTTTACGAGTATAAGATCTGTACGACACATTATGCTTACACGAATAACGTGATTTTTGGAAAATTCCATTTTTTCTTGATAATAATTGAACATGTTACATATATACCTATATATAAGACTAGCTGTTTCCCGCGGCTCCGCTCGCGCAATGAAATGAGTATTGAAATACGAACGATTTAAAAAAAAATACTACCTCTAGGAAATAAAACTACATATTAGTAATTATCAAAGTTTTTGGTTTAATTACTATAGTAGGTAACTCTTTGTAAACGACGTTTGCAGTGTTTCCTTTTGCGTCTAAAACTCACTCTAAGCATACTACTCTGTCAAGAAAGTACCGGTAAAAGATCAATAAAATTTTGTTATTCATCCAAATTTATTTTATCATCTTCAAAGTATGCCTTCAGAAACGATACACTTAAGCTAACGAATAATCCAATCATTTGTGGCCAATCGTTGATGGCCAAGGCAAATCTTCCATCACATCTCGACCGCTTTTAAAAGCTTTGTTCCACTCATAAGCACGTGTTTTTGATAAAGTCGATTCACCGTAAGCCTTCTGTAACATTTTCAGTGACTCCGAACATGAAATTCCATTGGCGATGCAAAATTTAAGACAAACTCTTTGTTCGATGTTTTTGTCCATTATGAAATTCGTAATACACACTAGATATGATATAACTAAAAACAGCACTGTATTTAATATAAATAACAGATGCAACTCAACCTCCGCGCCAAAATGGTGATGGAATTAACGGTTTTTGTGGAATGAAATAAAAGTTCCTTGACCACGTTCGGTAATTACTGTGCCTCCTACGACATCTTTATAAAGAGCTTTCATTCGTAACCTAGTTCCATTGTACAATATAGAAGATTAAGATTTCTTAATAACATTACTGGTGATCCAATTTTAAGAGTGAATTTCCAGTTCGAAACATTGTCACTAACTATATACAAGGCACTTCTTAAAATTTAAGAAGTAAATTTACGTATAATCCTAACTCATTGTGCTCTACAAAACGACTTTTTCATTTTCGTAAAATATTTTGATCTTTATTTTAGCACTGCTGACATTCTCAGCTACTTTAAAGAACAAATTATTTGTGAAAGTGGAAAAAGAGAGGTTTACTGCGAGTGGGATCCCAACCAGCATCCCTTCCAATCCGGGGAAGTACCCTAGACCGCTAAGCCATCGCAGTCACTGACGACGACTCTCAACGTACCGACATCAAAAACAATTGTGAGGTAGACCCTCACAATTGTTTTTGATGTCGGTACGTTTCGTAAAGTATCCAAGAATCATACTTTCTATCAGAAAATCCTGTATCCTTCCACGCAAGCAATCGTCTTTTCGATCGTCTTTTTGGATTATTTTCTTCGTACCTACAAACGGCTGCTTTGTAAACATCCGGGTGGTTATTCAGGTAATTAATTACAGCTACTCTGTGTACTTGTAGATGGTTTTGTTGATAATTAATTACTGCAACTCCGTGAACTCCTTTTTATATATTTAGTGTTAGTTTTTTGAGCTGCTTCTTTCCAGTAGCATTTGTAAATCTTGCGCGAAGTTTGGTAGGATTATTCTTAAAAATGTGCACTATATCAGAGATGTCTGATTAGAAATCGGATGTAACAGTTCCATCCTAATGAATATAATATACATCAAAATGTCATTGGGATTAGTTTTGTATTGAACAAAACCGAAGCCTTTTTACGGAGTTCCCTTCTAGGCAAAATTTCTTGTGATAGACTTACAATATCGGATGTGTTTGTCCGGCTGCTACTAACTCACATAAACCTCCATATAGTATATATGAAATACTGACATATCAACAAAGTATTCATCAGAACTATTATAATTAATACTATCTGCGATATAATAAAAAAATGATCTTAGTGAGTGGCTACATCAGCAACTATCTGTTCCCGCACCTTTCTACCCAAGAGCTCATATAATACAAGATTGTATTGCCCTTTACAGGCAAGCTCCGTCACCAATGAAGGAAAAGATTTATATTTAGCATTACAGTCGGAGGCCAAAGGAGGACGCTTACGTAAAACCCTTTTTTTTGTTAACCAAACAGGCTAGTGTGGGGCCCTCATCCACTAAATAAACCCGCCGTGTGCCGTCTCTCCGCCTGTATTGGCAGACCACTGGAACTGTATGACATTCCTCCAGTGGTCGCTTACGGACAACCTACCGTGTGTTTAATGTTATCTCGTCATATAATAATAATAAGTTGCATAACGAAACAATAGCCCGATTCAAAAAAGTGCATAATACCATATGCATAAAATTTAAATGTCTGTTTACAATGTTTAAATAACAGTTTTTTACTAAATGCATATGAGAGTAACAAAATACATTTTTTGAAGTTTCTGTTTGACTGTTGGTTTCTGCTAATATCCATAATGGCTGGACCAATTTGGACGGGACTTTCAATAGTGTAGGTATAGTAGATCTTACAAGGAGTAACTTTGAATACTGTTAAGAGTAATATTATTTTAGAAAAATGATTAGGGTACTGCAAAAAATTAAAAACTAAATTCCACGTGAACGAAGTAGCGGGTTGCACTTAATTTATAAAGTTGTTTACTTAAACTTTATATAATAAGATGCTCATGCTTCTTCTTTTACACATAACAAACATTTTATGCAAATTTTCACCCTCTTAGTGGTAAAAATTATAAAATCGCTGATATACGTGTTCATTTATTTTTAACCAGAAATAGGTATATGAAATTTGGTGCTTCTTACTTTAAAAATGACGAACTTCCCATACAAACTTTCAACCCCTCAATAACCATCTTGGTAATATTTTTATTTTAATTCCATTATACATGTACATTTGTTGCTGATCAGAAATAGATATATAAAATTTCTTGCTTCTTACTTTCAAGCTGACAGAGTTCCATACAACCGTTTATACCTTATTTTACCCACTTAGGGGTGACATTTTCAAAAATCATTTCTTAGTGGATCTCTACAACAAAAAAGGCATCAACTACCAAAATTTCAAGTTTGCAGCCCCAGCGGTTTAGGCTCTGCGTTGATCGTTGGTCAGTCGGTACAAGCAATTATATGTATATAGATTAAGACCGTTTTCTCAAAGTCGCCTGTCACTGGGTAAACTGATCGGAAATTAAAATAATTATTTTGATATTTTTATATATTTTTGGTGGATGGCGTAGGTCACCTAAGACTTTTTGAAATTTGCTGTCCTGAGCAATTGTCACGATAGCTGAATTGGCAAAGCATCTGGGACGGTATCCAGGAGATGCAGGTTCAAATCTTGCTCGTGACTGTTATTTTCGATTTCACATTTTTCACTTTGTGGTTAATGTATAGTGCTAAGCATGTCAAATGCTAAAAATATATATAAATATTTATAGGGTTTGCGTCATTATTAGGTAAAAATCTTAATTGAAAAATTAAGTTTACCTGGTCGGTATAATCTATGAAAATACTTCCGACAGATGGCGCAGCCGTCACCCAAAGACGTTAAGTATGAATGTGTTATCGAGATTAGCAGTCAGGAGCAAGTGTCACGATGGCTGAATTGGCAAAGCATCTGGACGGTATCCAGGAGATGCAGTTTCAAATTCTGCTCATGACTGTTATTTTCGATTTCACATTTTTCACTTTGTGGTTAATGTATAGTGCTAAGCATGTCAAATGCTAAAAATATATAAAAATATTCATAACTAGTCTTTTTTAAGTAGTGAATGTGTGTTCTCATTCACTTTTAGTAAATAGATTCTGAAATAACTTAATCGTATTTATCATCAAAACTCTGTTAATTTCACTATTGAGATTACATAGCAAAAATCTGATAACTAACTATAACTAGGTTTAACTTTTAACAAATTGTTACAAGTAGCAAGAGAGCGCCTCTATAAACGGTCCTGTGCCTGTGTTTTTTTTAGGCGCGAAGAAATGTTCCTAACCGCACACCGCGTCGTTCGGGGATACGAACAACAGGGTAGTGTGGGGCCTTCACCCACTAAAGAAACCCACCGTGTGCCGTCTCTCCGCCTTTATTGGCGGGCCACTGGAACTATGTTACATTCCTTCGGTGGTTTGGTAACCAGCCCTACCACCAGTAATGCAATGGGTGATAATTGCTTACTTCTCTTAGTCACTTCGTACGACATCCATGGGAAAGAATGGGGCGGTGACACTTGTATTCTTAGTCCGTCATCACACGTAGTTATTTTTACACTAGATTCTGCGACTTCGTCCGCATGGACTTCCAGAATATAAATATATCACTTAAAGATACACAACAAATGATCTTTATGCACAAATAGTAATCACACAGAGTATTTGTCGGTTTAGTAGTTACAGCATGAAAGCGTAACAAACAAATAAATAAACAAACAAACTCACTTTCACATTTATAAAATTAGTAAGAATTAGCTACTTGTTAGCATGTTAAAAATCTCACTACTTAAATGGTACTATGTAAGACCATAATACTGTGTTTATTAAACTAATAGATTTTGAACGTGTAGGTACTTACCTCAAAATGCGCCGTAATTCAAAAAACATAATTGATGAAAATTGGTTTCTCTATAACAATTTGGCAAAGTCTTAATAAAATCTATTACAAAGAATTAAATTCAAATCCCAAAAGTGTTTCACACGAAGAATCTACATGATGCTAGTGTTGTAACCCTTAGTCGAATCCGATTACTCTACAAACGATCCCGGAGCGAATGACCGATCTCTTTCCTTTACGTAGGCCCCGTAACAATGTTTTATTGAAATATGGACTCTAAATGCTAAAATTAAAGCAGATTTCAGATTGATCCATAGAAGGGTCTACGTTCGTTAAGATTGACTTTGGATGTTTATATAGATATGCACGATTTGCTCGTGTTTATTTACCCTTTATAGCTAGGTTTGCAAATGGTAAAGTGTATATCTTGAGGCCCAATGTCATTGTGTAACATTGAACTAGAAATTACGAAATAGCTGTTAACGATGTTGAGACAATATCGATGTACCTACTATAGCACTACACTAGTTTCGATTGAAAAAGGTTTTATAAATTATTTTATGTGACATTAAAATTAATTTACTCTTTATTTCATATATTTTAAAGATATTGAAGATTTTCTTAGCTGAGCTATACTTTTCTATCTCGATTTTCCACTTTAATAGAAGTAAGTATAGTCTTTTATTGTGGAGTGACAATGTATGGGAGCCATAATGAAAATAAAGCCATCGCCATATTTGTAACAATTAATATTTTCTGATCAATCAAATGTTTGTAATTGAAACAAAGATAATTTAATAGAACATAGCAGCTTATTTCATTAAGTGAAACCAATATTACTTATACGATCCAGAAATCTCGGAAAAATCGGTATGCGTACATACAATAAAAAGATACGCTTGAAATGCATAACTATTCTTTTTGAAGTCTAATAAATGCAAAATAAGTACCTTTTACAATATAAAAGTCCTGAAAATATTTCTATGAAAATACTTACTAGAGAATTTAATAATATTTTATCAATATCTTGAAGGCATGATGAAATTCCTACTTGTATTAACCGAGGTAGTTTTCTGTCAAATATATAAAGAATTTACGTGAACATACAACATGTGAATAACTTTATGTTTTTTATATACCTACTTGACTGCAGATATGGTTGAGTGGTTTAAATACTGACCTCTCGCACGAGTGTTGTGGGCACAATTCCCACACGGAACAACTCTTTGTGTGATCCAAAAATGGTTGTTCTGAGTCTGAGTGTATTTTTTTGTAAAGGCCCCGCGATACAATGATTCAAACAGCTTTTCATTAAATGCATATGAACGTTTATATATACAGTACTTATCTAGAAATTTTTATATAAGTACTTTTTTAGCATTTTACATGCTTAGCTTGTCACGAGCAGGATCGTGCTCGTGACTGTTATTTTTGATTTCACATTTTCCACTTTGTGTTTAATATACAGTACTTATAAAAAAAAATATTTTATTCTGTCTGTCTGTCTGCCTGTTTGTTCAGACTAATCTCCGAATCAGCTGAGCTGATTTAGACGTGAGATATTCGATGTTATAAGAAAAAATAATTACGGTTCTGCGCAGAAAAAACAAATAAATTCCACGCGGAAAACAACTAAAGGCGCGGGTAGCAACTAGCCTTGAATTTTTTATTTTTTTTATGGCATGTAGTGGCAGACTAGCCACGGTCCATCTGATGGTAAATGGTAACCGTCGCCCATGGACTCGACTTTACCGAGAGTATTGTCAAGCCGCTGCTCACCAATTCATTTCACAGATATGAAATACAATACAAACGGCTATCTCCTGCTACACCCAAAACGCAACGATGTGCTTCATGGCTAGTCACACGGGAGATGGTGGTACCAACCCGCTCGGGCCCGATACCAAGTGAGTACTCCCACTTGGTACCCAGCCCTACCACCAGTCATGCAATGGATGATGATAATTGCTTACTTCCCTTAGTCGCCTCATACGACACCCGTGGGAAGGAATGGGGTGGTGACACTTGTATTCTTAGGCCGTCACCACACGGACAACATTAATGAATTGATTTATATAATATACGTACTATGCCGTGTGGGGCCGGCTTTAGAATTGTCCCACCCCTCTCCACCCATGGGAGTCGTAAGAGCCGACTAAGGGAATACCGCGGGAGTGGGCAGCAGCACTCCTTCGAGTATTAACAACATCCACTGCGATCGCCAACCCGCCTGCCAAGCGTGGTGATTACGGCACTATCCCCCATTCTTGGGGAGGCCTATGTCCAGCAGTGGACGTTAAAAGGCTGATGGATGGATGGAATATACGTACACAAAATTATTTAAAAGTATGTTTACTGTAGACGAAGGTCCCACTATAATAAGACATTCGTATGAATGCCTACACAAAAATAAAATTAACTGTAGTTAATAACTTAGACTATTTAAAGTACAAATTATTTGTCAATGAGGAAAAAGAAATTTTTAGTATAAGCGGGTAATTTTTACTCTAAGCCACTGAGCTACCGTACTGACCGAAAGGTCATCCCAATCTCCTCATCACATTTGTCTTTACGACCAACGCCATCTATCGGAATGCATTTGCATGCTTTAATCCAATATATAAGTTTAATTTTGAAATTAAAATTAATACTATATGATGGTGCGATTTTTTAAACATTTTTTATCTATATTTTTTATCATTTGACATGCTCAGTTAGTTTTTAAAGTACAAAAGAGATTTTTAGTTCGAGCGGTTAAAACTCTCTTTTTCCTCATTCACAAATAATTTGTACTTTAAAAAGTAGCTGAGCATGTCAAATGCTAAAAAATATAGATCAAAACTTGAGCTAATCATATGTTTGGTCTAACTATAGACAAAAATCATTTGGAAAATGCATATAAATTTTATATGTAACAGATTAAGATCCATTTTAGGTATTTCATATCAGCTTATCAAGGTAGTAAGTAAGCGTACACTTCGTACTATAACACTATGCGCTCGCTGATTCAATAGTCTATTGCAAATATGGGCAACAACCGGCCCGCTGTAAGATATGATCCGGCCCGCGAGACATTTTGAAAAAACCCAATTAAAACAATATTACATTAGGTACTTATACTTACGGGAGTGACAGTGAGGCGGCAAACATGAAATTCTTTGATGTTTACCGCCTCACTCTTTGATAATCGCCGCCACTCGGCTTGGTGATAACTTGAACAAGCGATATCCTAGATATATGCTTTGTGACTTTGTGTACATCTTAAGTGGTTACTAACTATAGTTTGTTATTAAGTTTATTGAACGAAAAGTAGAACAAAAATGATGTCTGGTGGAAAGAAATGAAAAGTAGATACAGAGTTTCGCCAGTCTCAAGAAAAATGGACTGAAGAATTTTTTTTTATCTTGCACAGTGGTAAGCCTTTTGTTTGCTGTGTAATGAATCCGTTTCAGTAATGAAAGAATTCAATATAAAGAGGCATTACTCAACTAAGCATGCTACGCTGCACTCACTGACAGGACAATTAAGAACAGAAAAAATCCAGAGGCTTAGCGCAAATTTGGAAAAACAGCAACAAATATTTCATAAACAAAGAACACAACCTGTGATGTGTGATAATGTTGTGAAAGCTAGTTTTATAGTTAGCTCAAAATTGGCAAAGGCATTAAAACCATTTGGTGAAGGAGAATTTATCAAGGAGTGTATTAAAAGTTACTAAGGAGTGTATGTTAGAAGTTTGCAGTATTTTGGGTCATGAAAAGAAAAATGAATTTGAAAAATCTCCGTGAGTTGTAGGTAATGTATGTTAACACGATAATGACCAAAATACTTTACTAATCGAGTCTTTTTTTTTCGTTTACGAATTATTATGACTAGGTATAGAGCCCTATTACTTTTCACGTTCTGATTCGATGTGGTTTAATTGTTATTAAAAAAATAAACAAAAAAATACTGAATATTTACGGCATTTACGCTCGACGCGACACTAAAACCAGCGCCTTTCATGAGAACTACCTTTTTACGTACGCATAGCCACCGGTGGTTTTACTATCGTCAACAGAATGCCGTTCGCCCGGCCGGTAAATTGTTTTTTGTTAAAAGAAAGTTTTTATCTTTGCTTGACGAACTGATGATATTTGTCAAGTATAATAACTATTTTATCCATAACAATAATTAAAAACACTAAACACACGTAAATAATAACACACCAACGTTATAAAACACGAAAAAAACATATTTTACATTCCACAATTTTTTTTGCGTGGCCTTCACGGCGTCACGGTGTTTTCACTTAGAACAAAGTATAAAATAATAAGGCAACCAAGTTAGGAAGATAAATGGTTTAGAGATTTCTTGTTGAACTCATTGATTTTTAAATAAGCCGTATAATATTGTCCAAAGTTGCAATTTTCTATTGATAGATGTCACTGTTTTAAAGTAAAAGAGATATTGACAAATGCAGCCCTAGATGTCGCAAGTGGCAATTTTAGATGTATTCAGTTGCTGTTGTATATATAGAATCACAATATTGCCACAGCGGAACCCCCCCCCCCCCCCCCCCCGTCCCCCGTCCCAAATCGTAAACCTGAGCGCGTGTCTGTGGTTACGTCTCGCGGGCATACAGGAACGAGGGTCTTGGCTTAATCACCCGGACCGCGAGGAAGACAACCTCTATAAAAATTACCCCGAATCTCAAGCTCTGGTGCGCGGCGAGGAGATGCATGGCTGATGGGTAGTTCAGTCTCGAGCGCGGCCCCAGCCAGGGTACCTGCGGACCCCCTGTGTTGGGTTACAAATGTACGCTTACCCGGGTACAGGGAGCTCTGTCCGGGTGGACCTGCTTTCTCCCATACTCGTGGGAACAACATGGACCATTGTTTAGAAAGTATAAAACAGACAGAGTTGGGTGAAAATCCGGCTGTAAATGCGGCCCCTACTAGTGCAGCTGCGCGTAAAACGCGCGGCGGCAAAAAGTCCCGCAAGGGCAAGAAGACGACCAAGGGAGCGTCCCAGCCGTCAAGGGACGGCTCGATGACGGGCAGCTCGGCCTGCACATCAGCTGCCGAGACGTCTGCCGCTGAGGAGGGTGGCCTGTCTGAGGCTGCCGAAGGTCAGCCATCGCGGCCGGCAGAGGTGGTGTCGGAGTCGCGTTTCTGGCGCAAGCGCACCCTGTCTTAGGGAGGCGATGCCTCGGAGTCCGACCTGAGCTCGACAGAGATGCCTCCCCCAAAAATACCCGCAGCGGTTAGGGGTCGAGGTATCAGCCGACCCGGGACGCTGATACCGCGTGTCGCCTCAGCAAAAGAGGCCGCAACGCAATGTCTGAAACGGGCGGAGACGGTGAGGAGCGATGTCGTGCGGCGTCCCGCAGGGTTCGGTTCTTGGGCCGCTCCTGTGGGACATCGGCTACGACTGGGACCTCCGTGGCCGGCTCCCCCCCCCCGGGCTGGGCGTAATTTGCTACGCAGACGATACGCTTGTCGCAGCCCGGGGCTGGACCCTCGAGGAGGCGGCAACGCTGGCCACCTCAACCTCAGGTACCGCGGAGGTGGTCAGGCGGATCGAGGCGCTGGGGCTTAGGGCGGCCCTTGAAAAGTCAACGGTGTGGGCTTGCCAATCCAGGCCCACATCAAATATCTGGGGCTGGTATTGGATGGACGGTGGCACTTTGACGAGCACTTCTGCCGTCTTGCGCCAAAGCTCGGCGGCACGGCGTCCGCCCTCGGGCGACTGATGCCGAATTTGGGCGGACCGAGTCTCGCGTGTCGACGACTCTACGCGGGGGTAGTACGGTCATGGCACTGTACGGCGCGCCCGTGTGGGCGGAGTCCCTGGCCGCTGCTCGGTACGGTAGGTGCTTGCCGACGTCTATCGGCGGGCGTCGACGGCGCGAGTGGGGAGCAGCCGCCCCTCGCCGAGCGCATTGTCATCGTGCGGGAAGATGCCCGCCGCGCCACCGTGCTAAAGTGGAAGTCTCGGCTGGAGACGCCTCGGGCTGGTCTCTGGACCGTGGGGGCGCTCCAGCCGATCTTGGAAGAATGGGCGGGGTGGCAGCACGGGATCCTCACCTTCCGGTTGGTGCAGGTTGGGTTTTGTCGGGGCATGGTTGCTTCGGCAAATACCTGCACATGATCACTAGGAAGGAGATGACCCCAGGTTGTCACCACTGCGGCTGCGACGAGGACTCGGCGCAGCATACGCTCGAGTCGTGCCCGGCCTGGGATGTGCAGCGCCGGGAACTCGTTGCAGTCATAGGCGTGGACCTGTCGCTGCCGGCCGTTGCGCGAGCGATGGTTGGCAGTGACAGGGCCTAGACCGCGGTCGCCGCCTTCTGCGAGGCTGTCATTTCGCGGGAGGAGGTGGTGGAGAGGGCCCGGGAGGAATCCTCCTTCGCGGACCCGATTCGCCGCCGGCGCGCGGGGCGGCGTGCGCGCGCTTACCTGCTCCTGATGCCGCCCTAGCCGAGGCTGCGGACGGTGGGGTCGGAGAGTACCCTGCCGTCCGCGGAAGCTTACCGCGAAGGTGTGACGCCCAAGTGCGCGAGGCGTCGCTCAAGAGAGGGTGCCCGAAGGGGCTGCCGCCTGCGGATCGCGGTCGAAACGACGCGGTACCCGTGATCCGCCGTAGCAAGGGCGGGTAGAGGCGCACGGTGGGTTTTTAGTGGGTGAGAGCCCCACACTACCCTGTTGTCTCCCCGGGCAGCGGGGTGTGCGGTAGGACATTTTTGCCCACCTAAAATAAAAAAAAATAAAAAAAAGGGTTGGTACCACCATCTCCCGCGTGACCGGCCATGAAGCACAGCGTTGCGTTTTGGCTGTAGCAGGAGATAGCCGTTTATATTTCATCTCATAATCTGTGAAATGAATTGGTGAGCAGCGGCTTGACAATACTCTCGGTATAGTCGAGTCCATGGGTGACGGTTACCATTTACCATCAGATGGACCGTGGAGGTTTGTCAAACCTGATGTAATGGTGGGTGTGGTCCTGTGTGTGCTCACAAATTTCAGACTTTGTATAGCGACGGTGCTTCACATCAGCTATGTGTTCTTTGATCCAAGTTCTTATGGATCTCTTTGTGTGCCCTATGTAGGAGAGACCACAATCACAATCCAGCTTGTGCACTCCTGCGTCCTGTAAGGGTATATGGCACTTGACTGGTGGTAAAAATTGACTAATTCTTTTGAGTGGCTTATAGTAGGTTTTAATTGAAGCTTTCTTGAGAATACAGCCAATCTTGTCAGTGACTTCTTTACCATAGGGCAGGACTGCAGGGAGGCGCTCAACTGTGGGTGGCTTCACTCGGTTTCTGTGACGGCGGCATGGAACCTGCAGCTTATTAGCATGTAAAACGTTCTTTACATGCTGCAACTCCCCAGCCAGGTGTTCTTCATCACAGATTCCTTGTGCTCTCTGAAACCAAGGTTTAGACACGGTAGCTAACTGTAAAGGATGGTGGTGAGACTCTCCATTCAGGTACTTATCAGTATGGGTTTTCTTTCGATACACTGTATGACTCAAGGTGTTGTTGGGGTTACGGATTACCATAACATCTAAGAAAGCTAAAGAGTTATGTGACTCCAGTTCCATAGTGAATAGAATTTTAGGATTGATGGAGTTCAGATGGTTAAGAAATACGGTTACTTTATCAAATGGTAATGTAGTGAAAGTGTCATCTACATACCGCTTGTAAAAACGTGCGACCACAGGTGAGGTTTTTAGGGCAGTCTCCTCGAAGTCTTCCATGAAAATTTCAGCAACAACGGGAGAGACTGGCGAACCCATGGCCACTCCGTCCACTTGCTTGTAGAAGCCATCATTCCATATAATGTAGCCAGGTGTGAAGCAGTACTTTAACAGATTAGCGTATTCCATAGGTATATTGTTCTCTGATAGTTTCTTAGACACAATTCTGATGCAGTCTTCCACAGGTAGGCAGGTAAAAAGTGACTGGACATCAAAACTGACAATAGTTTCATTGTTAGCAAGATGAAGGTGTTTAATCTCACTTACAAAATGGTACGAGTCTTTTATGAACGCATGTGTGTGTCCTCGGAGCTGTGAGAGAACTTTGGCCAGTATCTGAGCAACTTTGTAAGTAGTTGAGTCGATCTGACTTACAATAGGTCGTAGTGGTGCGTTCGGTATGTGTATCTTAGGCAACCCATACAATTTAGGTGGTTTTGCACAAGGTGGTATCAGGGTTTTTACATCTAGATTCAATGCTTCAGAGTGCTGGTTGAGTACTTTTTCATGTTATTTAGTGTACAGTTGGTCAGGTCAAGTTTAACCTTTTCATATGTAGACTCATCCGATAAAAGGTCTTCAATTTTGGCATTATAATCTGACGTGTCCATCACCACAGTAGCATTACCCTTATCCGCGCGCAGGGTGACGATGTCTGGTCTGTTGCGTAGGTCCTTCAACGCCAAATATTGTGATTTGGACAAATTTGGTTTAGGCCGTTTACTTACTACGTTAACAGTGAAGATACGTCTTGGCGAATAGCCTCCATTACGTCCGGTTTCATAACATTTTTGGCCAGCACGTCCTCAACAGCACAGATAATTCCTCATAGGCGATTCGGTTTGGCGCTACAGCAAAATTTAAACCTTTATTTAGTACCTGTAATGAAGATTCATCTAACGATCGTTTTGACAAATTTATGATAGCTAGATTTGGATCTGCGTAAGAGTCTATGGTTCACGGGCGCGTTCCGTTTCCACAGTTGCCATGTTGCGTTCTAGTAAAATCACTTGATTTTTGCGAAAGGTTTTCAAATTTGACCACCAGTCAAGTGCTATATACCCTTACAGGATGCAGGAGTGTACAAGCTGGATTGTTTTTGTGGTCTCTCCTACATTGGGCAAACAAAGAGATCCATAAGAACTCGGATCAAAGAACACATAGCTGATGTGAAGCACCGTCGCTATACAAAGTCTGCAATTTGTGAGCACACACAGGACCACACCCACCATTACATCAGGTTTGACAAACCTCAAATCCTCGCAAAAGAACATCGATATCGTCCTAGAATGATACGTGAGGTTATTGAAATTAAGAAACATCCCAATTTCAATAGAGAAGATGGCTGGGTCTTACCATCAAGCTGGAATCCTGTAATAGGCCTCACCAAACATAATATAAGAAGGCACATCACAAGATTGCAAGACACAGTTAGCGCTTATTATGTAGATAAAACCCACAGTAGTTATTAGTTAGTATATCCGCATAAATTTAATAATCCATAACTGTTGTTGCATACTGAGTTTTCTAGCCGGATCTTTCTCAGTCAGGCCGCGTTCCGATCCGGTGGTAGCTTTTTTAGTCTTAGCTTCTATTAAAATCAATATAATTAATAATATAAACTAATAATCAATATTGTCTTCTAATTAGTAGAATTTTGATTATTTAAAAAAAAAATTTAATTGGTAGTTTGTGGTAGAATTTTTAAGCTTAGTGCTTATTATTATAAACAAAAATTTTAAAACTTAAAGAGAAGTATTATAGTAATATTATTATACTAGCTTAAAATCTCATACATTAAACACAAAGTGAAAAAATGTGAAATCGAAAATAACAGTCAGGAGCAGGATTTGAACCTGCATCTTCTGGATACCGTCCAGATGCTTTACCAATTCAGCCATTCTGATAATTGCTCCTGACTGCTAATTTCGATAACACATCATACTTAACGTCTTTGGGTGACGCCTGCGCCATCTGTCGGACGTATTTTCATACACTATACCGACCAGGTAAACTTAATTTTACAATTAAGATTTTACCTAATAATGACGCAAACCCTTTAAATATTTAGATATTTTTATATATATTTTTAGCATTTGACATGCTTAGCACTATACATTAAACACAAAGTGAAAAAATGTGAAATCGAAAATAACAGTCAGGAGCAGGATTTGAACCTGCATCTTCTGGATACCGTCCAGATGCTTTACCAATTCAGCCATCCTGACAATTGCTCCTGACTGCTAATTTCGATAACACATCATACTTAACGTCTTTGGGTGACGCCTGCGCCATCTGTCGGACGTATTTTCATACATTATACCGACCAGGTAAACTTAATTTTACAATTAAGATTTTACCTAATAATGACGCAAACACTTTAAATATTTAGATATTTTTATATATATTTTTAGCATTTGACATGCTTAGCACTATACATTAAACACAAAGTGAAAAAATGTGAAATCGAAAATAACAGTCAGGAGCAGGATTTGAACCTGCATCTTCTGGATACCGTCCAGATGCTTTACCAATTCAGCCATCCTGACAATTGCTCCTGACTGCTAATTTCGATAACACATCATACTTAACGTCTTTGGGTGACGCCTGCGCCATCTGTCGGACGTATTTTCATACATAATACCGACCAGGTAAACTTAATTTTACAATTAAGATTTTACCTAATAATGACGCAAACCCTTTAAATATTTAGATATTTTTATATATATTTTTAGCATTTGACATTCTTAGCACTATACATTAAACACAAAGTGAAAAAATGTGAAATCGAAAATAACAGTCAGGAGCAGGATTTCAACCTGCATCTTCTGGATACCGTTATGTTATTTTCGATTTCACATTTTTTCACTTTGTGTTTAATGTATAGTGCTAAGCATGTCAAATGCTCAAAATATATATAAAAATATCTAAATATCTCATACATTGTAAGCATAGAACTTAAAAGTAGATATTTTTAATTGTGTTTCTAAACGAATATTATGTGGGTTGAAATAAATAAACCAAAGATTTGTAAAATGATATACTGTGGCTAGATGAAACCGTTGAAACAACATATCAGCTTTGGACGCCTACCATCAAAGTCCACCCATGATCATGAATGCTGTAAAGTATTCGAAACGTCGGGATAGCATAAAAATCAAGTAAACGCGATAGATTCCTTAAACGTAGTTTTATTTCAAAATATTGTTAAAGCGTTTGGCAGACTATTTTTAATTTATTAAGAGACTAGCCTTTGCCCGCGGCTTATTCTCAGGTTTCCCATATAGTAGCGGGATAAAAGGTATACCAGTTTTTAAGTCTTACCAAGAGCTCTCAAATAAAAATAGTTTTATCAAAATCCGTATAGTAGCTTTTCCGTGATACGCGAACAAACAAACAGATAAAAATTCAAAAAAAAATGTTTTGTGTTTATTAAAAGCATTGTTCTCAAATATCTTAAATGTACAGACACAGCTCTGTTATAGCTTTATAATAATATAGATTAAATTCTTAAAACCATTTCGAAAGCTTTACTCAAGTAACCAAAATGCTTAATAAGTATAACTTATCTTAAGCATTCTTAAATTATTGTCAGCGTATCTTAAGATTTTGACATATATCTTTCTTAGCTAATCCTAAAATATAGCTCAAAGATTTTTACTCCCCTTATTACCTGTGTACAGATACGAACGATAGACATTATTAAAGATTGTTGACAATCGAGTATCGTTTAAATGAATCGATTGTCTTACAAATTCAGTAATCGCCTTACAGCGGTAATTCCATAATGTTGTTTCCGGATACTAGCTAATCTCTAGAAATCCCCAGTTTCGGAAGTTCGCCATGTAATCCAGTAAAGTTACTCCTCTATTAATTTAAGTGTTTGTGTCGGGATTACCTAAATAATATTGAAACAATTAATGCAGCAAACATTTTGGAAATAAGAAAAACAAAGGTACATTAAGCTTCGTAATTAAAAGTTAAAAAATAACATAAATAAATAACAAATTATTTGTGAAAGTGAAAAAGAGGGCAGATAGGAGCAGGATTTGAACCTGCGACCCATCCAATCCGGGGAAGTGCTCTGGACCGCTAAGCTATCGCAGTTACCAACGGTGACTCCAAATCTCCACTTCACATATGTTTTATTTGTCTTTACGACGGTGAGAATCCTGCTCGCAGTAAAGTTCTCTTTTTCCACTTACACAAATAATTTGTTCTTTGAAGTAGCTGAGCATGTCAAGTGCTAAATTATTTGTCCGTGTGGTGACGGACTAAGAATACAAGTACCTATCACCACCCCATTCTTTCCCACGGATGTCGTACAAGGCGACTAAGCGAAGTAAGCAATTATCATCCATACACTGAGATATAACCCAAAATTAGCTTTTGAAGCTACGGGCAAAGGTTAGTATTACATAAATCTTCTCTGCTATGATTATCTGATAGAAATACCCGCAAACCAGTTCCACACAATTTTTCCTGAATGCGCATTCACCTATATTAAGATAGGGTAAATGGAATCGTACCTTTGCAACGTTAACATAATCTATCGTTAATGGTCTACCTACCATCTTGAATTTCATTAGTTAGCGCTCTAATATGAGATAATGAGTTTATCTCATATTACAGCTTATACGTTTAATAAATTATAACAAAATATTTAATTCCATATCCTACTTTTTATATTTTTTATAATTCCATGTAAATGTATAAGGTTGTCCATAGTTTTTTTAAAGAAAATTTCCTGCTCTACGGAATAATCCTTGTATCGCGGGGGACTTTATAATCATACAATTCACGGACACAAAGTACATCCGGAATCAGAACAACTATTTATGGATCACACAAAGAGTTGTCCTGTGTGGTAATGGAACAGACAACACTCAACTCCACCATATTTTGTGCAGTCAAATAACATATATCCCATTTTGAAGTTTTGGTTGTGTCAATTATTTTAAATTTAGGGTTCTCTAATATTTAGCACTAACAAGTAAACAGACAGACAGAAAATTAAATGTCGTTGTTTTGTGTTTTATAACATTTTTTTTACTTCACTATTTTTATACATACCGAGCGGCAGACGAGAGAGAAAGGTATATAAGTACTTGAAAGAATTTTTCATCAAATCTTGGAAATTTTGACCGAATAAAAATTAACCCTGTCTTTATTTCTATACGTAAATTGAAAAGCGACAACGAAACTTTAATTATTAAAATTAATACAGTTAAACCGCACAACTCGCCATGTAATTAAGTAATTACAGGACACAAACTAAATAATCACAAAATATTAAACACAAAGTGTGAAGATGTGAAATCGAAAATAACAGTCACGAGCAGGATTTTAACCTGCATCTCCTGGATGCCGTCCAGATGCTTTGCCAATTCAGCCATCGTGACACTTGCTCCTGACTGCTAATCTCGATAACATATTCATACTTAACGTCTTGGGTGATGCCTGCGCCATCTGTCGGAAGTATTTTCATACATTATTTAATGTATATGGCTAAGCATGGCAAATGCTAAAAATATATATAAAAATATCTAAATAATACCAAAATACTTATTATACAGTGCCTGACGCGTAAATCTCACGTATATCTACGTGGTACTACTTTCTACTGTACTACTGTCTACTGTACTACTTTCATAGCTTGTGTACAGTGGTCATACATTTCTCTCTTATAAATATTTTTTTATTTCTTTTTTAAAGATCAAATTAGTTGTAAAGTGGAAAAAGAGGAATCTGCGCCCCATCCAATACGGGTAAATGCTGTAGATCACTCTCTCTGCTAGCAATAAAGCGACTTTTATAAATAATTTATTCTCAAAGTAGCTAAGCTTGTCAACTGCTAAAATACAGATCAAAATATTTATTGTTAATTATATATTTATTTTTATATAAATATTTATTTCTTTTCTCTCGTTTAACGAAATGTGCCTACGTGACGTGTCCTTGAAATTTAAATCTCAATTCTGGTCAAATTATGAATATTCAAATTGTCTTCACAGAAGTAGAACTTTGATAAAAACTACGTAAAACAAAATAATACTCTCGTTTCGCTTACATTTTTTTTTATTATTGCATGTAGTGGCTGACGAGCCACGGCCCATCTGATGGTAGATGATAACCGTCGTTCATGGACTCAACTATACCGAGAGTATTGTCAAGCCGCTGCTCACCATTTCACTTCCATCCATCCATCCATCAGCCTTTTAACGTCCACTGCTGGACATAGGTCTCCCCAAGAACGGAGGATAGTGCCGTAATCGCCACACTTGGCAGGCGGGTTGGCGATCGCAGTGGATGTTGTTAATACTCGAAGGAGTGCTGCTGCCCACTCCCCCGATATTCCCTCAGTCGACTCTTACGACTCCCATCGCTCGGGCCCGATACCAAGTGAGTACTCCCACTTGGTATCCAGCCCTACCACCAGTCATGCAATGGATGTATAATTGCTTACTTCCCTTAGTCACCTCATACGACCCCCGTGAGAAGGAATGGGGTGGTGACACTTGTATTCTTAGTCCGTCACCACACAGACAACATCTATTTTACAGATACACTGGATTATATATACCAACCTATAAATAGATGTATTATACTGATGATGAAGAACGTTCCACAGCATTGATAGTCTAGCGGTAAAACCAAGGATTGAGAGACAGTGGTATTGATTTTGATCCCCATTCCAAAGTCCAAACCTCGTAAGGCATATAGATCTGTCGAGATTATTCGAAATTATGTGTGTATGTATGTTTAAAATCAATGGACAACTCGGTGAAGGAAAACATCATGAGAAAACCTTTATGCCTGAGAGATTTTGTCTGCGGCTTTTAAGGTCCGCCAAACTTCACTTAGCCAGCTTGGTGGACTAAGGCCCCATCCCTCTCACCATGGGAGGATATTCGTGCCCAATAGTGAGACAGAAAAAGAGTTGAATAAAAAGAAAGTTATTGCAATATTTGATTGAAATAAAGCTTAGGTACATTCCTCTTTTTAACATATGAATAATATTGTAATATACATCAAAACAAAGAGTAAAATTATATATATTTGCTCGTACTACTCATATAGTTTTGTTCAAAGCAGGCTCATAAAATTTTGAAAAATGTGACAATATCTCGGGGGACGTAAACATTTAATTACCGGGGTAAATAGCGACCGTATAAAACTTTGGTTGACGAAAATTGGTTTTATGACTACAGTTGACGGGTTAAATGCTTATGAAATTATAAACTTTATTATTCAAGGGTTTTTGGGTTAACAAGGTTTGTTTGACGGTTTATCATTTGCGAATGTGCTTTCGCTTGCTCTGTTTCCTATTTTGTCTGTGGTTGATTATCTATATCATGTTATATATTGAATATATACTATGTGAATATTTATCTTATCAAAAGTCTGTTTATTTTAAATGTAATAATCTAGGTGTTCTTCTATTTTTTTTTTAATAGTATTATTATCTTCATTAGGATAACATTAATTATAGGTTAACTATCGGTATATATTCATATTACTAGTTTGATTTCAAATTGCTTTTTTTCTCATAACTTACACACACAGAAGATTTATATATACAATTATGTGAGTTCTGTGCTCCAGCCTACATCATGATTAACATTAAAATAAACATATATTTTGTTGTTATTTAGCATAAAATTAAATTTTATGTTGTTATTGAAATGTTCAGCCATTTATTACTATCGCCACTTACAATAATTGATACCGGTGATCCAAAAGAAGTAGGTCCAATTTCCGCTCGTAGTTGTTGGGTGTAGCAGGAGATAGCCGTTTATTCTTTCATTTCATATCGGTGAAATGAAATGGGGAGCAGCGGCTTGACAATATTCTCTGTATAGTTTTGTCTATGAGCGACGGTTACCATTTACCATCAGATGGGCCGTGGCTCATCTGGCACAACAGGCAATAAAAAAAACACATTTTGTGTTCTATAAATTAACTTTCCCCGTGATTCTTTATATATATTTCTTTATATAGATTCTTCATTCTTAGTCCATGTGGTGACGGACTAAGAACACAAGTGTCACCACCCCATTCCTTCCCACGGGTGTCGTATAAGGCGACTAAGGGAAGTAAGCATATAACATATTGCATAACTGGTGGTAGGGCTGGGTACCAAGTGGGAGTACTCATTCAGTATCGGGCCCGAGCGGGTTGGTACCACCATCTCCCGTGTGACTGGCCATGAAGCACATCGTTGCGTTTTGGCTGTAGCAGTAGATAGCCGTTTATATTTCATTTCATATCTGTGAAATAAATTGGCGAGCAGCGGCTGACAATACTCTCGGTATAGTCGAGTCCATGGGCGACGGTGAATGGTAACATTTACCATCAGATGGACCGTGGCTCGTCTGCCACTACATGCAATAATATATATATATATTATTAGTATCTGCTGAGCACCGACCTTGTCATTTTAATATATAGGTATAATCGAATACAATGCGAAAGTGCAAGGTTGTAGGTACAGGGGGAGACTGAGAGTCACCTTCCTAGACTAAATCGATCATGTATTGAAGGAAGGTGGAGTCAGGAGTCTCCGAAACCAGCGAGCGTGTATGAAGATAATAATGAATGTTGAGGAAACGAGAGATGTAAGCAAGAATAGAGCCTGTGTCACTCTGTTCTCTCTGTTCTGTTCTTCTGCCTACTCGTGAGATGGCGCAATGATATAAGTTAGCAATTGCGTTCTGCACGCGTGTTAGTCGTTGAGCTGTTATAATATAAACCATTTGCTGTGTGGGGCCGGCTTTAGAATTGTGGTGGGAGTCGTAAGAGCCGACTGAGGGATACCGGGGGAGTGGGCAACAGTACTCCCTCGAGTATTAACAACATCCACTGCGATCGCCAACCCGCCTGCCAAGCGTGGCGATTACGGCACTATCCCCCATTTCTTGGGTAGGCCTATGTCCAGCAGTGGACGTTGAAAGGCTGATGGATGGATGGATGAAATATAAACCAAAAGATTAAAGTACATCTCGTAGCAGCCCCCTCAGAATGTGATTCACAAAATCGTATCGTCTTATTTGTGATTGGTAGAGACTTAGACGCGTGATGTCGCAATCATCGCTAAACCAATCACGATGATGTTTCAAGATCTATCAACCAATGACAATGTCACGATGCGATGTCGATGCGATTTGGTGAGTTACATTCTACGGGCCAGGTATTTAATAACACTTTTCAATAAGGCTTTTAAAACAAGTGAGAATAAAACTCGAAACTTCTATACGGTATCTCCACTAAACGGGTGTTGTGATTCATGTAACCAATACAATGCCTCTTGTACAAGTACATCTCGAAAGACGAAGCTGAAATTTTAATATTGATGTAACATTCTCTATCGTACTATGTCAGTTATATTAATAATAACATTGCCTACACTCCCAACGTTTATCACATACTATTCACATTTGCCGAAAGCAACTTTCACAGATTGCACATCAAATAAGCTCTCTTATAGGGTACGAGACGGGTTCGAGATACGAGGGAATCCTTATTATAAATAATTTCATATTACATTTATTCTTGTCAAGATATAAATATCAAGCAGTTCTTTTATAAAATATTACAAGTGTATAAAATTATAATATTACAAGTTATCTAAATTTCTTTAAATCACATTTGTTACATAGATGCCTATGCAAACAAGTTAAAAAGTTATAGCGTTTTTGCATAAAACATACAGATATTTTTATGCTCATTAATTTTAACTGCCCCGGTGGTGCAGCGGTAGTGTAAGCGACTGCTGATCATGAGGTCTCGGGTTCGATCCCCGGGTCGGGAAGTGCTATTGTGGTTTTTCGTAAAAAGAAAAATTCTCAGTAACAGCCCGGAATTTGTAAATGTACCCGATAGACGGCAATAGGCTCGCCCCCCATAGATGTAGTATATAGACTAAATCTATGTCGCCCCCTATTACGTGGAACTTAAACATAGCTGGCGAACCGTGGGTGTGTAATACACCTCTGCCTACCCCTTTGGGGAATACAGGCGTGATGCTATGTTTTTTTAATCATTTTATTCAATTCCGACGCAACTCGAAATAGATGTGTTGTTGTATTTCGTACCATGATGTGAGATTCATGATGATGAAACTGTTACTACTCAACCTTTTAATATGATCTATCAACTAAATAGATTTACACTCTTAAATACTATTACAAAGTTTATAAAACGGGAACAAAATAAAAAACATTTTAAAAAACTTGAGAGGTGTCAAGGTACACCCGGATGGAACGAAGTTCCTTTCGATTAATTAGTGAAGGAATTGTAATAAAATTTTATTTTTTTTAAGTTATAATAATATTTTTTTTATTATTAACAAATATAATGTAATATAAACGTAATCAGTAGGCTCAATTTTCGTAATAATTGGCTTGTGGTAACTGAAGTAGGAAACATATGTTTGGGATTCTATTTTATTTAAATGTCTTGAAAAAACTGCATCAATGGTAGTATTATATTTTGTTGTTAATTTAAACTTATATAAAAAAATATAACAAAAAAATAAATAAAAAAATATAACAAAAAAACCAAACAAAAAGCAAAAAGTGTCGTGACAACTTTTCGTAAGAATTTTTTCCGTCTAGCCCCCTTTCACAACGCGCGATAAGGAACTTCGTTCCAAAAATGAAAGAAGTTAAAATTATGCATCATAAAATTCATCCGCATCACTGACTACTGGCAAAGTGCACAGAAGGCTAGCAGCATTGCCACATTAAATGGCAATGCTAATCCTTTGTGCTAGGTAAGGGCCAGTCCTCTGATCACGTGAGGCGTCGATGAGACGACTCGCAATTTCTTTATAAAATTTGCGAGCGTTCTGGCCCCATGACCATCATTACTAAAATACTCGTATTCTGAAAAGAACTCAATCAATTTGAGCTACAGTTTTAAATGAGAAAAGTCAATGCCAATAATGTTTCAATAAATAATTTTCAAGGCTCCAAGACACCGTTGAGTGTAAAAAGTTCCTGGTAGAGGAGAAAGATGTTATAATTATATCGTTATTTGCTCGCAGCTCAGGAAATGAGCCCATGTGCTGTATTACATTTAGTACGAGGACTTTCATATCAGACCTTATGTTTTGTTGGCAGTCTTCCCTATAAATAGAAAGGAGGTTTAGTTATGAGACCAACATTGTATTGACGTAAGCTGTCATATATTGAAATTAAGAAATATTGACTAAATGCTAACTAAATGTAAAGTCATTTCGATTTTTAAAATAAGAATGTAATATCTGTGATGAGGTAACCTGCATGTTTGCGGGATTTACAGGGTTTGTGGAATCGGCACTTGGCTAAAATAAATAAATAATAATATAAGTTGATTATGAACTAATAAACTTCTTTCCATTGATATTTTTCTTCTGAAATATTTTATTGTTATTGAAATACCTCATATAATTTTATTATAATTGAGCCACTCGTCAATCACGTGGTTTACAAATCATAAGGAGCGTGTGAGGAAATTGTAAGTTGTAACAAGTTATTCTACAAAATAAAGAAATATAGCTGCAAAAAATAATAAGATAAATAGAAATGCTCGCATATTAATTAAATCGTTTATTTCCTGTCTCTTTTAACAAAATAACAGATACGATATATTCCCAAGGCGAAACAGACTTGCTTATTAGCTTATCTTTAGCAAATTTACAACTAATTACTTAGATTATTACATACAATAAATACAAAGCAAAATTATGTTGTTAATTTTCTTAATATTTTTATCGTTAAACAAAATTATATTTCTTAAGACTAGTTAGTGTTATCTTTGAACAACCGTTTACGTAAAAAGTAATATAATATAATGACCTCTATCGTTATAGTTACAAAGCATTTTTTTTCTGTTAACATTTTTCATGGACAGGATATCACAGCTACTAAACATATTTTATATACAACGTGTCTTATATTATGGTTTTGTTAATTAGGTATTTACGATTGTTATGGGGCACATAAAATGTTAAAACTTCTAAATTTTGGTGTAAAGCTAATTATAATCTAGTGGCAAACTCATTTGTAATATTTACAATAACACAAAAGTAAAATCAGGAAGCTAAAATAATATTATATTAAAATGCACAATTTTCATCGATTAACTTAAAGAGAATGTTTAGTGAGCGTTCTAGTGCCCACCTCACCTTCACAAGCTAAGTATGATGTATAGATAATATGATGTAAATAGTTTATAAAGTCGACGGAACCAATAGTAGCTTAACAAGAATGTCGTCTTTAAAAATAAATTATATTAGTCATAGGTAAGTACTACTGTTTATAGCATAGTGGGCATTTTATCAATTTCTTGTCAACATAGGATTAATCATAATATTTGCGAGCGCATTGCGTCTCTTACGCCACGCGCCAGCCCCCTGCGCATGATACTGCAGTTGGCGATACCAGGTACGGGTACGCGTGCTCTCTTCCGCCTGAAACATACCAAAAATACCATAAAATACTTTATTTATTTTTGATGTGAAACATCTAATGCGAAGGAAGGGTAAAATCGGCTGTTAGCGTGGCGACGCTTTTTTACTTGTTCCGTTCAAATCTTGCAAGTTAAATTAGACACACTTCCTATTGAGCTGAAATTTTACAAGCATATGTATATTGCGTAATATTGCAATATTATGATGACATGGAGCTGATCTGATGATGGAGCTGGAAGGTGGATATATGACCTTCATAATGAAACGGCGCAACACTATCGAGTTTGGACTCATTTGATTCGTCTTGACGAGTACTTTGTCTTTAGATAGTATCCAGGATCTGATGATGGAGCTAGAAGGTGGCCATAGGAACTTTAATATAAAATGACATAACCCCATCGAGTTTGAGCTCGTATGATTCGTCTTGACAAGAGCTTTGTCTCTAGATGGTATCCAGGGTCTGATGATGAAGCTGGAAGGTGGCCAAAGTAACTCTGTAATGAAACGACTCAACCTTATCGGGTTTGGACTCGTTTGATTCGTCTCGATGAGGACTTTGTCTTTTGATGGTATCCAGTGTCTGATGATGGAGCTAGAAGTTGGCAATAGGAACTTCGTCATAAAATGACATAACTCCATTGAGTTTGGGCTCGTATGATTCGTCTTGATGAGTACTTTGTCTCTAGACAGTATCCAGGGTCTGACGATGGAGCTAGAAGATGGCCACAGTAACTCTGTAATGAAACGACGCAACCCCATCTTGTTTATACTCCTTTGATCAGTCTTGACAAGTACTTTGTCTCTAGATAGTATCGAGGGTCTGATGATGGAGCTGGAAGGTGACCACAGTAAGTCTGTAATGAAACGATTCAACCTTATCGAGTTTGGAATTGTTTGTTTCGTCTTGACGCGTATCTTGGTCCTAGATGATTTCCAGGGCCCGATGATGATGATTAAGTCAATTTCTGCTATTTTACACTTGTCATAATTTGAGGCCTTTGTCCAGCAGTAGACGTCGAAAGGCTGATGGATGGATGGATGGATTTCTACAAAATAGTTTCGATGTTTCACATCTGGTAGACGTCACGCGACGTCTATTTTTTTTTTATATACGACGTGGGTGGCAAACATGCATACGGCCCAATTGATGGTTAGCGGTTACCGTAGCATAAAGATGCTAGCAACACCAATACCATAGGCATTACCCGCGCGTCGCCCGCCATCTCCAAGGAAAGAGATAGGAAGGATAAAAAGGAGAGGATAGGTAGAAGAGGGTAGAAAGGTTAACAAGGATAAGATAGGGAGGAGTCTTGAACCTCTGGCACTCTCACTCATGATACGAAATCGAAACATAACGGTAGGTTGTTACACGCTGATCTTTTGTGAAAGGGTGGAACTTCTCCGATCGAGCACGCCCATTCATGATTAATGATTAATAGAAAATTGTATTTTTAACTTAAGAATGATATAGTAGTCATTGTTTTCATAAATACCTTAAAAATATACGAATCCTTAGTAGTAATTTCATGAACTTCGAAGAAATGTTCAGGTTCATGATCCGCGGCTACTACGCAGCGATCCAGAAACAACGGTTCTCTCTGTAATGTGTATCTTCCTGCTTTTTCTCTCACTAGCAAGAGGGCTGCCTCTCGTACTCCACTGCGCGCGAAGAGTGCCTCTCCTTCTTTCTCACGTGCTTCTCTATCTCTGGCCTCTCTCGTCTCTCGAATCTCGTTCGTTTTATGTGTGATCGTTGGCTGTAAATTAAAAATATATTTAGTAGGTATAAAAAAATTCTGCGAAAAATATAAGTCAAGTGTTCCTGAGATATAACTAATAACAGTGCTTATTAAATAGGTATGATATTTGTGATTAACATTTTTAGCATTTGAAATGCTCGGTTACTGCAGCTACTTTACTAGAACAAATTAAACGTTAAAGTAGAAAAAGAGAGTTTTACCTTAACCAAGACCTCTCTCACACTTACACAAATAATTTGTTTTAGTATGATATAGCTTCCTTATCAAAATTAATGTTTCATACGCCATTTTGAAAATTATTTTTCCCTCTAATATAAAAATTAATTGTGCCGCCTGATTCGATAAACATAATATTGTTAGGTTACCGTAGCACTTTATATGTTTCGTGTATTTTATTTTATATTATTATATTTTGCGTAAGTATTTTTTAAAGACAATAACTTCACAAGACAAGTGACTGCACAGATGGCGGAACGATTTAGATACCGGTCTCCCGCCCGAGTGTTGTTGGTTCGATACCCACACAGGACAACTCTTTGTGTTATCCACAAATGGTTGTTCTGAGTCTGGGTGTACTTTGTGTCCGTGAAGTTGTGTTTGTAAAGTCCCCCGCGATGTAAGGATTATTACTTAGTGCAGTGATTTCTTAAAAAAAAATAGGAGTAATTTTTGGATTTCGGAGGACTTTACAAATATACAAATAACGGGCACAAACTACACTGAGATTTAGAACAACCATTTGTGGATCACAAAATAAATTGTCCTGTTTGGGAATCGAACCTAAAACAAGACACGCGAGGTTGGTATCTAAACTACTCCACCATCTGTACAGTCTGTCAATATCTGTGTGTTATTAAACGTTTTTGTCTCGCAATACTCACTTTGTAATTGTCAAATGGGCACATAGGTAGAGACTTATAAAATGTGACTATGAGCTAAGATACTTTCTAGATGACCCAAACAAAATATTCACACGGGTCATCTCGCTATAGGTATATTACATCAAATTTCGTAAAACATTTTAAAATAAACATACAATTACGCCTTTATCCCCGAAGGGGTAGGCAGAGTAACGCACAGTTCGCCATCTATGTTTTAAGTCCCACGTAATAGGGGGCGAGCCTATTGCCGTTTACCGGGCACATTTCCAAACTCCAGGCTGCTACTGAGAATTTTCCTTTTTACGAAAAAGCTCAATAACATTGCCCGACCCGGGAATCGAACCCGAGACCTCATGATCAGCAGTCGCACACACTTCCGCAGCACCACCGAGGCAGTTAATTTTTTTCACATTCACTTCAAATTTCAAACACAACGAATTAATTTTAATAAATTACTCTATAAAAATAATTTAATTAGTAAGGTTTTACTAACAATTTTGATACGGTAAACGAAGTTAGTAGTTCTAATCTTGTTCAGCATAAATGTACAGAGTTTCTCCGCACGCGTACGTTACCAAAAACCCATAGTTATTACCAAAACATTGTACAAAGTTAATCAAGTTGTGTTATACCTTCATTTTACCAAAAGACAACAGCTTCGTCATAACGATACACGTACAATTTCATCCAATCATGTTTGCGTAGATTACGCGAGCTTTATAGAGAGTGAAGCTTAAATCCCATACAATGAAATAACAAAAAGAGTAACAGGACCTACCTTTCCGTTAGTTACCAAAAGAGCGTTGATTGGCGTCAACTTGATGGTGCGTCCTTTCCGCCAGTTATTGTCGTTCGGCTGGGTGAACAACAGCTTACCCTCCATTGCAAACCTTAACAGAAATACACACAGCTCAAATCTGATTAACCGTATACAAAGTAAAGTTTAACTTTATTTTATTTATAGAAGGTATGTCATTTATTAGTTTTTTTTTATATTAAATTTAGATAGTACTTTAAACACAAAGTGGAAAATGTATATGGCTAAGCATATCAAATGCTAAAAATATATATAAAAATATCTAAATATTTGGATAGTACTTTTTAAACTTTCGCGTTTTATATTCATTTTAACACATTTAACGGGTCTATACGCGCATTAAATTTCTCAAAATATTATTATTTTGCCGTAGTCTCGAGTACTCATCCACGGCTGGTACAACTCAGCCAAAACGTCGAGGTTAGTAGGTAGTTAAATGTGTTATAATCAATTTGGATAGTTATAACTTATAAATCACAAAAAAATGTATGAACTTGAATTCTATAAAAAAATAATTTAGGCGAGTTAACGTAGCATATAATCCAACGCTAGAGGAGTCATTTGCGCGTTATCAACTCCAGGGAAAAAGATAGGAAGGGCCAACGAATGATGATATAGAGGAGATGATGACAGTCGGGATATTAGGGAGGGAAAGAGAAGAGTGGGCTTCCGATGCTTTCACTCATGATACGAAATACAATAGTAGGAGTAACTACCGTTGTTTCAGGCCGTATGGCAATTTATGTGAGAGGGTGGTACTTCCTCGGTAGAGTGGACTTACCCATTCATGCTGGAAGGAGCGAAGCTCTGATACTACGAAGTACTAAATATAATTATAAATACAAAGCAACATGAGAAAATAAAATCGATTTTTATGAATAAAAATAATTGCTGTGTTGCCAGCCAGTATTACTGCACATAACATCAAAGCAAGTATTTCGGGTTCACTTCTCGTCGTAATGAACTCGGTACCAACACAAACATTTCGTATAACGTAAGTATAAAAAGCACTTAAAATGGTGAATCTTTTATTGACTTCATTAGGGAACGTTATTACTACCACTGAAGTAATGTAACATAATTTTTTTTAATTGCTTATGGGGGCAGACGAACCATGGCCCACCTGATGGTAAATGTTACCATTTACCGTCGCCCATGGACTCAACTATACCGAAAGTGTTGTCAAGCCACTGCTCACCATTTCATTTCACATATGAAATGAAAGAATTAACGGCTATCTCCTGCTTTAACCAAAAAACACGATATGCTTCATGGACACAGGAGATGGTGGTACCAACCCACTTGGGCCCGATAGCAAGTGAGTTCTCCCACTTGGTACCCAGCTCTACCACCAGTAATGAAGTGGATGATAATTGCTTACTCTCTAGTGGTAGAGCCTTGTTTATCCCAGCACGAATAGGCCTAGTGATCTAATCTTAGCGATTAGAGCACTTCCCCGGATTGGAAGGGACGCATGTTCGATTCCTGCTCGCACTAAAAGTTCTCTTTTTCCACATTTCACAAATAATTTGTTATTATAATTATGTTCTTGATAAGAATTTAATTCCTATAAATTCCTCGCCATAATTTAAAATCTTTAAGTTGTCCTGTTTTTATCGACGAACAATGTTATTGTTACAAGTAGAATTACTTGTTATTTCTATAAATCTCATCTAAAAGCCCAATTGAATAACCCTTGCTATTGTTACTGTCACTAAAGCGGCGATTATCAGCTTTATAGCTTAAGTAATAAGAGCAAAGATGTGATCACAGAAAATATTAAAGCTCTTAAACTGAAATTGTTATTGTTATGAAATCTCTCGAGTTTAACAAAATGGTTAACTAATTGAAAAGCTTCATGATATATTTAACTATACCCATGACCACACTAGCTCCTTTTATACTATTTTTAAATTGTATTTATACTCGTATATGTATCGTTTAATTCTTTGCACATTTCTTTAAGTATCACTTTAAATGTAATAAACCCTCATATATAATGTAAATTAAAATTCACGGTATAGCTTTTTATATATTTATCAACTATTTTTTTTGTATTTAGTAGCCATTAGTGTACTTTAGTGTTATAAAAAAAAAACTAATAACAAAAAAAAAAAATTCTGAATAATATTCTGTACCTGATACTGTTAAATTATAAAATAATACGATATTTAGTAGACTTAATAAGAAAATAAATATTTATACAAATAAAGCAAGCTCTTAAACTTTCGTTAAAAATATTCTAATTCTATTTTATAAAAAAATTAAAACATATTTTCTAAGATATTATTGAGTGATTTTGTCATTAGTAGTTTTAATGAAATGACAAAATATTAGTTGTTGATAGCCTAATAAAGCCAAGGACTGTATAGATAGTGGTATTGACTTCAATCCCCAGTCCACGTCCTGAGTTTAGACGGCAACCACCTCACAATTTTATTTTTCAAAATTATGTTTATTGGTCTTTAAATTATCATTAGTAAAAGAAAACATCATGACGAAACATGCTTATGCGACAGATTTTCTTGACAGATTATGAAGTCTGCCAACCTGCACTGGGCCAGCGTGGTGGAATTACGGCTTATATCCCTCCTCTTTTGTCATAGTGAGGAGTTCTCAACAGGGACAGTAATAATATAATCTGAAAATATATTTACTAAATGTTTGCAAATTATTGTATTAATTATGTATTAATCGCACCTGGCATCATCATGATTCCAATCTAGAACATCAACAGCCATTTTCCGCAATTTGATATCTGCTACATGGAGATCATGTGCTGTTTTTCGTGCTGCAGCAAGCCTTCTCCATAGGGGAACATCCCTAGCTGCTGCAGCAGCCGCAGCAGCTGCCGCGTTGATTTCTTCAAGCCTAGATTCTACACAGCGTTGAGCGGCTTTGACGTCGTCGCGTTCCGTTGCGCAGGCGGCAGTTGCACGGTACAGCCGTGATAGAAGGAGGGGATATTTTGTCACGCGTTGTACTGGCACCTGAAATTAATTGTGTTTTATGTAACTACAATGAGTATTAGATAATAAAGAATGAATCTTCCATTTAAGCCCATCGCGCTTAAACATTCACAAATGGCATGTAGTTTATGTCGGCAACACACATATGGTCCAGGAGCCACCGCCTATTTTTTTTTTTAGTGATTAATAACAGGCTGAATATTTGCTAGTAGGTTCCGTTCGATGAGACACGCAAATTTTTCTCAGTGATAAATCTTGTAAGAGGTAGCTATTAAGTGTCCGTGAATTCGACAACTTCCAAGCGTGGGATAGAGAAAACATACCACTAAATTTGAAGGACTATATGGCCATTTCATTATACAAATATTTACAAAGCTACATTCAAAAAATCAGATCGTTAATAATTTGAATGACCTCTTTATTTATATTTGTCTGTCTATATTTGTAGAAGAGCACGCTCCAGTCAAACTACCCATTTTGTAGGACAATTGTTATTCCGAGTTTGTTATCCAATTATCTTAATATTTAAACTTACTGTTAGTCAGACAATTTCGACACCCCACCAAATCGAAATGTTTTATACCCGCGCTCTTTATTAGCTACCTATATCGAGATTTTTCACAGAGAAAACTTGGACGTCTCGTCGAACGGATCCTACTCACAAAGATTGAACCTGAACTGTATATTTATATATATTTGTAGCATTTGACATGCTTAGCACTATACATTAAACACAAAGTGAAAAATGTGAAATCGAAAATAACAGCCAGGAGCAGGATTTGAACCTGCATCTTCTGGATACCGTCCAGATGCTTTACCAATTCAGCCATCCTGACAATTGCTCCTGACTGCTAATTTCGATAACACATCATACTTAACGTCTTTGGGTGACGCCTGCGCCATCTGCCGGACGTATTTTCATACATTATACCGACCAGGTAAACTTAATTTTACAATTAAGATTTTTACCTAATAATGACGCAAACCCTATAAATATTTATATATATTTGTAGCATTTGACATGCTTAGCACTATACATTAAACACAAAGTGAAAAATGTGAAATCGAAAATAACAGCCAGGAGCAGGATTTGAACCTGCATCTTCTGGATACCGTCCAGATGCTTTACCAATTCAGCCATCCTGACAATTGCTCCTGACTGCTAATTTCGATAACACATCATACTTAACGTCTTTGGGTGACGCCTGCGCCATCTGCCGGACGTATTTTCATACATTATACCGACCAGGTAAACTTAATTTTACAATTAAGATTTTTACCTAATAATGACGCAAACCCTATAAATATTTATATATATTTGTAGCATTTGACATGCTTAGCACTATACATTAAACACAAAGTGAAAAATGTGAAATCGAAAATAACAGCCAGGAGCAGGATTTGAACCTGCATCTTCTGGATACCGTCCAGATGCTTTACCAATTCAGCCATCCTGACAATTGCTCCTGACTGCTAATTTCGATAACACATCATACTTAACGTCTTTGGGTGACGCCTGCGCCATCTGCCGGACGTATTTTCATACATTATACCGACCAGGTAAACTTAATTTTACAATTAAGATTTTTACCTAATAATGACGCAAACCCTATAAATATTTAT
This sequence comes from Leucoma salicis, assembly GCA_948253155.1. Classification (NCBI taxonomy): domain Eukaryota; kingdom Metazoa; phylum Arthropoda; class Insecta; order Lepidoptera; family Erebidae; genus Leucoma; species Leucoma salicis. The sequence continues at coordinate 10,631,473 of OX411818.1, forward strand.
ATATATTTGTAGCATTTGACATGCTTAGCACTATACATTAAACACAAAGTGAAAAATGTGAAATCGAAAATAACAGCCAGGAGCAGGATTTGAACCTGCATCTTCTGGATACCGTCCAGATGCTTTACCAATTCAGCCATCCTGACAATTGCTCCTGACTGCTAATTTCGATAACACATCATACTTAACGTCTTTGGGTGACGCCTGCGCCATCTGCCGGACGTATTTTCATACATTATACCGACCAGGTAAACTTAATTTTACAATTAAGATTTTTACCTAATAATGACGCAAACCCTATAAATATTTATATATATTTGTAGCATTTGACATGCTTAGCACTATACATTAAACACAAAGTGAAAAATGTGAAATCGAAAATAACAGCCAGGAGCAGGATTTGAACCTGCATCTTCTGGATACCGTCCAGATGCTTTACCAATTCAGCCATCCTGACAATTGCTCCTGACTGCTAATTTCGATAACACATCATACTTAACGTCTTTGGGTGACGCCTGCGCCATCTGCCGGACGTATTTTCATACATTATACCGACCAGGTAAACTTAATTTTACAATTAAGATTTTTACCTAATAATGACGCAAACCCTATAAATATTTATATATATTTGTAGCATTTGACATGCTTAGCACTATACATTAAACACAAAGTGAAAAATGTGAAATCGAAAATAACAGCCAGGAGCAGGATTTGAACCTGCATCTTCTGGATACCGTCCAGATGCTTTACCAATTCAGCCATCCTGACAATTGCTCCTGACTGCTAATTTCGATAACACATCATACTTAACGTCTTTGGGTGACGCCTGCGCCATCTGCCGGACGTATTTTCATACATTATACCGACCAGGTAAACTTAATTTTACAATTAAGATTTTTACCTAATAATGACGCAAACCCTATAAATATTTATATATATTTGTAGCATTTGACATGCTTAGCACTATACATTAAACACAAAGTGAAAAATGTGAAATCGAAAATAACAGCCAGGAGCAGGATTTGAACCTGCATCTTCTGGATACCGTCCAGATGCTTTACCAATTCAGCCATCCTGACAATTGCTCCTGACTGCTAATTTCGATAACACATCATACTTAACGTCTTTGGGTGACGCCTGCGCCATCTGCCGGACGTATTTTCATACATTATACCGACCAGGTAAACTTAATTTTACAATTAAGATTTTTACCTAATAATGACGCAAACCCTATAAATATTTATATATATTTGTAGCATTTGACATGCTTAGCACTATACATTAAACACAAAGTGAAAAATGTGAAATCGAAAATAACAGCCAGGAGCAGGATTTGAACCTGCATCTTCTGGATACCGTCCAGATGCTTTACCAATTCAGCCATCCTGACAATTGCTCCTGACTGCTAATTTCGATAACACATCATACTTAACGTCTTTGGGTGACGCCTGCGCCATCTGCCGGACGTATTTTCATACATTATACCGACCAGGTAAACTTAATTTTACAATTAAGATTTTTACCTAATAATGACGCAAACCCTATAAATATTTATATATATTTGTAGCATTTGACATGCTTAGCACTATACATTAAACACAAAGTGAAAAATGTGAAATCGAAAATAACAGCCAGGAGCAGGATTTGAACCTGCATCTTCTGGATACCGTCCAGATGCTTTACCAATTCAGCCATCCTGACAATTGCTCCTGACTGCTAATTTCGATAACACATCATACTTAACGTCTTTGGGTGACGCCTGCGCCATCTGCCGGACGTATTTTCATACATTATACCGACCAGGTAAACTTAATTTTACAATTAAGATTTTTACCTAATAATGACGCAAACCCTATAAATATTTATATATATTTGTAGCATTTGACATGCTTAGCACTATACATTAAACACAAAGTGAAAAATGTGAAATCGAAAATAACAGCCAGGAGCAGGATTTGAACCTGCATCTTCTGGATACCGTCCAGATGCTTTACCAATTCAGCCATCCTGACAATTGCTCCTGACTGCTAATTTCGATAACACATCATACTTAACGTCTTTGGGTGACGCCTGCGCCATCTGCCGGACGTATTTTCATACATTATACCGACCAGGTAAACTTAATTTTACAATTAAGATTTTTACCTAATAATGACGCAAACCCTATAAATATTTATATATATTTGTAGCATTTGACATGCTTAGCACTATACATTAAACACAAAGTGAAAAATGTGAAATCGAAAATAACAGCCAGGAGCAGGATTTGAACCTGCATCTTCTGGATACCGTCCAGATGCTTTACCAATTCAGCCATCCTGACAATTGCTCCTGACTGCTAATTTCGATAACACATCATACTTAACGTCTTTGGGTGACGCCTGCGCCATCTGCCGGACGTATTTTCATACATTATACCGACCAGGTAAACTTAATTTTACAATTAAGATTTTTACCTAATAATGACGCAAACCCTATAAATATTTATATATATTTGTAGCATTTGACATGCTTAGCACTATACATTAAACACAAAGTGAAAAATGTGAAATCGAAAATAACAGCCAGGAGCAGGATTTGAACCTGCATCTTCTGGATACCGTCCAGATGCTTTACCAATTCAGCCATCCTGACAATTGCTCCTGACTGCTAATTTCGATAACACATCATACTTAACGTCTTTGGGTGTCTTTGGTCAGGAGCAATTGTCAGGATGGCTGAATTGGTAAAGCATCTGGACGGTATCCAGAAGATGCAGGTTCAAATCCTGCTCCTGGCTGTTATTTTCGATTTCACATTTTTCACTTTGTGTTTAATGTATAGTGCTAAGCATGTCAAATGCTACAAATATATATAAATATTTATAGGGTTTGCGTCATTATTAGGTAAAAATCTTAATTGTAAAATTAAGTTTACCTGGTCGGTATAATGTATGAAAATACGTCCGGCAGATGGCGCAGGCGTCACCCAAAGACGTTAAGTATGATGTGTTATCGAAATTAGCAGTCAGGAGCAATTGTCAGGATGGCTGAATTGGTAAAGCATCTGGACGGTATCCAGAAGATGCAGGTTCAAATCCTGCTCCTGGCTGTTATTTTCGATTTCACATTTTTCACTTTGTGTTTAATGTATAGTGCTAAGCATGTCAAATGCTACAAATATATATAAATATTTATAGGGTTTGCGTCATTATTAGGTAAAAATCTTAATTGTAAAATTAAGTTTACCTGGTCGGTATAATGTATGAAAATACGTCCGGCAGATGGCGCAGGCGTCACCCAAAGACGTTAAGTATGATGTGTTATCGAAATTAGCAGTCAGGAGCAATTGTCAGGATGGCTGAATTGGTAAAGCATCTGGACGGTATCCAGAAGATGCAGGTTCAAATCCTGCTCCTGGCTGTTATTTTCGATTTCACATTTTTCACTTTGTGTTTAATGTATAGTGCTAAGCATGTCAAATGCTACAAATATATATAAATATTTATAGGGTTTGCGTCATTATTAGGTAAAAATCTTAATTGTAAAATTAAGTTTACCTGGTCGGTATAATGTATGAAAATACGTCCGGCAGATGGCGCAGGCGTCACCCAAAGACGTTAAGTATGATGTGTTATCGAAATTAGCAGTCAGGAGCAATTGTCAGGATGGCTGAATTGGTAAAGCATCTGGACGGTATCCAGAAGATGCAGGTTCAAATCCTGCTCCTGGCTGTTATTTTCGATTTCACATTTTTCACTTTGTGTTTAATGTATAGTGCTAAGCATGTCAAATGCTACAAATATATATAAATATTTATAGGGTTTGCGTCATTATTAGGTAAAAATCTTAATTGTAAAATTAAGTTTACCTGGTCGGTATAATGTATGAAAATACGTCCGGCAGATGGCGCAGGCGTCACCCAAAGACGTTAAGTATGATGTGTTATCGAAATTAGCAGTCAGGAGCAATTGTCAGGATGGCTGAATTGGTAAAGCATCTGGACGGTATCCAGAAGATGCAGGTTCAAATCCTGCTCCTGGCTGTTATTTTCGATTTCACATTTTTCACTTTGTGTTTAATGTATAGTGCTAAGCATGTCAAATGCTACAAATATATATAAATATTTATAGGGTTTGCGTCATTATTAGGTAAAAATCTTAATTGTAAAATTAAGTTTACCTGGTCGGTATAATGTATGAAAATACGTCCGGCAGATGGCGCAGGCGTCACCCAAAGACGTTAAGTATGATGTGTTATCGAAATTAGCAGTCAGGAGCAATTGTCAGGATGGCTGAATTGGTAAAGCATCTGGACGGTATCCAGAAGATGCAGGTTCAAATCCTGCTCCTGGCTGTTATTTTCGATTTCACATTTTTCACTTTGTGTTTAATGTATAGTGCTAAGCATGTCAAATGCTACAAATATATATAAATATTTATAGGGTTTGCGTCATTATTAGGTAAAAATCTTAATTGTAAAATTAAGTTTACCTGGTCGGTATAATGTATGAAAATACGTCCGGCAGATGGCGCAGGCGTCACCCAAAGACGTTAAGTATGATGTGTTATCGAAATTAGCAGTCAGGAGCAATTGTCAGGATGGCTGAATTGGTAAAGCATCTGGACGGTATCCAGAAGATGCAGGTTCAAATCCTGCTCCTGGCTGTTATTTTCGATTTCACATTTTTCACTTTGTGTTTAATGTATAGTGCTAAGCATGTCAAATGCTACAAATATATATAAATATTTATAGGGTTTGCGTCATTATTAGGTAAAAATCTTAATTGTAAAATTAAGTTTACCTGGTCGGTATAATGTATGAAAATACGTCCGGCAGATGGCGCAGGCGTCACCCAAAGACGTTAAGTATGATGTGTTATCGAAATTAGCAGTCAGGAGCAATTGTCAGGATGGCTGAATTGGTAAAGCATCTGGACGGTATCCAGAAGATGCAGGTTCAAATCCTGCTCCTGGCTGTTATTTTCGATTTCACATTTTTCACTTTGTGTTTAATGTATAGTGCTAAGCATGTCAAATGCTACAAATATATATAAATATTTATAGGGTTTGCGTCATTATTAGGTAAAAATCTTAATTGTAAAATTAAGTTTACCTGGTCGGTATAATGTATGAAAATACGTCCGGCAGATGGCGCAGGCGTCACCCAAAGACGTTAAGTATGATGTGTTATCGAAATTAGCAGTCAGGAGCAATTGTCAGGATGGCTGAATTGGTAAAGCATCTGGACGGTATCCAGAAGATGCAGGTTCAAATCCTGCTCCTGGCTGTTATTTTCGATTTCACATTTTTCACTTTGTGTTTAATGTATAGTGCTAAGCATGTCAAATGCTACAAATATATATAAATATTTATAGGGTTTGCGTCATTATTAGGTAAAAATCTTAATTGTAAAATTAAGTTTACCTGGTCGGTATAATGTATGAAAATACGTCCGGCAGATGGCGCAGGCGTCACCCAAAGACGTTAAGTATGATGTGTTATCGAAATTAGCAGTCAGGAGCAATTGTCAGGATGGCTGAATTGGTAAAGCATCTGGACGGTATCCAGAAGATGCAGGTTCAAATCCTGCTCCTGGCTGTTATTTTCGATTTCACATTTTTCACTTTGTGTTTAATGTATAGTGCTAAGCATGTCAAATGCTACAAATATATATAAATATTTATAGGGTTTGCGTCATTATTAGGTAAAAATCTTAATTGTAAAATTAAGTTTACCTGGTCGGTATAATGTATGAAAATACGTCCGGCAGATGGCGCAGGCGTCACCCAAAGACGTTAAGTATGATGTGTTATCGAAATTAGCAGTCAGGAGCAATTGTCAGGATGGCTGAATTGGTAAAGCATCTGGACGGTATCCAGAAGATGCAGGTTCAAATCCTGCTCCTGGCTGTTATTTTCGATTTCACATTTTTCACTTTGTGTTTAATGTATAGTGCTAAGCATGTCAAATGCTACAAATATATATAAATATTTATAGGGTTTGCGTCATTATTAGGTAAAAATCTTAATTGTAAAATTAAGTTTACCTGGTCGGTATAATGTATGAAAATACGTCCGGCAGATGGCGCAGGCGTCACCCAAAGACGTTAAGTATGATGTGTTATCGAAATTAGCAGTCAGGAGCAATTGTCAGGATGGCTGAATTGGTAAAGCATCTGGACGGTATCCAGAAGATGCAGGTTCAAATCCTGCTCCTGGCTGTTATTTTCGATTTCACATTTTTCACTTTGTGTTTAATGTATAGTGCTAAGCATGTCAAATGCTACAAATATATATAAATATTTATAGGGTTTGCGTCATTATTAGGTAAAAATCTTAATTGTAAAATTAAGTTTACCTGGTCGGTATAATGTATGAAAATACGTCCGGCAGATGGCGCAGGCGTCACCCAAAGACGTTAAGTATGATGTGTTATCGAAATTAGCAGTCAGGAGCAATTGTCAGGATGGCTGAATTGGTAAAGCATCTGGACGGTATCCAGAAGATGCAGGTTCAAATCCTGCTCCTGGCTGTTATTTTCGATTTCACATTTTTCACTTTGTGTTTAATGTATAGTGCTAAGCATGTCAAATGCTACAAATATATATAAATATTTATAGGGTTTGCGTCATTATTAGGTAAAAATCTTAATTGTAAAATTAAGTTTACCTGGTCGGTATAATGTATGAAAATACGTCCGGCAGATGGCGCAGGCGTCACCCAAAGACGTTAAGTATGATGTGTTATCGAAATTAGCAGTCAGGAGCAATTGTCAGGATGGCTGAATTGGTAAAGCATCTGGACGGTATCCAGAAGATGCAGGTTCAAATCCTGCTCCTGGCTGTTATTTTCGATTTCACATTTTTCACTTTGTGTTTAATGTATAGTGCTAAGCATGTCAAATGCTACAAATATATATAAATATTTATAGGGTTTGCGTCATTATTAGGTAAAAATCTTAATTGTAAAATTAAGTTTACCTGGTCGGTATAATGTATGAAAATACGTCCGGCAGATGGCGCAGGCGTCACCCAAAGACGTTAAGTATGATGTGTTATCGAAATTAGCAGTCAGGAGCAATTGTCAGGATGGCTGAATTGGTAAAGCATCTGGACGGTATCCAGAAGATGCAGGTTCAAATCCTGCTCCTGGCTGTTATTTTCGATTTCACATTTTTCACTTTGTGCTGAACTGTATATATATGAATCTTAACTGTATAATCCGTTAATAAAAGTCTTTATAGTGTCTGAAATATATTAAGTTACTATTTGTTATTAATAAGAAGTACCAAAAGTTACCATGAGAAATGAGTTCAAATTCATCCTTCTCAAAACGGAGTTTTCCATCTGCGAGACGCGTAAGAATATCCTCAATAGCTCCTTCTCCTTCTCGAGTCCAGCCAATAGGAGGGCCGCTCCAGCTTGCTTAACACAATATGACTGAAATGCTGTCAGCATTCCTGAGCACTCTAGTAAAATCTTTCCAACGTTGACAGTCAACAGATCCTGTAATAATAGTATTTTGTGAAGAAAAGCTTTATCAATACTCCATAGCTGACAAGATTTGCAGTTATTTTAAAGTTATTGCAATGTGTATGATACGCGTGTATGAATTAAGTGTGTGTGTACACACATCACACACCTCATATTTAATTTTAAGCTAATTAATTGTATAATGAACTCAGTTTTTTTTCCACTGCCTCTTTTTTCTCTTTGCCAATTCAGCTGAATTGGCAAAGCATCTGGACGGTATCCAGGAGATGCAGGTTCAAATCCTGCTCGTGACTGTTATTTTCGATTTTCACATTTTTCACTTTGTGTTTAATGTATAGTGCTAAGCATGTCAAATGCTAAAAATATATATAAAAATATCTAAATATCTACTTAGCATTCTAGATATTGTATATTTATGAGATTATAACATAGATACCTCATCTCCTTGGTCCACTGCAATCTCAAGACCATCGCGTAATTTTTCAGAAAGTACCTGGTTGTTCTCAATTAGTTCTTCGACATTCAAAAATATAGCACTAAGTTGTTCCTGTGTCAGTAAACCAGCTACTAACATTGGCTTATAAAATTCTTCTAAGATTATTTGAAGATCACGACCATATTTTTCTTCAGTCTCGACTATTTCTGTTATTATTTCCTTTCTTTCTGATCTCTTCTTGGCACACTTTCTACACACTAACGGAGCAAATATAGTACCTAAAATGATACAAAGTATAAATATTAATAATTCAAATGAAAACCATATAAAGTCATGCAAGAGCTTTCAGTAGAGTAACTAGAAACCTTACACCAATTCATTTGGCCAGTGTGATATAGTGCATACTAACAAATATTATTTACCAGTAACTTACCTTGTTCTGTCAATTGAGTTTCCACAGCTGTATCACAATCTTCACATAGGTGTATTGCCGTATCTTTGTCCGTAATGGAAGTACAGGGTGATGTTTTACCTTGAAGTCTACTTCTTGAAGATTTGCTGGTCTCTGAACCAACACCAGAATCGTTTCTTTCAATTTCTGTTGATGTTTTCTTGAATATTACATTTTTTTCTAGTGTTTCTTGATTAATTATCAATGAATTATCTTCACTTGAATCCGAGGCATGTGACAAATGGCTAGTATTGCTGCTGAGGTGAGTACTATTTATTTCGATGTTTACAGTTTTATCTTTTGGTTTATCTAATTGAGGAACTGAATCATTATGTGGAGCATAATTAGTAATATAAGTTTCTTCATTATCTATACCTCTTTCTTTGGCATCAACCAGATAGGATAATATATCATACTTTGAAGCTCCCTCAAATATAGAACGGGATCCACTACGTTTTTCATCATCAATGATCAGCAAAGAATTTGGTGGAGGGTTAACAGGTAGTGGCGGCGGCATATCTCCTATTTCTTCATATATAGGATCACTATTTAAGCGAATTGATTCATAATGATGATCATCATCAGTATTATTCGCAATTTCAATCTCACACAGCGCAGCGTCTACCAACATTTGGTAAAACTTCGATCTTGTCGAATTTGTATCATCTTCAGTAGATAATTCACTTGCAGAAGCATTGTAACAGTCCGACATTGGTTCGAGATCAGAAAAAACTCCCATAGTACCACTCTCATACTCCATACTTTCATAGGGAGCAGAGCAGCTGTTTTCGTCATTATCTGGGCAGACCGGTTGATTTCTAACAATATGCCGTTTTGACTCTTCGTCTTTGATGTTATTTTCATTCTTAGGCATTGGGTCCTCTTTTTGGATAACGTCTTTATCGCTTCCATCTTTTAAATTTTTTAGAGAACTCTCTATTAACCTTTCGATTGTGATTTCACTGCTGTCTGTCCCTTCAGAGTTTTTAGTTTCTTGGAGTTTGATTAAGGAGTTTTCTATTAATTTTTTTACTAAATCTGAATCCAAGCCATCAGCTAAATGCGCAAAGAATGGATCCTCAAAAAGTTTTGTAACAAAATTTCCGTTATTCGATCTCAATTTATCAGGATCCTCAGGACAAGAATCTATGCTTGAATCATCTTTTTTACCACAAACATGTGGTATCAAATTACGTCGCACCGCTTCCACAGGATCATTTAATATTAACGATAAATCGCTTGAACAAGTATGATCGCGGGATTCGTTAATTTTATCAGCGTAATATTCTTCATAATTATTTATGTCAGGAATATTTTCATTTTCCGTTGATAGTACTGCTCCAATATAAATTTGGCTCTTAGATTTCTTAAGTTCGTTTTGAGGAGTACCAACACTTATTGTAACTGTAGTACCCGTTTGGTAGGTATTGCATGTATTTCCGTAATCATCATTTACAACAACAGAAGATAAGTAAATAGGGATGTCACTGCTAACATTCATAGTTGAATAGCATTCATTCCCATTAATCTGTATGGACGTTTTTCTAGGCTCATTTTCAGATGATCTTAAAACACCAGATAATGTTTTCGGTTCATCAGTATCAGAATCAAATTGCTTTACCCTTAGAATAGTTTTCTGTTCATAATCATTAGCATCTGACCATTCATCGCTTGTTGAACTAGAAGACGTAGCACGAACAAATCGTGTTTTAACATAGTTATGTTTTTTTACTTTTATTCGTTCTTTTGATTTCATTCTAGGTGGTGGTTCAGGAGATTCGGACATGCCACGTCGTAAATTGGTAAGAATATTTTTTGTAATATCGCTACTATCACTAAGATTTCCGCATTCCAAATTATTGTTATCTTTTTGCGATATTTCTGTTTCTTGTGTGATGTTCTCGGTTTGATTAAAAACGTAGTTATTTGTATTGCTCATTTCATTTTCAATAACAGAAGTTAAAAAAACTTGACTTGTATGTCCATGTTTGCTTTTGGGTCGTAAAGCCATGGTATCTAAAAATCTTGGAGGTTCTACTAACAATGTTGTCGGAATACGTTCAGATTCTGATCGTCGAAGAGCTTGAACTTTGGGAATGTTGTTATCTAAAATTCAAGAAAATATTAACAATATTTGTGTGTTGTTATTTTAATTGCCATGCTTAGCATGTAAATGTTGTTATTTTAATCGGCTCGGCGTATTTGCTTAAATAGTCATTAACGGTAATATGGAAATAGATAACGCTAATTAACTGCTATGAAAGCGCCGTTAGCACAGCGTTTGCAACGCTGGTTCAGAAGATGTAAGTTCGATACCTTAGTAGTTATCATTTTCTATTTTACATTTTCACTCAAGTTAACTTATAGGAGTCGTCCGTGTGGTAATAGACTAAGAATAAAATTATCACCATCCGATTCTTTCCTGCGAGTAACTTACAAGGCAACTAAGGGTAATAAGAAGTATCACCCATAGGATGGCTAGTGGTAGGGCCAAGTGAAATTACTATTATAGACACAGCGCTACATACAGATAAACTATGTATGTACCGCTATCATACGTGTGACCAATCGTGAGACATCTCGTAGTGTTTAGGTTGTAGCGGGAGATTGCTGTCCATTCATTAATTTCTCATCTAAGAAATAAAATGCAGCGGCTTGGCATTATTCTTAGTACTGCTGAGCCCATGAGCGACGGCTACCACTTACCATCAGATGGGCCATGACTCGGTTGTTACCATTAACAATAAACTAAATAAGCGTGAGTATAGATCAAAGGTTACCATCATTATCGTTTCTCCAAATTTAGTTTACAGTTAAAAGATTAGAAGCATCAAATTATATTCTCTGTTTCTTTTAAATGCATCTAACGCATTCTACATATAACACGTGTAGTTCTTATTCATTATCCTGCAAAGCTACGGTACCATGAGTAATTACTCTAGAAATTAATAAAAGTTAGACGATTATCGTGATTTTATCACAAAACTTACCTTCTTTATTGTTATTTTTTACAATTTCAACAGCAGTTTGTTGTATTGTTTCAGATATGGATCTATTGCTTTCTTCAGTTACAGTCTCCAGTGTATTTACGTGTATATGTTCATATAAGTCATCAGTATCCTGTGAATTTTTTGATTGATTTGACTGACTAATAAGTTCTTCTAATTTTTGGCTAGAACCGTTCAAACTTTGACTCACAATGTCACCTTTAGCTGTCACATCTTCCTCAGTTTCCACACTAACTTCAGATTCTTTGTTCAATGGTTGTTCAAGATTGAACTCAGCAGTATAAATAACCTTAGTTTCTTCATTTTCTACCAAAAATTGTACGCGCTTTCTTTGCAATATGTTATGAGATGAAACCAAATTTTTATTTTTAGGTTTAGGAAAATAAAATCTAGATGAATGAACCCGTTTTTGCTCTGATGACTCATCTACTGAGTTAGATTTTGAATTGGAGTCATTGGAATCATAATTTCTAGGTTTTTTAAGTATCGATTTTATGGTATCAGTATTTTGATTTCTATGCTTAAAGTTACGAGAAATGTCATTAGAAGTCTTTCTATTTGAACTTCTTTCTGATAAACGTTGATTATCACTTTCACTATCATCATCTGTCTTAATATTTCTTATTCTTCTCGGTGGCCGCTTTGGAGAAAGACTTTTTTGTTTTATACGGTTTGAAGTGGACAAATTTGATACTTTTTTACCCGCGTTTTTATTAACAGATATGGATTTCTTATTTTCATTTTTAATATTTGGCAAGGACAACTTCGAAGACAATTCTTGAGACTTTGTTGCATAGTTGAGATCGTAATCAATGGGATCATAAACTGGTATATCGTCTACGGGTTTTGATTCATCACATACTCTTATTCTTTGACCACTAATGGCTTTTACGCTGGATTCTATTTGAGACTTATTTAGAGGCTTTAAGTTGTTACTATTTATAGATTCATGAAATACATTTGCAAAATCATCTTCGAATTCAATTTCTGATAAGGATTTACAATTTCCATTCAATTTAACTAAATCATAAGGATTAATATCGCATGCTAAAATAGATTTTTTAGATTCACTTAAATTGTTTGCTTCTTCTTCAACCCAAATTTCATTTACTCTACTTACTGACTTGCTACGATTTTTTTGCAGTGTTTCTGGACTAGGTTTATTAGGCTTCCCCCTACATGGACTGATACTTTTTGCTCTTAGTCTGGTTGTTGAAAATTGACTTCCAATACGAGCTTCATGGGGAGGCGCCAACCTATTACGTCTCATTAAATCATAGGGATCAGTATCACCATTGGACTTAAGTATAGTTGGTCGTGCTTTTGAACCTGGTACTCTGACTGTTCCAGCTCGCAACAAACTAGATTCACGATTTATCTGATGACCTCTTACAGTTCCACCAACCAAAAGTTGTGGACTTTCAGCTATAGTTAGTGGCAAACGAGATCCTTTGCATTTCTTACAAATACTGACTTTGGTTGAGCTGGATTTTTTAGTACCGTTTAGGTATTCAGGACAGGAACATAGTATGACAGCATAGTTATGAGGGGTGGGTTTTTGAGGAGTACTTATTAAAACAGGGCCAGGGACCTCAGAATAAGCTGTGAAAACGCTAGGTCGTATAGGTGAAGCTTGGGTCCGCACGGACCCGTACAGCCAAGTCTCAGCATACTTCATTGATTTAGATAACGCTGATCCTCCTGGTCCACTGATAGTTCCGTACATATACGGGCTCTCCGGGGATTTTTCTGACGCCTTCGAGCTTCCTGACGTATTCAGTTTCAATTTCGATGACCATTTCTTCGGACGCGAATGGTCTGGGCTGTCGTATATCTGGAAAAATAAAAAAATAATGTAAACTACACCCAATACAATACCAACATACCAACGCATAACTAAGCTAACTCCGTCGAACTTAACTATTCGATAAGTGTTTGACCCATACCCTAAGACCAAAAGGTAACACAAACTTTATTTTTTGTCCCTTAATAAATCCGCTATGAAATGGGTATTAAACTGTCACAGCAAGTTCTTTAACTTGTTCGTAAATGTTACTATGATCTATAAATAATATAAAACACAGTCGCTGTTCGCTTAAACTTCTTTTTAGCCACGCAATATGTTTGGATACAGGTTCCATCGACGCTTAAATATTCTATTAGGACAGTAAAGATTCTTAAACAATCTAATCAAACGTTTTTATAAAATTGATTTTCATAGATTAAAATGGCTGACCTTAAAATTTAAAGGTCTACAAGTTCGGGTCAAACTAAGGACTGCACAGATGGTGGGGAGGCTTAGATACCGACTTCCCGCCCGAGTTTTGTCAGCTCTATTCCCACACAGGACATCTCTTTCTGTGATCCGCAACTGACTGTTCTATGTCTGGGTATACTTTGTGTCCCCAACTTTATATATTTGTAAAGTCGCCCGTGATACAAGGATTATGAAAGCAGGGAGTTCTCTTTAAAAAAAAATACCTCCTAATATCTGAGATCTGCCTTTGACTATACTTATACCAAACAAATACACTAGACGCGAAAATATCACACCTATAAAGATAAAACATATTTTAGACATATAATCATTGCTATATAAATACGCGTAGCTTCGACGGTTGTAACAAATTTCACACTCCACCAACAAATAAATCGTTATATAGATATATTGATATGTTACTCTAACATCGCTAGTAATAATATTTTCAATACCACGTTAATTAACATAGCGTTCTACATACTACAAATTCCATAATCTGTATAGTTTGAAGCTTAACCATAATTACCACGTCACAAATAATAATATTCATAAATATCATTAGATAGGCACGCGACCATAAAGCTCTTCATTCCATATTTCGATCTTGTGGCTTACCTACCAAGTTTAAAATTCTGTGTAATAATTAGGTACCATTTATTGGTAACATAATTATTTAGAAAATTATTTATTATTGTTTCAGCAGCCATGCATATGTATCAACTACAATGTTTTTAAAATAAAAAACAGACGATCCGTAGTCGTAGTCTATTTAAGAAATACTTTTAACCACGTTCATCGATTGTTTTATTGAAAACTAGCTCACCCGGCGAACTTCGTACCGCCATATTTTTTTTTTTCGTGAATATATTGCAATGAAAATTATTAAAGTACTAATATCTCTATTAAAAAATAGGGGTTGTCAGTAGAAGTGTGAAAATTTAGGATCATATGTATTTTTTTAATCCAGAATCATAAAAAAAAAATCACTTTGTGTTTATTGCATAGTGCTAAGCATGTCAAATGCTAAAAATATATATAAAAATATCTAAATAAAATAAAAAATGTTGACCAAAAAATTTAAAAAAATATGTTGGGTTGGACCGCCCACCACCGAAGGAATGTAATATAGTTCCAGTGGCCCGCCAACAAAGGCGAAGAGACGGCACACGGCGGGTTTCTTTAGTGGGTGAGGGCCCCACACTACCCTGTTCGTTGCCCCGAACGACGGGGTGTGCGGTTAGGAACATTTTTTCCCGCCATAACAAAAAAAAAAAAAAAAAGGGTTGGACCGCCCGTATATAATTTTTTAGCATTTGACATGCTCCGCCACTTTTTAAAGTCCACCACTACGGTCTGGTAGTATTAAAAATATATAGGTAATATTAATTTGTTAATTGCAATAAACTTTAAAATTACAATAAATAGTTGGGTCGTTAAACATTTTGGCGCCGCAAGTACTTAAAAAAACCTGTACTAATTAACTTCTGAATAATAACTAGAAAATGTCTTATTACTTTTAATAATCTGCTCACAAAGAGTCTGAAGTAATTTAACTAATATACTTATTAAGTATAATTTTCGTAGTCTTCTAAGTTAGAGGATGATAATAAATTTGTATTTACGCATAGAAAAGTTGCTAGTACCTTTACCTGCTTATTTCTCATAAATTATCACAAAGATATATTTTAACAAATCGCTCCGTCGCTAAAACGTCTCTAATGTGTGACTAAATTGTTATAAATGATTTGTGAATGTGGAAAAAGAGAACTTTAGTGCGAGCGAGATTCGAACCTGCGTCCCTTCCAATCCGGGGAAATACTCTAACCGCTAAGCCATCGCACTAACCGATGGCCATTCCCAATCTCCACATCACATTTGTCTTTACAACCCACGCCACCTACGCCGTCTGGGACGGTATTTAAGACGCAGGTTCAAATCCTGATATTTTCGATTTTACATTTTCACACTTTGTGTTAATGTATGTAAATACATCCGATAGATGGCGTAGGTTTAAAGACGCAATCTAAAAACAAATGTCAAGTGGCGATCGGGTGTCATTTAACATTTTAGGACAGACGACAGCTTAGTGTCACTTCCCCGTATTGAACGAATGCAGGTTTGAATTCTGCTTAGAAACTAATAATTTGTTATATTACAGGTTACATAGCGTAAGTAATTTTGTTAAGTATTTTACATCCTTTTTTTTTTGTTAAGGTGGAAAAAAAATGTTCCTAACCGCACACCCCGTCGTTCGGGGCAACGAACAGGGTAGTGTGGGGCCCTCACCCACTAAAGAAACCCGCCGTGTACCGTCTCTCCGCCTTTCTTGGCAGGCCACTGGAACTATGTTACATTCCTTCGGTGGTCCGCCGGTGGCATACCCTTTCGGGTACCCTCTACTGAGCGACGCATCCGCACACGGAGCGTCGCACCTTCGCGGGAGGCCTTGCGGGTGGCGGATCCACCCATATTCGGCATGAGCCGTGCAAGGGCGGACGCTGCGCCGTCTAGCCTCGGGGCAGTTGACGGAAGTGCTGGCGAAAGCGCTACCGCCCGTCCAGCACCAGGCCCAGATACTTAACCTGGGCCTGCACCCCAATCTGGACCCCATCCACTGTGAACGAGGCGCCAGCAGGTGGCCGACGTCGGGGCCTATGGAAAAGTAGAGCCTCCGACTTGTCCAGGGCCACCCTAAGTCCCAGCGCCCCGATCTTCCTGACCATCTCCGAGGTCCCTAAGGTGGCCAGGAACGCCGCTTCCTCGAAGTTTCCACCCCGGGCCACGACCAGCGTGTCATCTGCATAGCAGATGACTGCCAGCCCGGGGGGGAGCCGACAGCGCAACACCCAGTCGTAACCGATGTTCCACAGGAGCGACCCCAGGACCGAACCCTGTGGGACACCACACGACATGGGTCGTCCAACGTCCCCTATGTGGCTCTCATAGACGACGCTGCGGCCCTCTAGATATTCCGCCACCAGCCGCCACCCCGTGATACCGGAGCACCTCCCTGATGCAGCTGAATGGCAGACTATTAAATGCGTTGGTGATGTCAAGTGACACCGCCAACAGCATTTCCCCGCCGGTGACGACCGCTGCGGTCGCGGCTCTCAGACGCATGATCGCGCCGACTGTCAAACGACCAGCTCGAAAACCGAACTGGGCGTCCGACAAGTCGGGCCCGCCGTCGCGCAGGTGCTAGACAATGCGGGCAGTGAGGATTCTCTCCGGCCTCATACAGCAGCACGATGGGCCAAGTATTTTACATCCTTCCATTATTAACTATATCTGCCGTTAAAAATTTACAAAACAATTACTTTAACAGTATTCTGTTACACCACAATGATTACAGAAGGTATTAAAGTAATTAACACTTTCACTGCGACAACGACAGTTGAGTGCCACAATTCATTTTATAAATGCTGCGCTTGGGCAAGACACAGTCACGACCTATGCCTTATTGTTCGTAAAGTTCTGCAACCTTTGTATTTTCGTGAGCAACAACGGACAATGCTTTTGCATGTACACCGTTTTTATTATACTTAGGATAGTTTTTGATTTGTATTTTAGCACTTGACATGCTTACTTCTAGATAGTGTACACATTAATTAAAAACCAGACAAGCGCGAGTTAAACTCGCGTGGATAATATTCAGGTTCAAATAATTTAATATATTTGAGAATCTGACAACGAGCCCTTTCATATGGTATATCGCACGACATAGTTATCAAGACTTGATTTTTTTAGTTTTCTAATTGGCCGTTTCGTTTTCTAATTTAATAAGAAAACAGACTTAGCAAATAGTGTACCGTGAAAATTAAATAGAATTGTCCCACCCCTCTACCCACGGGAGTCGTAAGAGCCGACTGAGGGAATACCGGGGGAGTGGGCAGCAGCACTCCCTCGAGTATTAACAACATCAACTGCGATCGCCAACCCGCCTACCAAGCGTAGCGATTACGGCATTGTTCCCCATGACGGGACCGCTCGTTGCGGCGTTCTCTTGGGGAGGCCTATCTCCAGCAGTAGAAGTTGAAAGGCTGATGGATGGATGGATTTTAAGACAAACATAAGAGTTCGAATAAACGTTCGAATAAAATTATGAAATATAACGCGATTACCTACTTGTTTTTCTACTACTAAAAATATACTCGTTAATAATATACTCGTTAATAATATACCTAATTATAATTGCAAGTACTAGTCTATGCCTGGGGCCATACCAATTTTTAAATATAATCCATAATCGAAAATCCGTTCACTAGTTTTTGAGTGATATGCGACACATACAGACAAATATACTAATCCCTATGTACTGGCACACCAGTGGAACTGGTAGATATTACTATAGTGGTAATGTTCAGACACCCGTAAATAGTCTAATATCGTAAGACTTTTTCAAATATTTTAAATGTACAAATATAGCTATGTTATAGCTCTATAATAGTACATATAGTAATGATTAAATTTGCCTTTTAATAGGACATGTTATTGAAATAATTTTAGTATGACTTTTTAGTTTTAAAGTTAAACTACGAAAGTCAAAGTAGATGTCTGATGTAAGTTGTTGAACTCACAGCATGACACTTAAAACTTTATTTTATCAAATTTAGCTTCATATTTAATATTATAATACATTTATTCATGTCACGATATTATTTGGAAGGATGTAAGTATAGGAGGAGACTGAGACTCACCTACCTTAACCAAATCGGTCATGTATTGAAGGAAGGTGGAGTCAGGAGTCTCCGAAACTGGCGAACGTGCATGAAGAGAATTACGAATGTCAAAGAAGTGACAGATGTATGAGAGAATAGAGCCTTTTGGCTCTCTGTTCTCTCTGCCTGCCCCGCAAGGGAAATGGCGTGATAGATAATAATCTATATCTATTTTAGCCATTTTCGATCAATTTGGTACAGGCCTCTTTCAGATTTCGCCATTTATTTCGGTATTGCGCTACTTGTATCTAGTTCGTCCCTACAATATACTTAATATCATCTGTCCAGTGCATTTGCGGTCTGTTTCTCGGTCTTTTTTTACCCCAAGGTTTCCACTCCAAGACTGCTCTGCCCCACGAGCCATGTTTTCGGGCTATGTGTCCTATCCTACCCACTGGCATTTAAGATTTGCCACTCGTTTAACGGCATCTGTAACTTTGTTTTCTTGTCCAGGTGTTTGTTTTGCGGTCTCTATATCATCATAATTTTTATTCTATACATAATTTTATAATTTAAGTTTTATATAAATGTAACTAACCTTAAAAATTTTGTCCATCATTTTTATTTATTATTAGAGGCATAGCAATACATTTTTGTAACCGCCATCACGGTGAACAACAACGGTTGAATACACTTATTTTACTTCACACTGGCAAAATTCTATAAATACACTATTAAACAAGAAAAGAAGAAGCAGAGAAATAAACTTAATACTTAACCAAACCTTAAATAAAAGGTTTGAAAAATCTAATTAATGTTAACTGGACGACATTTGTCATAATATATTGAAGGAAGGCAGAGTCAGGAGTCTCCGAAACCGGCGAGCGTGTATGAAGAGAATTATGAATGTCGAGGAAGCGAGAGATGTATGCAGGAATAGAGCATTTTGGCACTTTGTTCTCTCTGCCTACCCTGCAAGGGAAACGGCGTAATGATAAGTAGTCCATCCATCAGCCTTTCATCGTCCACTGCTGGACATAGACCTCCCCAAGAGGACGCCACAACGAGCGGTCCCGTCATGGGGGATAATGCCGTAATCGCCACTCTTGGCAGGCGGATTGGCAATCGTAGTAAATGTTGTTAATACTCGAGGGAGTGCTGCTGCGCACTCCCCTGGTATTCCCTCAGTCGGCTCTTACGACTCCCGTGGGCAGAGAAGGGTGGGACAATTCTAAAGCCGGCCCCACACGACCATAAGGGGGGGGATAAGTAATAGTGTGTACTAATTTGAAACTACATACCTCTCCTAAACTGCAAACATAGATCCAATACACGTAAACTCATATAACTTTTCTAGTGGTAGAAATTTGTTTATCCCAGCAGAGGAGCTGGTACATTTAGGACCAGCTCGATCGGGGAACAACCAACCTCTCAGAAAAATCAGCGAGAAACAACCGTAGGTGCTCCTACCGTTGTATTTTGTGTTGTAAGTGACACAAACCCCTTCCCTCCCTATTATCCTTCGTATCCTCTAATTAGTATCCTACCTATCTTATCCTTAATATCCTTCGTATTCACCTCCTATCCCTTTTCTTGGAGATAGGACGCGCGAGTGATGCGTCTGGTGTTGCTAGCCTCTATATGCTATGATAACCGCTTACCATCATGGTGGGCTGTATGCTTGATTGCCACCCACGTAGCGTAAAAAAAAACAATGTCCTAGTAATAGTTGTAATTAAATAGTCAATGACGCAGTGATAGCCTAGCGGTAAAACCAATGACCAAAATACAAAGTTATGGACTTCGATCCTTCGCCCGAGGCCCCCATCTTACTCTAAGAAGAGACTCGGGCACAACAGAAGTTACAGGTTGAGGAAAAAAAAATTCGTGTGCGAATTTATGAACGCGCGCGAGAAATTATACTTCTTTGGCATCAATAATAAATAAAGTAATTATTAAATTAGTAACTGCAAAACTTATCACAGTTATGTTTTTAAATACCTTGTTCGGTAAAGTAATTAATGTCACTAGATGGCGTTAGTAAAATTTTGAAATTTCTTATAAGTCGATGTTAAGAGTTTAAGTGCTTTCATACCCCCTCCATGGTAGCGTTAAACGTTCAACGCAACCTTCTGCAAGTCGCATTAGAAGTATAACTTCAATAAATCCATGGCTCAATAAATCTATAACATTCA
Source organism: Leucoma salicis (assembly GCA_948253155.1). Lineage (NCBI taxonomy): Eukaryota > Metazoa > Arthropoda > Insecta > Lepidoptera > Erebidae > Leucoma > Leucoma salicis. The sequence continues at coordinate 10,651,953 of OX411818.1, forward strand.
AATAACAAGTTCAGTGGAGAGGCACGCATTTTGAAACTGGAATTACTAACTGTAATTTCAAAGTAAACACCTAACTCAGACATAGACAGACAGTAGTGTTAATTGTTATACAAACGTAACACAATACTACACATATCATGTTACAGCTGCTGACAACTGACACCGCGGCCTTAACGTAACCTAGTTAAAGTGAGACCTAACAATATTGAGTGTTATTATTGAACTAGCTAAGCCTGCGACTTCATCCACGTGGAATTCTGTTTGTAATTCTTTTTTATTACTAATAATGGCAGACGAGCCACGGCCCACCTGATGGTAAGTGGTAACCGTCGCTCATGTACTCAACTATACCGAGAGTATTGTCAAGCCGCAGCGTACCATTTCATTTCTCAGATATGAAATGAAAGAATAAACGGCTATCTTCTGCTACACCGAAATGGATGATAATTGCTTACTTCCCTTAGTCACCTCATACTACACTCGTGGGAAAGAATGGGGTGGTGACACTTGTATTCTTAGTCCGTAACCACACGGACGCAATATTTAGTATATACCTATATAACATGGAATATTTTACCTATGCAACTGTCATTTCGTTTGCTCAAGAATGACAATAGAATATCAATAATCGTAACCTACTTTACCAAGTATATCACAAATACAAACTTGTATTCATCTATCGAAGAAAAGGTATTGGAATTTTTCTTTGAAACTTCAGGACAATATACCCGTACAACTTTGTTAAAGGTTAAAAAGGTTACCCAATACGACGTGAACCTTAATATTTTAAGAGATACTTGAATGATCTGAGTAAAGATATCGTTTGTTGTAATCTCTAAATAGGTTAATTATATTTATAGGCATTATTATTATTAGATTTCAATATATTAGTAAGATAATACCCTTTCAGCCAACAAAATATAATAGATTGAATTTCCTTTTCACTAGAAGATTATATAAAGAAAGGTTAATGTAATATGCGGTTTTTTTATGTTTGTTGTTACAAAAACATATGAATTAACTAACTGGAAAACAAAATGGCAGACCCTCATCTTTAATAAAATAAGAAGTTAGATTCAAACAAACTGATGCCCCTGACATGAATTTAATTGCAAGCTAATTTTGTACAATCGTATACGAATTTTATATAGAGGTTTAGTGGTCTAAGTAGCAACTCTACTCCGGGTACTGTATACTCCATGAAAAGCACAAATATATGAACACATTTGTGCTAATACCCTTTCGTGTATTACGTAATCCTTATATGGGTGAAGGCTCATACTCACGCCCCAAAGAGATTTACTCACTAGTTTGAATTTATTTCAAAGTTTATCGACGTTTCTAATCCACGTCACTCTTCATCTCTGCTATGATTTTATTTAATATGTTTCAAAATAACACCGCTATGATTGTGACGTTATATAATTTAAGTGACTTTAAACTATAATTACATGATTAAACACAAAGTGAAAAATGTGAAATCGAAAATAACAGTCAGGAGCAGGATTTGAACCTGCATCTTCATGATACCGTCCAGATGCTTTACCAATTCAGCCATCCCGACAATTGCTCCTGACTGCTAATTTCGATAACACATCATACTTAACGTCTTTGGGTGACGCCTGCGCCATCTGTCGGACGTATTTTCATACATTATACCGACCAGGTAAACTTAATTTTACAATTAAGATTTTACCTAATAATGACGCAATCCCTTTAAATATTTAGATATTTTTATATATATTTTTAGCATTTGACATGCTTAGCACTATAGATTAAACACAAAGTGAAAAATGTGAAATCGAAAATAATAGTCAGGAGCAGGATTTGAACCTGCATCTTCTGGATACCGTCCAGATGCATTACCAATTCAGCCATCCTGACAATTGCTCCTGACTGCTAATTTCGATAACACATCATACTTAACGTCTTTGGGTGACGCCTGCGCCATCTGTCAGAAGTATTTTCATACATTATACCGACCAGGTAAACTTAATTTTACAATTAAGATTTTACCTAATAATGACGCAAACCCTTGAAATATTTAGATATTTTTATATATATTTTTAGCATTTGACATGCTTAGCACTATAGATTAAACACAAAGTGAAAAATGTGAAATCGAAAATAACAGTCAGGAGCAGGATTTGAACCTGCATCTTCTGGATACCGTCCAGATGCTTTACCAATTCTGACTGTTATTTTCGATTTCACATTTTTCACTTTGTGTTTAATCTATAGTGCTAAGCATGTCAAATGCTAAAAATATATATAAAAATATCTAAATATAATTACATGCTTTAAGACTTTATGTTGAAAATCCATTTTTCTGTTTTTTTTTTGTTAAGGCGGTAAAAGGGTTGTTTGGGTTCCCTCACCCACTAAAGAAATCCGCCGTGTGCTGTCTCTCCGCCCTTATAGGCGGGCAACCGGAACTATATTACATTCCTTCAGTGGATGTTGAAAATCCTAACAATACTTTTTTTAAATACTTCTCTTGTAATTTTCAAAATTCTAGGTAACATTATATGCCATACTAGCTAGTGCCAGCAGCTGTGCACGCATGTTTCCAACAAACAATAATTCATCCATCCATCCATCAGCCTTTCAACGTCCACTGCTGGACATAGGCCTCCCCAAGAGAACGCCACTACGAGCGGTCCCGTCATGGGGGATAATGCCGTAATCGCCACGCTTGGCAGGCGGGCTGGCGATCGCAGTGGATGTTGTTAATACTCGAGGGAGTGCTGATGCCCACTCCCCCGGTATTCCCTCAGTCGGCTCTTACGACTCCCATGGGTAGAGAGGGGTGGGAAAATTCTAAAGCCGGCTCCAGACGGCCAAATAATTATACAATAAATATCACAAATATTTAACTTAATTATCCCCCCTTTCCTCTCCTTATATCCTTCTTATCCACTTCCTATCGCTTTCCTTAGAGATGACAACGCAGTAGAAATGCCTCCAGTGTTGCTAGTATCTATAGGATACGGTAACCGCTCATCATATTATGGTTGTTCACCACCCACGTTGCATAAAAAAAAACTATAAACTTCTACCAGTCGTTCGATTTAATCGCCAGTTTCATTTTGGCTGCGCGTTCTTCGTGACAAGCGATTTTATATAATAATATATAGATAGCTTAAAGTTAAATCTCACTTAAAAATTAATAAAATAAATACAACATTGAGGACAAATAAAATGAAACGTACAATATGTGTGCAAAACGAAATCCGAGCTGGTATACAAATTCACAGAACTGTAGCAATTTCCAACCTCATTCTCTTTACTTTCAAACACAATTTCCCGGCATCGCATTACCTACATTACCCTACCCTTATAGATAATGTTAACCGAACCGCTTGTACCACTAGTATCGGCTTCGCAGAGCTCCAACGTTTTTTACATACATCTTCACGAATGATGTAGATGGAGACCAAGCGACTCTTCTCATGACCATGATTTTACACAGCAAATGAAATAATAAATTTGACTGTATTCCACTTATATTGTGAAAAAATGCTAAGGTTTGTTGGTTACCTTTAACTATAATTTTCTTGATATATTAGCACCTTCTCCACTGAAATGAAAAAAAAATGGCCGGCGCAGCAAATGCCGGGATAACAATTCTAGAAAGGTCCAAATTCAAAAAGATTTTGAACCAAATATTTCGGTTCCGTCCGTATATTTTCTACTTTTTTTTAATGTATTTGTTTACATGTGGATAAAATAGTGCCGGAAATACGTGTTTTTAAATTACCTATTTTATTATTTTTTAACGGTAATGTTTAACTGTTTTTAGTCCCAAACAAATAAAGAGATACATATCACAGAAGTATGCAACATTGTTTACTAGAAACAATTTATTATTAAAAAGATTTTTGTCTTTTCTTCTTTTAACCATAGTTTTGGTAACTTGTTTTGAGCAAATTCACTACTACATTGGTTAAGTAAGATCAATGTATGTGTCCCACGATACAAGGATAGTTTGTTTTTAATATGTAGGTAGAATATAGCAGTATTATTTTATTAACTACGTAATGAGTTCGACAGTACAAACATTTTAACGTAGCAGGTTGGCTAACAGTACAAAAAAATAGAGAAATAGAGATAAAAAAGCTTGTTAGAGTTAAAACGAAAACCTTGGACTGCATACCATAAAACAATGCACTAAAATCGTTAGTCGAACTATTAAGTTACCAATCCATTTATTGTATGCGTCGCAGTTTTTCTAGTACGTCAGTATATTCATAGAATTTTTAATACTATTTTCTTTGTTTTAAAAACTTGATTATATAAAAATGTTGTATATTATTTTTATTACTTATGAAGCAGACGAGCCCCGGCCCACCTGATGGCAAGTGTTAATCGCTGCTCAAGGACCCGACAAAGCTAAGACTACTTTTTTGTTAAGGTGGGAATAAATGTTCCTAACCGTACACATTTTTTTTTTGTTAAGGCGGGTAAAAATGTTGCTTTCACCCACTAAAGAAACCCGCCGTGTGCCGTCTCTCCGCCGCCGCTGGAGTTCCAGTGGCCCGTGTGCTACATTCCTTCGATGGTAACTAACCGCACACCCTGTCGTTCGGGGCATTGAACTGTTTGTAGTGTGGCGCCTTTACTCGCTAAATTACCCTACCGTGCGCCATCTCTCCGTCTGTACTAGCGGACCACTGGAACTGGAAGACATTACTTCAGTGGTAATACTAAGACTAGGTCCAAAGCCGGTGATCACCATTTTATTTAGTGGATAAGAAATGAATGAATGGACGTATAAATTAAATTGCTACGTCAAAAACATCGGCGTTTAATCGAGGTCTTTATTTCCTTTGTGTTAAGTTTAGACAAACGAGCACAAGCTATAGATTATTTTATAAAAAGCCTACTGGGCTCTTTGTAAGATTAAATACTTTGGAAAATCCAAAACTGCACGCCTCATAATCTTCATTTTTCACAATAAAATTGATTATTTGATAACTAATAATGTTTTGAAATAAAACTACGTTTACGGAATCTATCGCGTTTACTTGATTTTACTACTATCCCGACGTTTCGAATACTTTACAGCATTCATGATCACGGGTGGACTTAGATGATAGACGTCCAAGGTTGATAATCTAAGTTTTAGTGTCGCGCCGAGCGTAAATATTCAGTATTTTTTGTTTATTTAATAACAATTAAACCACATCGAATCAGACCGTGAAAAGTAATAGGGCTCTATTCATAGTAATACTTAAGTTAAAAGAAAAAAAAAGACTTGATTAGTAGATAAAGTATTTCAGTTGTTATCGTGTTAACATACATTACCTACAACAAACGGACGTCCAAGATAGAACTTTTTTAAGCAGTTTTTTAACTAGTTTAAATAACAAAATTGGCATAAAAAATATCATGAGTGTCAAAAATTGTGTTTTTTCTTGATATGTGTGTGTATATATTGTTTTACAAGTGCAATATATGACAAATAGATACATTTTACGTTTGGAAAATCAGTTGTTCTGTGTAAAACGAGAATAGTACCCACCTCAACGCTTCGCTTATGAGGCGTGCAAGAGTTGACTGAAACTATGACTACATTATTTTGAATTTGGAAACCTTTTCAAACGGAGAATGAGCTTAGATCATACATGCTGTTTCTGAAAGTATTGTGATTGGAAAATAATATGTACCTAACCTTTTTGCATAGCATAAGATACGAATTTAAAGCATAGTTAGACGAGGTTTTTGTACCACAAAAACAGCAAGAATGATATATCCATGACTAATTGCCGTATGTGAATAATCACTGCCGGTTGTTTGAACTTATAGATCGTTTGGGTTCAGTGACGTTACTAAAAGCGATAGACCGGCGACCGTTTACGCAAAGTTAAGTCCTTTGAACTGTAAAAGTCAAAGGGTAGGCCATCCCTTTCCTATATCTGTCTACCTAACCAATTTATGTCATAGCGGTGTCGGTATCGAATCTAAAAAAGTTTTTCTAAATTATAATCTTACCTACTAGCTTCTGAAGCCCTTCTCCTACGAAGTCTTCAAGATTTAAATAGATTATGTCGTTTAGGCATATCCCACAGGAGCTCATTATCGTGATATATTACCTATTCATCTTGTCTGGATACCGAGAGTATTGTCAAGCCGCTGCTCACCAATTCATTTCACAGATATCACAGATATGAAATGAAATATAAACGGATATCTCCTGCTACAGCCAAAACGCAACGATGTGCTTCATTGCCGGTCACATGGGAGATGGTGGTACCAACCCGCTCGGGCCTGATATCAAGTGAGTACTCCCACTTGGTACCCAGCCCTACCACTAGTCATGCAATGGATGATAATTGCATACTTCCCTTAGTCGCCTCATACGACACCCGTGGGAAAGAATCGGGTGGTGACACTTGTATTCTTAGTCCCTCACCACATGGACAGCACGTAGATACGTATGTGTATCCTATGTTATGTTAGTCTAGTGTCGCATCTATCTACCTACCAAACTTTATCCACGTCCGTGATGTCGTTTAGGCGCGATAGACCAACAAACATCCAAACGTCAACTATACTTTCGCATTTACAATAATAAAATAATTTAGTGACTCGCCTTTATGGGAGGCTAAATCAAAAGCATAATATAATCACACTGCCTTTTTAACAACACGCTGGCATGGCAGTCTTAAATAATAGGCCTTTAATGCCTTTCCATCTTTAATGATTCCAAAGAATTTCGCACAACTCAGGATTCAAATGCAGGACCTTTTAGTTGGAAGTTAGATACTTGAACCACTAGGCCAACGAAATACTTTCATAAATTAAGTTTGTATTTTATATAACTACATATACAATGGTAACGGAAAACATTATAAAGAACATGTGGGCTTAGCCAAGTTGCATTATTTGATTGCTAACGCAATAGAAAACTATTGAAATGTATGGAAATATGACATCTTTAACGATATCTATAACGCTACGCCACGTGACTTAACGTTAGAGATGTCAAATTTCCATACATTTTAATAGATTTCTATAGCATTAGCGATCATAGAATGTAACTTGGCTAGACCCACTGGATCGTTTTGTAAATAAATGTACCTACTGTACACACATCGGTGCTGTATCTCTATAGACTATTTTTTTTTAAGATAACAAACCCATTTTTTTTTGTTAAGAGGGGAAAAGTGTACCTAACCGCACACCCCGTCGTTCTGGGCATAGAACAGGGTAGTGTGGGGCCCTCACCCACTATAGAAACCCGCTGTGTGCCGTCTCTTCGCCTATGTTGGCGGGCCACGGAACTATATTACATTCCTTCAGTGGTAAAGATAACAAACCCTAAGGAATAATCGTTGTATTGCAGAGGACTTTACAGACATACAATTTAACGGGCACAAAGTACACTCAGACATACAAAGGGAATTCCTGTGTGGGAATCGAACCCACAACACTTGGGCAGCAGGTCGGCATCTAAACCACTCCACCATCTATGCAGTCCACTATTCCAATTAAAGTTAGACATTCGTGTTATTATCAGAGACACAATTTCACTTCATACTCGTATATTGAAAAAATATTGTTCTACATTTCCAAAAGTTCTACAGTGAACAGAATTGAAAATGAAATAAATTGGAAATTTATATCAACACGAATTCCAATATTGACAGGGATTTGAGTGTCTCCCCTATCGAGCTTACGTAGACAATTCTCTAAAGCCCTAAATTTCGCACTCAGTAGCCTTTAGTCATGAGAATTAGTAATATGTTGTAAAAGTAAAATAATAATAACGTAATAGAACAAAACAAAATATCAACTTAAAATAAGCCGACTTCAAATAATCTACTACGAAAAAATTAATTTGCTCCATCATGGTCGCTCAGTTTTCGTAAAAGACATATTTTTTTTTTATGTTGGCATTCGACAAATCCTTATTATAGAATAGAGATCTGTGGTCTTTTGGATAATTTCCGCTTTACCAAATGATATATTCTGAATGAAAATATATAGAATATTGCTAAAAATATCACAACCTCATCATTTCTGTTTTAAGTCGTATAACAAACTCACGAGACGCTGTGATTTGGATTGTCATTACAAGATTTCGGCTCTAATACAAAGTTGAACATACATTATTTACACATCAGCTGATCCAGCTATATTTAATGGAGGGACTACTTCCACGACCCATCTAAGGGAACAATTGGTAGGAACAAATCGGAGTCAGACTTTATTTAGGACTCTTACAACCTGTAACGACTGCCAGGGTGTTATTTGACAGCCAGGCTGCTTAACCTTCCGTCCCAAGCAAGGAGAAGGTCAGGTGTCAACCGGTCACCCATCTGATGCCAGACTAGCGAAAGTTACTTAACCTTCCCGAATGCTCCATCTGCAAGTGCAAAACTAGGCTACGACCTCCTTCATTATTAACACATATACGACATTATGTATTCTACAACTACGAATTTATATATAAATCGCGTAGAAATTCGTACGCCTGTGGGAATATCCCGATGTTTTGTAAAATTTACCTGCGTATCCAAACTAGGTCAGAGGTTAAGACTATTGCCTAAAATCACCTTACGACAACGTAACGAGATGATTTTGGATATTTCGTTCGTAAAAAGAAAAAATCTCAGTAGCAGCCAGGAGTTTAGAAATGTGCCCGGTAGACGGCAATAGGCTCACCCTCTATTATGTGGGACTTAAACATAGCTGGCAAACCGTGAGTGTGTAATACACCTCTGCCTACTCCTTCGGGGAATACAGGCGTGATGCTATGTTATGTTTTATATTTCGTTAGTATTGTTATTTCCTCTATTTATAATATTAAAATAAATAGTTATTCCAAAAGGCTTTTACAAAATGTAAACATCAAATAAATTCTTATCGGGCTATAACACCCACGTAATATTTTCAGCACTATAAGGTTTAAAGTTTTCGTCGCATTCGACAATTTCGTCGTGTCACTAGAGACTAGTGCGCGACATATTTTAATGGAGACCCTGGCTGATTGCAGCAGATCTGCCCTCGTGTAACGGCTCCCCGTATTTCATCAGTGAATCTAGGTCATTAAGTACATAGGTATAGGAGGACGATATAAGGGAGCGCTAACTTTTAATTAAAATTAAGTACTTTCGATTTTACATTTTCACACTTTGTATTAATCTAATATATAAAATTCTCGTGTCGCGGTGTTTGTAGTTAAACTCCTCCGAAACGGCTTAACTGATTCTCATGAAATTTTGTGTGCTTATTCGGTAGGTCTGAGAATCGGACAACATCTATTTTTCATCCCTCTAAATGTTAAGGGTAGACCCCTAATTTTTTTTTCATTTTTGTATAATTTTTTTATTTTTTATGATACAGCATTAAAAAATACATACAAACCTAAATTTTCAACCCTCTACTATCAACCCCTATTTTTTATTTGTTAATTATAAACTAATTTTTTTTGGCAAGATTTTTATTTTTATTTTGTCATGACAGTATAAAAAATATTATATTAAATTTTGTATTACTCTAAATTTTTCACCCCTCTACGATCAGCTTTACTCTCATCGTAAATTTATTAATAATTTCCAGTGCAATAATTATTTATTCACAATTGATTAATAACTGATAAAGACAGTTTTAACTATTAGTTAATTAAGTGATCTCATATTTAGATATTTTTATATATATTTTTAGTATTTGACATGCTTAGCACTATACATTAAACACAAAGTGAAAAGTGTGAAATCGAAAATAACAGTCAGGAGCAGGATTTGAACCTGCATCTTCTGGATACCGTCCAGATGCTTTACCAATTCAGACATTATGTATTCTACAACTACGAATTTATATATAAATCGCGTAGAAATTCGTACGCCTGTGGGAATATCCCGATGTTTTGTAAAATTTACCTGCGTATCCAAACTAGGTCAGAGGTTAAGACTATTGCCTAAAATCACCTTACGACAACGTAACGAGATGATTTTGGATATTTCGTTCGTAAAAAGAAAAAATCTCAGTAGCAGCCAGGAGTTTAGAAATGTGCCCGGTAGACGGCAATAGGCTCACCCTCTATTATGTGGGACTTAAACATAGCTGGCAAACCGTGAGTGTGTAATACACCTCTGCCTACTCCTTCGGGGAATACAGGCGTGATGCTATGTTATGTTTTATATTTCGTTAGTATTGTTATTTCCTCTATTTATAATATTAAAATAAATAGTTATTCCAAAAGGCTTTTACAAAATGTAAACATCAAATAAATTCTTATCGGGCTATAACACCCACGTAATATTTTCAGCACTATAAGGTTTAAAGTTTTCGTCGCATTCGACAATTTCGTCGTGTCACTAGAGACTAGTGCGCGACATATTTTAATGGAGACCCTGGCTGATTGCAGCAGATCTGCCCTCGTGTAACGGCTCCCCGTATTTCATCAGTGAATCTAGGTCATTAAGTACATAGGTATAGGAGGACGATATAAGGGAGCGCTAACTTTTAATTAAAATTAAGTACTTTCGATTTTACATTTTCACACTTTGTATTAATCTAATATATAAAATTCTCGTGTCGCGGTGTTTGTAGTTAAACTCCTCCGAAACGGCTTAACTGATTCTCATGAAATTTTGTGTGCTTATTCGGTAGGTCTGAGAATCGGACAACATCTATTTTTCATCCCTCTAAATGTTAAGGGTAGACCCCTAATTTTTTTTTCATTTTTGTATAATTTTTTTATTTTTTATGATACAGCATTAAAAAATACATACAAACCTAAATTTTCAACCCTCTACTATCAACCCCTATTTTTTATTTGTTAATTATAAACTAATTTTTTTTGGCAAGATTTTTATTTTTATTTTGTCATGACAGTATAAAAAATATTATATTAAATTTTGTATTACTCTAAATTTTTCACCCCTCTACGATCAGCTTTACTCTCATCGTAAATTTATTAATAATTTCCAGTGCAATAATTATTTATTCACAATTGATTAATAACTGATAAAGACAGTTTTAACTATTAGTTAATTAAGTGATCTCATATTTAGATATTTTTATATATATTTTTAGTATTTGACATGCTTAGCACTATACATTAAACACAAAGTGAAAAGTGTGAAATCGAAAATAACAGTCAGGAGCAGGATTTGAACCTGCATCTTCTGGATACCGTCCAGATGCTTTACCAATTCAGCATCTGGACGGTATCCAGAAGATGCAGGTTCAAATCCTGCTCCTGACTGTTATTTTCGATTTCACACTTTTCACTTTGTGTTTAAGTGATCTCATGTAAATAAACACGTGTTGTGATCTCCCGCCAACAACGGCCATTACCGTACCTGTATATATTGTACTTAACATTTTTTGGAAATAGTTTTAAATCAAAACGAAAACGTGTACGTGTTTAATAAATATACCTGTTTTATTATTGTGAAAAGTAAGTCAAATAATAAGCAAACGAATACAATATTAATTCACTGTTTTTCACCAATACACTGATAGAAGGATTTATTAATTATGAATAGTTTAATTTATTTGAAGACAATTTTAATAATATTTTTTTACATTAAATAAAAAATTATTTGGGAGTAAAGTACATCCTAAATAAAGCATACTTTCGATTATAAGTACATCCCCGCACACTTAGGTATAGTAGACAGTTATTTTTATTGAACTAAAAAAATGTTTCCTAGAAATAATATACCTACATGGCAAAACAACGTTTGCCGGGTCAGTTAGTTTTTATTATATAATTCTACTGTACGTGTGTATGTCACTGAACTCCTCCTAAACGGCTGGACCGGTTTGAGTGAATTTTTTGTATACGTTTGGGTGGCACCCTGGATGGCTTAGATTCACATTTGGACCAGTTAGGTGGCGCCACAATAGGATTTCAGGACTTTTTCTTCTATTTATTTGTGAATGTTTGAGTAAGTACCGGGATGCTTCAGATTCACATTTGGACCCGGTAGATGGCGCCACGATAGGATTTCAGAATTTTATTCTTATTTTTTTTCTAATATAAAAAGATATACCTAATTATCTAACAAATCCAAACGAAACGCCAATATTTGGTCAGGACAACGTCTGTTGGGTCCACTAGTATATTATGTATTTGTTTACAATTTATCGAAAATTCTTATATGGAGGTAGGTGTATGACACATACCACTGAACTAATGTCAAACATTTCTAATGATCTGCCAATATAGACGGAGAAACGGCACACGGCGGGATTATTCAGTGAGTGAGGATCCCACACTACCCTGTTCGTTGGACTACGGGATGTACAGTTAGGTACACTATTTTCTGCTTTAAGGAAAAAAGGGTATGTTGCATATTAAACATTTTTATTAAGCTTGAAAATGTTTCTTATTGAAAACACATTTTTCTCTAGCGGCAGAGCCTTGCTTGCCCCAGCACGAATGGGCCGGCTCGATCGGGGAAGCGCCACCCTCTCACAAAAGATCAACGTGTAACAACGGTAGTTACGTCGTGTTTCGTATGGTGAGTGAGAGCGTCGAAGGCCTAAACCACCTCCCTATCCTCTACCTATTATCCATCGTATCCTCTCCTTAGTATCCTTCCTATCCACCTCCTATCCCTTTCGGCGATGGTGGCGCGCAAGTGATACCTCTGGTGTTGCTAACGTCTATAGGCTACTGTAACCACTTACAATCAGATGGGCCGTATGCTTGTCCAAAATGAGCCCATGTACCTAGTATATAAAAAAAAAACTTTGCTCTAAATTTTATTAGAATAAAAGTTTATCTGATCAAATCCACCCATACCATTATTTGAAAACCACAAAAATATCAGAAAATCTCATTGGGTACTATCACAACTCATCAACAAATGGACGGCGTGGAAGGGAAAATGGACGGTGTAATATATATATCAGTCTGCTGATTATCCAAATGGTATTGATTAATTATTTACAAACATAATATTCTTGTAATGGATATCTTTTAAATGAAAATACTTACAGAAGCATTAGAGGGTATATCGAATCAGTGTGATCGCAGGTGATAAATAAACTATGTTGGAACTAATAGTGAGTGTTTCTTTCAAATTAGATTTTGAATTTACCCTCTTTATATTTGTTTTATATCAATATCGTTGTTTTATTTTTTTATTGAATAACAAAACCAATGCGTTGGCATATAATTTTCTTTGACTAAATTTGCCTAAAATAATATTTATATACGTACATACTTAAACTAAATTAGTATTATTAAAGTAATATTACAAAATGGTAACGGGCTATAAAGCGGTAAAAAAATTGGGAATAAATTCAAAAATTACTAAACTCGTTTACAGGGGCTTTTGTCAACTTTGTTTTGTACTCTGAGTAGGAGTCATCATCATATTGAGCCATTTCCCAGACTTTGTTGTAGGTGACCAGCTTTTACGCGGAGCAACTGCCTATCTAATCTCCTTATCCTTTCTTCTTCGTCTTCATCTGGCGATCTCAGATCAAGACTGGAGTCAAACTTTTTTATTCAGGACTCGTAATGACTGCCAGGAAGTTATTTGACAAGACTTATTGCTTAGCGAGAAGCACAGAAGTGAGGTTTCCATAAATAGATGTTACTCTTAGCCACCCATGTGATGTCAGCAGAGCCAAAGTTCCTTTACCTTAGCGACCGTTCGAACTGCAAGTGCACAACTAGGCTACAATCTCCTCTCTCAGAGTAGAACATAAGGTTTACAAATCCCTATACAATATTTAGTATTTTTATGTTTAACTTAGTAAAGTAGAGTTGTGGCACAATGTAGAAATAATTCTGCCGTGTATAAGCGCGTATGAATTACTAACAAAAACCCAGCTCAAAAGTGTCGTTAAAGCCGACTGTGACTTCTGTCACGATTTTATTTAAGTCCATTATTGTGTATCCAATCAATAGTCCCAAGTAAAATTAATCAGAGAGTATCAATCAAGGCACTGAAAGAAAAAGTCGACACTGTGTCTGTACCAACATCTGGCTAAAGATATATAGAGCATTATTTCTCTTAACATTGAGGGGCTGTGTAGAGTAATTTATGAAACCAGTAAAATAAGGATAATGCAGCAATAGTCTAGTGGTAAAACCAAGGATTACAAAGTACAAACTCGATACTCCATCGATTCCAAGTCCGTGCACGTCCGCACATGCACCTATAAATTTTCGAAATGATGTGTTTTTACTAATTATCGCTGCTCGGTGAAGGAATTCATCGTGATGAGACCTGCATATTTGCGAGATTTTATCAGCCAATCAGCAGGGACAACAGTAATACTGCTAACACTCGTCGAAGACCTTTTTCAACTAAATTATGTCAAACTATTAGAACTTTACACATAAAAAAAACTTGTACCCCACACTTAGGAGAGACGCGCACGCGATCGCCTATGACATGTGCTAAAATGATTGCTACGATTTCTTGTCACGGGTTGTTAAAAAAACTTATTGAATGGCGTTTTTATGCGAACATATAAAATCGACTATGGGTCCTTGTGAGGTGTAAAATCGGCCTATTTTTACGCCCCCGAAGTCGTAACTCGCCGAGTAGATTTTTATTCGAGTGACATTTTTCAAACTGTTTCGTATGTGCCTACTTTTCGGCGTTTTTTTTTTACGTTTCGCATAAAAATTTAAACTGCTATTTGTAAGTAACGAATTTCCTTTTATGTTTACTTCTTAACTTTCGTATTTAGACATTGATGACGGTATAAAGCGTGTTCCAAATTCATCTTGGAGGTCTTTTTTTATTTAATGGCTTACGTTGCGTTTGCATTAAAAGCATTTTTAATGCTAAGTTGAAATTAAAACGGACTGGCAGTAGATCTTAGATGTAAACACTATAGATTTTACACCCTACAAATATACATCAAGCCATATTCTCTAATTGAATATTCGCTGTCTGCAAAGGAACAGTTTAATTGTAACTGCAATGCCTTTCCTACCATCGTATACCTAATCGTGCTATAATTGCTTAAGAAAAATTAGCACTTGGATGCGTAAATTATTACTTATAATAACTTAACTCTTACTGAGCAACTATTCGTGAAGTTTAAATGAATTTAAGGGGTACGAAACAACTTAATGAGATTACAGGTATTTAAATCATACATAATTTATGCGTCTAAATAGTTTTCAGAATTTACATTGTTTTAGTTGTAATGCTCAACTTGACAGTTATAAAGTTATTTCGTATAATTTATTTCCTCCTTTTTTTAGTCTCAAAACAGCATCAAAAATACTTCCATTTAAAATACACTATTCCTTTTTTATTGCAGGTGTGACCATAGTACCGGTTTGTAATAAAAAAAAACAAAAGGCTGGACAAACTTAAATTAGTGTAGGTATTATCTTTAGTCCTTGATAAGTGTGCAATGTTTAAATTTTTTCCGACGATTTAATGTCAGTGGAAATCATGTATAACGATTCCGTTACATATATAAGCATAGATAGATAGAAAAGTAGACAAGCGAAGCAATAAAGCGTGATAAAAATATTGACGTCTGTCAACATTCGTTCATTCGACTGTAAACAAAAAAGTATACCTAACTTTATTGAACACTTTCTCAATATCTTTATAATAATAATGTATAACCTTGTGTATAACCTTGTAGTATAATAATTTCACAAAATTGTTTCATTCATATTATCCATTAATCCTAAGTGGGAACTCGAAATTGGTCTCAAAGCACTTATATTTTCTCACAGACAACAAAATATTTATTTCAATTTTCACAGCAGAAGAAAGGTAAATAATAATAAATATTCTCGGACATTTCACACAACGTCCTCTGGTCCCAAACTAAGCTTAACACTTGTGCTATGGATACCAGATTACGGATATAATACATAAATATTACTTTTTTTGTAAATACATACATATAATAGATAGAAAACACCCAGACGCGCAGTACAAACATCTGTTTTCATCACACAAATACTTGTCCTGGGTGGGGATCGAACCCACGAATGTGAATTAAAAATGCAAAACCAATTGTGATAATAGCAAAATTAAAGCACCTGGAACGCTTTTCCAGGAGATGCAGGTTCAAATCCTGCTCCTAACTGCTGTTTTCGATTTCATATTTTCGCACTTTGTATTCATTTATGTGGCTAAGCATGTGAAACGCTTACAATAGCACATTGTTACCCTAGGGATGAAAGCAGCCCTCGAACTATTGGAGCCTTCGCAACGCTCGGGCGCCAAACCCTGTCTCTTGACTAAATAAGTCTTTATCCCGAGGTAAACACTGTGCTTTTCATTACGAATACGAGGAAACTAAAAATAAAAATCATGAATTAGCTAAAGAAAAAATGGGAGACTAAAAAATTTAATTTGGAATCGCCGTTTTCCCGCCGATTTTGTTTTTTTTCTGTGGCCTGTCAGCTATTCAGCCATTATTTTAAAATATAACTTTGGGTGATGTTTTATAATAATTTATTGTAGCAATAGCTAATACTTAGCTAAAAAAATAATGTGGCTCTACAGCAGGCTCACCAGTTTCAAAGACTCCTGACGCCACCTTCCTTCAATACATGACCGATTTGGTCTAGGTAGGTGAGTCTCGGTTTCTCCCTGTACCTACACCATTCCATTCCACTTTCACATTGATTCCGAGGCCATCATAACGGACAAATTCAAACAAAATAGTCTAAGATTTGTTTATAGCTGATAGTACGTACTTACCCCGGCACCCGGATTACGTATCTTGCAGATGATTAGCAACAGCCGAAAATTGTGCAAGAGCTGCTGTCAAATGTCAGTTTCGTGTCATGCAATAGCAGACAACCAGCGAGTGACTGTACTGCCTCTACTGAGCAACTGATAAACTAAAACTGCATTCTTCGCCATTGTAATTTAATGTGTAATTTAACACGAGGCTGATGGCATACGTGATACGTTTTTTTTTACATTTTGCGACCGGTTGCGCGTCTTCTGCACAGCTGTCGCGTGGCAGTTGCTGTCTGCTAATTTTTGCGTAATCAGCCCACGGCTTACAGAAATGTGCAATGGTATTTTAACTATTACATATTATACACACCACCAAGTATCTACTTCGTAAAGATTGTACAAAAAAGCTCATAAATATTTTCGGTATCTGCTTTTGAGTTGGGCTATCTAACAAACACAGCAACAGCATGTAACTTACAACCGATTAATTAATCACGCGGTAAACCATTAATCAGATTAATCGTTGCAAACTACGCTTATCAAATTAGTAAGCAAACGTTGATGATTAATGATAAACATAGTAATAGATGTCAAAATGAAAATATTTTATCATTCTTAATTGCCACCCTTTAATAAGTACACATCAATATGTGAGAAAGATAGGTAAATAAAATTGAGTTTTCTAGACAGACTGGCTAGAAGTAGATAATTAAAATTTTAAGTTTGTATTATTAGAATACGCCGCTGTGCGCGATTAGCCGTGTGGGGCCGGCGTTAGAATTGTCCCACCCCTCTCTACCCACGGGAGTCGTAAGAGCCGACTGAGGGAATACCGGGGCAGTGGGCATCAGCACTCCCTCGAGTATTAACAACATCCACTGCGATCGCCAGCCCACCTGCCAAGCGTGGCGATTACGGCATTATCCCCCATGACGGGACCGCTCGTTGTGGCGTTCTCTTGGGGAGGCTTATGTCCAGCAGTGGACGTTGAAAGGCTGATGGATGGATGGATTAGAATACGGAGGCACGAAATTAGGTATAAGCAACTAAAAATTTAGATTTTACTATAGTTTGTATACTTTTGTTACTATAAAGTGCGTCAAAATTATAGACGCACACTTAATCTCTTTGTTATAAAAATAAATTAAGGCATTATTATTTTAATAATTAAAAATGATATTTTTTTTTTCAACCCATTTTCTTTCCCAATATTGGACACGGGTCCCCTCTCATAGTGAAAGGGGTTTAGTAGTAATTAGGCCATAGTCCACCAGGCTGGACTAGTGTGCGTTGGCAGCACTTCACAAGCCGTCAAGAAAATCTCTCAGCCATGCAAGTTTCCTCATGATGTTTTGTTTCATCGACCAGTCATCAATTTATCAATAAGCAAATACATGGGTACATGGCACACACCTCTGAATTTTCGAGGTTTGTCGAAATGTAAATGTATTTCGAAGAACCTCGAAAATTCAGAGGTGTGTGCCGTACGAGGGTTGGGGTTCGAATTCGATACCACTGTCTTTGCAGTCCTTGGTTTTACCGCTAGGTTAAGGCAAGACGTTTCCACCAATTGGTCCGTGTGGTGATGGACTAAGAATACAATTGTCACCACCCCAATCCTTCTCACAGCTGTCGTATGAGGCGACTAAGGGAAGTAAGCAATTATCATCCATTCCATGACTGTTGGGCTGGTTACCAAGTGAGAGTACTCACTTGGTATCGGGCCCGGGCGGATTGGTACCACCATCTCCAGTGTGACCGGCGATGAAGCACATTGTTGCGTTTTGGCTGTAGCAGGAGATAACTATTTATTCTTTCATTTCATATCTTTGAAATGAAATGGTGAGTAGCGACTTGACAATACTCTCGGTATAGTTGAGTCCATGAGCGACGGTTACCATTTACCATTAGATATAGTTTATTCGTGAGGCTGCTTTATAGTTATACATCTACTTAGGTGTTATTTTTGACAACATCTTACACTAGGGAAAATAATCCTTGTATAACAGGAATTTTACAAACATACAATTTCATGGACACAAAGTACACTAGACTCAGAACACCCATTTATGAAAAGATGACCTGCGTGGGAATTGAACCTACAACCCACTCACCATAAATAGGCTAAACCACTTTGCGATCTGTGCAGTCTTTTCTTCTAGTCAAATGTGAATACTTCTACTACTACTACTATTTTTGCTGAATCATAAAAAAATACTTTAAAATCCATTGTTATGCCACTTTATACCCTTAACCCTTAATTGGGCGCATTGTTATGTCACTTTATACCCTTAACCCTTAATTGGGGGTGTCATACACCCCAAAAGCAAGTTTTCAGGCTAATATCTTCAGCGCGCTAAATAATTTTAATTTAACGCGCTGGTCTTCTAGGTAGCTTCGTAAGCACGTTTGACGTTTACAATTTAGTCGCGAACTTTGTTACATCGTGAACGGTTGGGCTTGGAGAGCATGTTTGGGGTGCACGACACCCCAGGTGACCGTTTGTGTAGACTAAATTCCGGGTAGGTGAATAATTGTTAACTTTGTTATTTATGGTCTAAAACAAAGACTGGATGGACAAATCATTTATGAAAGTGGAAAAAGAGAGCTTTACTGCGAGCAGGATCCAAACCTGCACTCCATCCTATCCGGGGAAGTGCACTGAACTGCTAAGCTATCGCAGTCACCTAATAGTGACACCCAATCTCCACTTCACATTTGTTTTAGATGTCTTTAAAACAGAATACTCTAAGTGTTATAAACACATGTGTAATGCTCATATGACCGTAGTTTGCAAAAATTGTAACGTTTTACGTTAACTAGAATGAATCTAAACTAGTAGTTACAAAATTTATTCCTTATTGTTTAAAAAAATATTAATTATATTAAAAAGGAGTTTAAATGTTGATTAATATGCACTTCGAATATTTACATTAATTAAAGTCTAATTTTGCATTGATTTCGTATTATATTTTAATAAATTAGTTGTGGGGTGCTACACACCCCACGCGACCACTTATGCTACTTTTAAGGCGCACCCAATTATGGGTTAATATAATAATCTACTGGTTCGAACCTCCACTCTCGCTGACATAATTATCTTGTAAACCACGAACGTAAAAGGTTGTCGACTATAATTACTTCCCCGTTTTATTATTGAGACTCACATTTTGTAAAACAAAAGCTTGCGTATATTAGGCTCATTTGAGATTTAAATAATGCTTCGTTGTTGGGAGCCCTCGACTGTTCATGTAATGACACTTGTCTGTATAAATAGCTTGAAAGACCTTTTGTTATGTGCACAAGTACAATACATCTACTATTCATATAAATAAATCCACCTGTATGTTCTATATATTAAACTGACGTCGCAATCAGCTACTTAGCCATTATAAGTTTAATATTTAACCAATGTATTCAATTGTCTGTATATTAAACCAATAATTCAATTTACAGTAGTAGTAAATTTTACTAGCGATTTATGCAAGAATCGAGCCTCTTGGTACTATTTTCTCTCTGCCTACCCCGCAAGAGAGATGGTGTGATTATAAGTAAGTACTAAATTTTATTACCAAAAATGTTCATCCTATTTCATCGACAAACGCCAACATACCTGAAACAAAATAAAACCACATAAGAATATACACGATAATTGGATTTTGGTCATATAAATTTTTTCATAGTTTTATCTCTAACAAATATAAAAATAGTACACAAATATTTTTATTCTTAAAAAAAAAAGTATTAATTTGATCGTATTATATGAGAGATATTTTGAAGGCAGATACTGTATAATAAATAATATTATGTACCTATGAACCATGCCCGGTAAAGTAGTTGGACAGTAAAGATACCATCTTGATATGCAAACAATACTATTCCTACGTAGATACCCGTCTCACTGTAGAATTTCGCTATATGTCGATCAAGCTATTACCTACCTTCTGTTTATGCGTTTTATCTAGGTATACAGTGGGTCTAGCCAAGTTGCATTCTATGATCACTAACGCTAATAGAAAACTATTTAAATTGTATGGAAATTTGACATCTTTAACCATGGATAATGAACCTATATTTATCTGTCTTAAACAATATCTATAA
This sequence comes from Leucoma salicis, assembly GCA_948253155.1. Classification (NCBI taxonomy): domain Eukaryota; kingdom Metazoa; phylum Arthropoda; class Insecta; order Lepidoptera; family Erebidae; genus Leucoma; species Leucoma salicis. The sequence continues at coordinate 10,672,703 of OX411818.1, forward strand.
CGCTAAGTCTCGTGATTTAACGTTAGAGATGTCTAATTTCCATACATTATTTTAATAGTTTTCTATTAGCTTTAGAGATCATAGAATGCAACTTGGCTAGACTCACAGAGTACCTATAGTTACTTTACAAGGAAATATTTCTATACTTATTTTAACACTCAATATGATTATAAAACTAGCTCACCCGGCGAACTTCGCTCTGGCATATTTCTTTTTTGTAAATATTTTGCAATTAAAATTAATAAAGTCGGTACTAATATCACTATAAAAATAGGGGTTGGCAGTAGAAGGTTGAAAATTTAGGGTTATATGTATTTTTAATGCCGAATAATAAAATAAAAAAATAAGAAAAATATGTACAAAAAATAAAAATAAAATTTTGCGGTGGACCCACCCTTATCATTTAGGGGTATGAAGAATAGTTTACATCCTATTCTCAAACCTACTGAATATACCTACTCACAAAATTTCATAAGAATCGGTCAAACCGTTTCGGAGAATGGCGACAAACACTGTGACACGAGAATTTTATATATTAGATAAATAGAATCTTTTAAAACTAGTAAAAAAACTTACAAGGAGAACAAAACCGCAAACGTTAGTTGGACAAATAATTTCCGTCCTCCGAGAACCTTAAAACCATTCATTCTAAATGATCACAAATTGGCGATTTCGTCACATTTATCTCCCGAATCAATTCCGCGTAGTGAAGCGTGACAAATGCCCTAAATAAATTATTTTTAGAATGAATCCTACCCTCTGTAATTGATTCGAGAACAAACGTCCAGTAGAATGAAATTCTAATAAAGCCGGATAAACGTAGAGGATATCCGATGTCTGAAATCGAGGTGTGGCGTGAATAATAGCCTACTCTAACAGTAGGCAAGTTTCGTGTTTCAAATACGTTACCATCTATTTTAATTGAAATATTCGTATTTCTTTTTCCTCAGCTATTCTATTAACTTCAATCAGAGAACTTCGAATTGGTAAAAATAAAAAAAAACTACAAACTTTTTTAAAAATAAAAATAATACATCAAGTCTTTGATTCTATATTTATGGGTTAGTGCCCCACACTACCCTGTTCATTGACAGGCCTCGTGGCGTAGTCGGTAGTCTAACCGACTTCCAGCACAAGGTCGTGGGTTCGATTCCCACACAGGACAATTATTTGTGTGATGAACACAGAAATTTCTACTGCGTCTAGGTGTGTTCTATCTATTGTATTATGTATGTATTAACAAAAAAAAAAGTAATTATTTATTATATCCGTAATGGGTACCAACCCATAGCACAAGCGTTAAGCTTAGTTTGGGACCAGAGGACGTTGTGTGAAATGCCGTGAATATTTATTATTATTATATTATCATTGCCCCGAATGACGGGGTCTGCGGTTAGGTACATTTATTTCAGCCTTAACAAAAAAGGTTGATATATTATATGTAGTTGATAACAGCTTAGATATTTATGTATATTATAAAGATTCTCCGTTTCTCTATTTCCATCAATTTATATTGACACATGATATTCACATGCTTTGGCTTTATTATAATAAATAAATAAATATTCACGGACATTTCACACAACGGTCCTCTGGTCTCAAACTAAGCTTAACGCTTGTGCTATGGGTACCAGATTACGGATACAATACATGTACCTGTTACTTTTTTGTAAATACATACATATAATAGATAGAAAACACCAAGATACAGTACAAATATCTGTGTTCATCACACAAATAATTGTCCTGAGTGGGAATCGAACCCACGACCTCATGCAGGGAATTCGGTTACACTACCGACTACGCCACGAGGGCCGTCATGATGGTATGACACGACATGTGATCACTTTGTGATATTGCGAATACAATATTTTATTACACTAACAAATTTTCAACGCTTGTGCTAGCTGAAAACCCATAAGTTTAACTTTACAATAAAGAAGTTTTGTTCAATAACACGCGCATTTTACTTTGTTTTTCATAATTTGTTGTTTAAAGTAGAGTCAAACTAAACGGTCTCCATTTAATAAGTTGGAAAGATTTTCAGAGTAATGTTTTGTAGCAATTTTGAATGTTGAGGAAACAAGAGATATATGCAAAAATAGAGCCTTTTGGCACTTAGTTCTCCCTGCCTACCCTCAAAGGGAGATGGCATTATCATAAGTAAGTAAATAAGTAAAACTATTAGTAATAGCTATGAATACCATCAAAATATTGCACTATGGCTTGGTAGTAAATTACAAAATCCTACAGTTTCTTCATTTAGAAATAGCATCTGTATGCACCTAGGACTGATCGCTTACCACTGAAGTAATGTAATATAGTTCCAGTGGCCCGCTAACACAGGCGGAGAGACGGCACACAGCGGGTTTATTTAGTTGGTGACGGTGCCACACTAAGCTGTTCGTTGCCCCAAACGACGGGGTGTGCAGTTAAGTATTTTTTTTTCCCGCTTTAACCAAATAAATAACTGATTGCTTAACTGCTTGTGTAACATTAATTTAGAATCGACATGACCCAAAGCTTCAAAAATAATTAGATATTGATAGCTGACAATTATTTCTGCTCTCAAGGGACTACAGAGGCCCTTAATTATATCGAAACCTCGAAACCAATACGAGGGCTTTTGTTTGAAGCGATCACATGCCTCCGATTGTACATCATTATTTATGGCTTAAAATGACACGTGTACCTTGTTCAATGCAACCCTGCTCGCAGTAAATCTCTATTTTTCCATTTTCACAAATAATATGTTCCAAGAAAATAGCTGAGCATGTCGAATGCTGAAAATACTAAAGTTATGTAAAAGGACGGTTTAATTCAGAACCAATAGTGTCTGATAAGATGTGTGGGCGTGTGTTACAACTGTCTATATAAACGATCTCGCTCTTCTCCGTTCCAATAATTTCTTAGTAATAATTACGTAAATTACCATTTTAGTCACTTATCCCCCCTTAGTAATTGCAATAAGTTGTACAATAAGATAATCAAACTCACGATAACTTTCAACACTTTACTATTAGGTAATACATATGATCTACTATCGTATATAATTATGGGTTCATTTAGAAAGAGTCCTACAAGTTTAATCTTAGTTTAATCCTACTTTTAAATAGTAAGTAACTTATTATAATTTTAAATATGTAAAAAATATTGTGAAATGAATTATTATTTTATTACTATGCACTATAGGAGGACCAGTATCTCTGAGTACTCAATAAAAATAGTGCTCTCTTCAAAGGAATATTATTATTTCATCAGCTAGACAAATTATGAATAATGTCCTAAATTACCTAAATGACAAATAGAAAATATTTTAAACTAGATTCTGCCCGTGACTTCGTCCGCGTGGACTTCAGCATATAATTACGTCGCTCTACAGAACACTAATGATCTCGCTATTCAAAAATTGCTATTACACACCCAACTATCTATTTTTCGAGAATAAAAAGTAATCCTTGTCCTTTTGTGAATTCAGGACTATAATGTATGCAGAACTTATGATGATCGATTGACTAGTTATGACGTGAAAGCATAACAAACAAACAAAATCACTTTCGCATTTATAATATTAGTTGTGATTTACAAATGAATTATTCAAGTGGTCTGACTTTACGTATAAAGTTTTAATATGGAAAATGTAAGAAGGTTATAACCGCTATATAGTTTTAAAATTCATAGCCACCGTCACAAAAACACAAATTTTTGCTCAAGTATAATATAAATATGCATGCGGAGACCCATATTTTAAATGTGAATTAATGCCTAACATAAAGCGAAATACTTTTGTCAGCTTGTCGTCATATAAATAAGCAAATAATCTTGGCGTTAAATGGCTTGACTACTCAGAATAGTTGCTTTTGAACACGCAAACCATTGTATTATTAATCACACATTATCCACAATACGTTCACAGTAGGTATCAAGTAATATAGTTTCAAACGCTTATAAGTCTGAAATTGTATCTATAGTGCATTAATGAATCTACGCAGGTATATCAGTCTTTATTTCCATTTCGGACTTTTAAAAATGCGTTTATTAATACAAGTTTAATAAAGGCAATCACAATAGTACACACACATATAATGTCATCACAGCCGGAACAGCAATATAATAGAAAATAATACAAATTTTACGGAGTTTATAGCGTTTAATTTCATTTTGGAGACATTCTTGCCGTGACTATGGATGGATGCTGTGAGTTAAGGTTTTAGTTCAATGATTTCAAATATTAAAAAATGAATTAATCGCATAATTATTGTGTATCGGCAGTCTATTTGTCTGAGAAAATTTATAAGATTTTGAAATATCTTCAAAAAAATATATAATTTCAAATTACTCGAAAATGCTTGACATTTGCACAGGGGTCATAGGGGGTTATTTGGTTGCAAATGATCTCTTCTGCATGCCCTTAACGGATTTCCGTCATATTATAATTATGTATAATGTAGATTGATTCTTATCTAACGGCTCGCGAAATCTTCTTAATGCTACTAATACATCAATATGTTACAGAGCAGCTTAACTATGCCCCTAATATTGCTGCGTAAGTAGTAGTTACCACATACTGCCAGATAGTGGGGGGTCTTTTGCATTAGCTATACCTACATAAACCTAAGATTTTATCACACAAAAGACTAGGGTTTTCAAGAAGCAGGGTGCTAACATAGTCATACATTATTAAATTTTTTAAGTAAAATGGAAATGCTATGGAAATATGTTGCTTGCATGAATGCGATCTTTCGCCAACTATGAAACGAATCCGATTTACTTCAAGTCACGTTTGATGTTAGGAAGGGAATAGAAGTTGGTTTAAAGTTCAAAAAATATTTTATTCTAGCCTTTTCCCTCGGCTCCGCCGCAGCCAAAAATTAGTTTTTAAGTTATAATACAGGTGCCCGGTATAGTAACTGGATAATATACATATATCAGTTTTTAAGTCTAATCAACAACTATCAAACAAAGAATTCATCAAAATCCATTCAACAGTTTTTGCGTGATGCTTGAGCAAACAGACAAAAATTCTTAATTTTTTATGTGTTTTGTATTCAGAGATGCCTAAATAACCTGCCTAATACCATAGTATAAGTTTACACTATGCTAATACATTCAATTATTTTTTTAAATATCTTAAATTTACAAACCTGTTACAGTTAAAATTCATACTATTAGATGGCGATATTTTCAAACATTTTAGATCCATTTCTTTTAGCAATTGACATGCTCCGCTACTTTTTAAAGTACAAATTATTTGTGAATAAAGAAAAAGAGATTTTTAGTAGGGCGGGAATCGAACCACGCATCTTTTCCAATCCAGGGAAGTGCTCTAAACCACTGAGCTACCCTACTGATCCTCCGATCATCCCAAATTCTTAATCACATTTGTCTTACGACTAACGCCATCTACCGGCAAGCAAGACCTTAAGTCGTAAGACAAATTTGATTAAGAATTTGGGATGATCGAAGGATCAGTAGGGTAGCTCAGTGGTTTAGAGCACTTCCCCGGATTGGAATAGATGCGTGATTCGATTCCCACCCCTACTAAAAATCTCTTTTTCTTTATTCACAAATAATTTGTACTTTAACCTGTTACAGCTTTAAATAAATTTTATGTACTATACATAAAAAACATAGCATCACGCCCGTATCCCCGAAGGGCTAGGCAGAGGTGTATTACACATCTACGGTTCGCTAGCTATGTTTAAGTCTCACGTAATAGGAGGCGAGCCTATTGCCATCTACCGGGCACATTTTCAAACTCCGGGTTGCTACTGAGAATTATTCTTTTTACGAAAAAGCTCAAAAACACTGCCGGACCGGGGGATCGACCCCGAGATCTCTATGATCACTAGTCGCACACAATTTATACCGCTATATATATATACCGCTGCACCACCGAGGTAGTTAAATACACTTCTATTTTATTTATTTGTATAGAGTTTAGATATAGTATCTATATTTTGCATATCACAGTCATGTTTTCGCTTATATGATACTACTACTTATCATCACGCCATTTCCCTTGCGGGGTAGGCAGAGAGAGCAGAGTGCCAAGAGGCTCTATTCTTGCGTACATCTCTCGCTTCCTCAACATTCATAATTCTCTTCATACACGCTTGACGGTTTCGTAGACTACTGACTCCACATTTCTTCTGTTATTTTTTATTTTTGTTTGGTTTTTATAAATCGTATCGTAATTCTGAATAGCTTACATAAGTTTTAAGATCCGCCTGGTTGTTACAGAGACTAACGCGTTTAAACAAACAAAAGCTTTAGCTTCATTATATTAGTATAGATATTGTTCGACGGTGCACTACTTATCTAGCAGAAACGTGATCCTGCTACTAATTACTGTTTGGTAATCGTCTCAAGCGAGATTGCACATGCAGGGAATTATTATATATCTGGCCTTTTCTCGCAGCTCTATTAAATTACTAGTTTTTTAATCAAACGAATAGCTCAAACACAATAGTTTCATCAAAATTAGTTTAATACTTTTTGTATTATGAGTAAATAGATAAACAGACAAAAAATTTAATAATAAATTTTTAGCTTCAGGAACGTCTAAAAATACAGCTATTTTTTCTTCACCTGCAATCCTAAGTATTATAAATCTATAACAGAGTTGTGCCTGTATATTTAAGATACCTATTTGAGACAATGTTTTTTTTAGTTTTTTATCTGTTTGTCGGTTTATATGTTTGTTTGTTCACGCATCCCGCAAAAAAATACTAAACGGATTTTGATGCAACTTTTTATTTGATAGCTCTTGATTAGACTTGAAAACTGGTATACATCTTATCCCGTTACTATATCGGGAACCTGAGATATAACCTAAAAACTAGGTTTTTGCTGGCAAAGGTTAATCTCGTATTATTATACAAACGCTCTTTTACAGTTTTGATCATCCATCCATCAGCCCTTCGACGTCCACTGATGGACATAGGCCTCCCCAAGAGAACTGTGTGCTCATTATGGGTGATAATGCCGTAATCGCCACGCTTGGCAGGCGGGTTGGCGATCGTAGTGGATGTTGTTAATACTCGAGGGAATACTGCTGCCCACTCCCCCGGTATTCCCACAGTCGGCTCTTACGACTCCCGTGGGTAGAGAAGGGTGGGACAATTCTAAAGCCGGCCCCACACGGCGTTTACGTTTACGGAGTTTTAGAATAGGACCTATAAATGTATAAAATTAAAATCATATCAAATATATTTTGAATAAAGGCTTATCCTTTGGTTTATACCTATTTCGACCAAAGGATAAGCCTAGCGATCCGGAGGGGTAAAATATGCCGCCAGCATTTTGGGCAGGCACTTGAACGAACTTTCGGCCACTTGGTCTAAAGTTCGCTCTATATAATTTTATTTTATAACTTTTATCCCCTCATCCTTTTTTACTTATATGTGTGAGTAATAGTTTATGTAAGTACTTCTTTGGACAAATAATTTAGAAATTAAAATATATGTCGCAGAGGGTAATATTTGAATGAAATGTCAAGCATTGTTATTTTCATTACTACACTATTTAATGTATTTTATTATTATTGCTTGAGTGTGTTTAGTTGTGATGAGATGACAGACGTCAGACAGTAGGTGACAGTAGACGGATAGCAATTAGTCAATTTAAAAGAGGACAGACGTCCCTACGATTGATTCGATTGGCAAGAGTGCGAATAGTCGGTCGTGGTCGTGATACAACTAACCTCACTGCACTCCATGTGATTGTTTTGAGAGTTACATCCTAAAGTATTGTGATCATCACTTGTTAGTTTGTTAGCAAAATTAAGCTATGCATAAAGATCAGTGTATTGAACAATAACGTAGTGTATTTCAAGACTACCCTCATGTCTGACCATCATTCTGATGAGTATGAAGATGTGTTTCATCGTTTCGTTATATAAGATATATTGCAAACTATTTTGGTTAATTTTTATATGTAAATACTCACATTTACTCAAACGAGTAGAAAAATACTTTGGAAAATCCAACACTGCACGCCTCATAATCTTCATTTTTCACAATAAAATTGATTATTTGATAAGTAACTAATAATGTATTGGTCTTACTAAGTAGTTTTCAATAAATCACATAGCGCTAATTTAAAAAAGTACTAATGTGGGTTTCATGTCTTATACGCCATCTAGCGCTAATTTTAAGAAGTACTATATTGGTCTACCTGTCAGTTCCGGCCCAAACCGTTAAAAATATTCTCGCTTAAAATTTTGTTAGCCAATATCTTTTTAAATTTTATTAGTCTGTATTCTAGGTTATAGTTAAAATTACTCAAGCCAATATAAACTGTATCCTTGTAAAACAAATTGTAAAATCGCTTGCGCCCGGCCGTCAAAATGAACCGAAACGTCAATACGTCAAGGTTGACATTTCAGTGCCTTAAAGATTCTGGAATGTAAAATATGCTTTTTTCGTGTTTTATAACGTTAGTGTGTTATTATTTACGTGTGTTTAGTGTTTTTAATTATTGTTATGGATAGAATAGTTATTATACTTAACAAATATCATCAGTTCATCAAGCAAAGGTAAGAACTTTCTTTTAACAAAAAACAATGTACCGGCCGGGCGAACGGCTTTCTGTTGGCGATAGTAAAACCACCGGTGGCTATGCGTACGTAAAAAGGTAGTTCTCATGAAAGGCGCTGGTTTTAGTGTCGCGCCGAGCGTAAATATTCAGTATTTTTTGTTTATTTAATAACAATTAAACCACATCGAATCAGACCGTGAAAAGTAATAGGGCTCTATTCCTAATCATAATAATTCGTAAACGAAAAAAGAAGACTCGATTAGTAAAGTATTTTGGTCGTTAGCGTGTTAACATACATTACCTTACAACTCACGGACGTCCAAGCCAGATTTTCTTCAAACAGTTTTTTAACTAGTTTAACTAACAAAAATGGCATCAAAAATATCATGAGTGTTAAAAATAGTGTTTGTTCTTTATATGTGTGTGTAGATATTATTTTACAAGTGCAATATATGATAAATAGAGACATTTAAGTTTGAAAAATCAGTTGTTCAATGAAAAACGGGAGTAGAACCCACCTCAACGCTTCGCTTATGAGGCGTGCAATATGACGATTGGTTAACACTCTAACCTATAACAATAAGATATTTAGCTCGAGGATACCTACCATTACTCACTTCTATCAAACAACAGTATATATTAATATAATTAAAAAGCTACAAGAGACTAATTCTGTGGGAAACCACTAAAAGGACGCTCTGGGTATTAGGGTATTCGCATGTATGATTTTATAACAACCCATAAAAACACCCTCTTGCACAGTTACCCGTAAAATTGAATCGGGTTGCTTTTTGGGCCTCATACACTGCCCCAAATTTGAATACTCGTCAAAATATATTTGATATTTTTACCTACCAGCGTATTCAGAGCAATAATATTAAAAATTAAAGCCTACCCTGCATATGCTTTTCTACGTTTATTAATTATTTTTAAAATTTGAATACTAACTCACGACCTATCTCTCATACTATAAAATGCTCGTGTCAGTGTTTGTTGCCATTCTCCTCCGAAACGGCTTGACCGATACTTATGAAGTTTTGTGTGTATATTCAGTAGGTCTGAGAATAGGATGTAAGCTATTTTTCTTATCACTAAGTGATAAAGGTGGACCACGACATCATCCATCCATCCATCAGCCTTTCGACGTCCACTGCTGGACATAGGCCTCCCCAAGGAATGGGGGTTAGTGCCGTAATCGCCACGCTTGGCAGGCGGGTTGGCAATCGCAGTGGATGTTGTTAATACTCGAGGGAGTGCTGCTGCCTACTCCCCCGGTATTCCCTCAGTCGGCTCTTACGACTCCCGTGGAAAGGGGTGGGATAATTCTAAAGCCGGCCCCACAAGGCTTAAAAAAAGGCTTAAAACGACATACATACAAGAAATTATGTAATGATGGTTTGGTGTGTGACAAATACTAAAGTTGATAATTTTATCAGCTTTTTACAATACTAGCCTTTACCTGCGGTTCCGACATAGCCAAAAGGTAGTTTTTAGGTTATATCTCAGGTTCCCGATATAGTAGCGGTATAAAATATAGGTATACCAGTTTTTAACTTTAATCTATAGCTATCAATTAAGAAAGTTGCATCAAAATTTCATTTAGTGGTTTTTGCGTTATGCGCGAGCAAACAAACAAATAGACAAACGGATAAAAATAAAAATAAAATATTTTGTGTTCCAACACGCCTATATATAGCTCAATACAGTTATTTTATTTTTTAAATATCTTAAATGTACAGACACGGCTCTGTTACAGCTTTATAATAGTATTTCTTTTTACTAGGATACAAAATATAACATCTAGTTTATTAACTCAGCAAAGCTACATTGCTAACATAGGTGCAGGCTAAATTCACAATAATATAGTAAATATAATTAGAATACAGGTGTAAACAAACGATGTAAACAATTTTAATGCCTCTAACGATATATCTCGCATATTTTTGAATACACAATAAAAATTTCACAAGCATTATTTGGGTACTGAGGAAATTCTGGAACGCAAACAAGCGGATAAAGAACACAGAGAGAGGTACACGGCTAAAACGTACACAAACATTTTTATCCCGGAAATTTTACCTTCAGTTTTATACATTTCAAAAATTCTTGTTGTTTTTGTCGCCTGTCATCACACATACGGTAAAGTAAGCTTATCGTTATTTTAACGAACCATTACGTATTAATTTAAGTAAGTAATTCTAAATTCAAATTATGTTTTTTATAAATACCGTTGTATTACAATCCTTACTTATAATATTACAAACTAGATTCTGCCCGCGACAGCGTGGACTCCAGATTATAAAATACATCACTCTAACATTTTGATCTATATTTTTAGCACTTGACATGCTCAGTTACTTTTAGAGTACTAATTATTATTTGTGAATGAGGAAAAAGAAAACATTAGTACGAGCGGGAATCGAACCTGCGTCCCTTCCTATCCAGGGAAGTGCTCTAATTCACTGAGCTATCGTACTACCTGGTGGTCATACCCGATTTCCTCATCACATTTGTCTCTGCTCGTGACTGTTATTTTCGATTTCATATTTTCACACTTTGTGTTTATTTATATGGCTAAAACACGTCAAATGCTAAAAAAGTATACAAAAATATATAAATATTTTAGAAATTGGGTATGACCACCAGGTAGTACAATAGCTCAGTGGATTAGAGCTTCCCCAGATAGGAAGGGATAATGGTTTGATTCCCGCTCGTACTAATGTTCTCTTTTTCCTCATTCACAAATAATAATTTGTACTCTACATCACTCTAAGCTATATTTTCTATGTAAAAATAGCTAATCCACGGGAACCATTATTTTGTCCACAATGAAAACTATCCATTTCTGCGATACTGACCTGATAAGTATATGTCGTGATGATTGGTTTAGTAGTTAAGGCGTGAAAGTGTAACAAAGAAATAAACTCACTTTTTCATTTATATATTTATGATAGAACAGTGATTTGGCTTCTGCTATTGCTACACCACAAGTGGTGGTTGCAGCTTAACATCAGGTGAATACAAAGAAAAAAACCTGCCATTGACATACAATGCTATTCAAGGTAAACTATCCAAAAATTTGTAAAGACTCAAAGTTTATTATAAATAAAAATTATCTAAAAAAACTGATCATCAAATGCGAATAAATGGGAATAAAGTTTATATTGCAGCATACATTTCTGCAATGTTGTCACTATTTTATTGTTTATTATAAATATATATATAAAAATTGTACAGTTTTAATTATTATTACATTGTAATTCAGTAATAAGTGGTCTATGTTAACTAAATTAGGATGATACCTATTATGTATCTATCCTGCGTTTTATCACGCAAAAGTGATTATTTTATATTTATGTATATTAATACTAGCAGACCCGACAGACGTTGTCCTGTCTAAACATTGGCGTTTCGTTTCTATGGAGTGATTTATTTTAGCGGATTATTTTCATAATATGTTTTTAGATTAGAATAAATTGCAGAAAATATTCTGAAATCCTATCGTGGTGCCACCTACCGGGTCCAAATGTGAATCTAAACCATCCCGGTACTTACTTATACACAGAAAATGTCATCAAAATCAGTCCAGGCGTTTAGGAGGAGTTCAATGACTAAAACACGGACACAAGAAATATATACAAGTAATAGATTAAAACGTTTGAAATTCTCAAAATAGACGGCAAGCTGAATCGATTGAAAAAAATTTTAGTTACCTAAGTGACTTTCTGATGAAACTGCCTTTAAAATCGCTGAAAAAAGATGTCGGGTTTTGGTGTCGTATTTCATTAGTACACTTTTTTTCAGTCTAGCCCCTCAGCCAGCACGATAACGTGCGATAAGGAACTCCGTTCCAATATTTCATTACATACAAATATCTATTCACATCTATTTTAACATATTTCACATTTATTCACATCTAGTTCAACATTTCTAAAATACGTAAAACAAAACCAAATCCTCATTTACAACTTCTACCTAGTAAGTAATGCTGTTGCAGTTTCCAGTTAATGTCACTACACGTTTAATACATGGAAAAAATAAAATGGCAAAACTAGACGTATACGAAATACTTTAACTACAGAATTATTTTAGATAGGATTTTGTTTATTCATGTCAGACTACAGAAATATCCTTTATCTAGGCGTTAAAACACCACAAAATTTACGAATGAAATCAAGCACAACGTTGCAACAATTTGGACAGAGCGAAACCTTGCTATAAAACATTTTAATGTCGCCTACAAAGTTCAACACTCCAACATTGTAATAAAAGATAATATTTGTGAAAAACTACGCGAATACGCCTCAAACAATTCTGGTAGCTCTTAGTTCAAGCCAGGAAATATCGTACATTTTATTGTTCCCATAAATTTTCCACCGAGATTGTTCTTGGATTTTTACAGAGCTTTAGCAAAGTTGGTCTCGAGAATTATCACGACAGGAATTCGATTTTTCTGCAGGCTTTGAATTTCAAGATATCTAATAGATAATAATGTTTGGACAGTTTCCATTCAAATATCTTTGCTTAAAGGATATCTTTTCGCCATTTTAACCCCAGTTAGTGGCATTATGTAACTATGATTATGTATAATATAGAATAGCAAGAAAAAATACATGGGGCGTTGTACCTGCTTTGTGAAAAGTGGAAAGTAGTAATTTTAAAATCATAGGATTTTTTTTCTTAATTCAATTTTCTTTGTTTATGTCAGTAAAATTTATCGTACAAAGATAGGAAAAAAGAAATAATCGTCAAAATGTAAATCATGTTTTTGTTGATTTATTTAATTAGTTAAGTTAATACACCGTGGTATTTGCAAAGCCTACTTGCGGGGTAGCGTTCAATGTTTATGCATGATCTCTACATAAGGCTAATCAAATGCGAAGGTATTTTTGATGAAACAATATTTTTGGATAAGAATAAAGTAAATAAAAATTCTATTATTTCTTTTATTTTGGAACAAAAAAATTATTAATACCTATGTCATTACTTTTTATACTAATTTTGTCGTTACTCTCACAATTCACAGATATTTAACCTAAACCATTGTAATATTTACTACTACTGTGATTACCTATTTGTTTGGCCTAACTTTTGTTTGCCGTGGGAAATGTTGTCGTAGTAAAATACCCATTTACCACATTTAATTCTATTTCACCTAAACATTTCATAAATAACAGTTAACACCGTCAATATCAATCTTTATGATTTGTGTGACGAAGCATCTTATCTATTCATGCATCCATCAGACTTTCATAATCTACTGCTGGATATAGACCGTCCCAAGGGAAGCCGCAACAGGAGGTCCTTTGCTACTTGTAATTTTGTTCGAACTAATTGTTCGGGTAATGCTATTAATAAATATTATGTAATTTGACAACCAGGAAAAATATATAAACAAATTATTTGTGAATAAAGAAAAAGAGATTTTTAGTAGGGGCGGGAATCGAACCACGCATCTTTTCCAATCCGGGGAAGTGCTCTAAGCCACTGAGCTACCCCCTACTGACCTTTCGATCATCCCAAATTCTTAATTACATTTGTCTTACGACTAACGCCATCTACCGGCAAGCATTACATGCATTTTTTTTTCTTTATTCACAAATAATTTGTACTTTAAAACGTAGCGGAGCATGTCAATTCCTAAAAGAAATAGGTTAATCTAAAATATATAAACACATAAAATTCAGCTACTTTAAAAAGTATAGATAATCCAATTTCGATTAATTTAATTCAATGATTCGTCGATTAAGACATTTTGTACTATTTCTAAAATAAGAATATCAAATGAGAAAATGCCTAATTCCAAACTAATGGTTTTAGCTTAAGAGCAAACGAAATGCACATGAAATTACAGTAGTATTATTATATTAAAAACGTATTTATTAACGTACCAATTTATCTGGCGTATAAAAACAATAACAAATATTTTATAGTATAAAATAAAATTATGTCCATCCATCTATCAGCCTTTTGAAGTCCACTGCTGGACATAGGCCTCCCCAAGAGAACGCCACAGCATGTGTTTCGCTCATATGGGGGATAATGCCGTAATCGCCACGCTTGGTAGGCGGGTTGGCGATTCGCAGTGGATATTGTTATTACTCGAGGGAGTGCTGCTGCCCACTCCCCCGGTATTCCCTCAGTCGGCTCTTACGACTCCCATGAGGGGAGAGGGGTGGGACAATTCTAAAGCCGGCCCCACACGGCAAAAACATGATGTAGTTATCTAATATATATCACACACACACACCTGTTCTAGAGGTAGAGGTGGCTTATCCCAGAATGAATAGGCCGGCTTGATCGGCGAAGTACCACCCTCTAACAGAACATCAGCGTAAAACAACTGTAGGTACTTCCGTTGTAGTGTTTCGTATGGTGAGTGAGAGTGCTAGGGGTCCAAATCCCCTCCTTATTCTCCATCGCCTTCTTATTGTCCTTCCCTTCCATCAATCAATCAATCGCTTTCTTTAAAGTTTGTTACGTGCAAAGGATGCTTCGAAGCATCCTTATCTGGTGTTGTTAGCCTCTATAGGCTACGGTAACCACTAACCATCAGGTATACCGTATGTTCGTTTGCCTTCCGCGTAATATAAAAAATTCACTATAATTCTAATCCAAAAAATATTTTATGTTAACGTATTTAATTTAAACGTAATTAAATTATAAGCTCACCAATGTTATTTAAATGCCACCTAAAAGTTTACTCAAAGCTTTAGGACGTATTCTAATTGTTTCAATCCAATTATAAGGGTTTATTGAATTTTAACAATTCGATGAATTCAGTTTATAGAATTTGAACAATAATCAGTAGGTTTCTCATAAAAACATATTTTCTTATTTAAACATATGGAATATAGCTGGAATTTCTTTAAATAAAATAAGTTAGATATTGTATGGATATGGTAGTGATAGCTAGATATATTTTGTTGTAATGCAAGTAAACATAACTAACTTAGCATCACGCCATTTCCCTTGTGGGGTGGGCAGAAAGAACAGAGTGCCAAAAGGCTCTATTCTTGCATACATCTCTCGCTTCCTCAACATTCATAATTCTCTTTATACACGCTCGCCGGTTTCGAAGACTCCTGACTCCACCTCCCTTCAATACTTGACCGATTTGGTCTAGGCAGGTGAATCTCGATCTCCCCCTGTACCTACATCCTTCCACTTTCGCATTGTATATCTTCTTAACCAGTCGCTCGTCCGGCATTGTTTCCACATGTCCGACCATCGGAGCATTGCCTTTCGCATCTTTACATCAATACCTACTCTCTTTCATACCTACTCGCTCTCTTACATCGTCGTTGCGAATGTTAGTAAATATATTTACATATAATATTTATTTATTCAGGAGGAAGGGATCAAAATATCAACCAAGTGCCTTGCTCGTCCCAGTATGCATGCGCCGGCAAGAAGATCAAAGTGAAACAACAATAAGGTACCAATACTATTGTGTTTCGTATGGTAAGTGAGAGCGCTAGAGGCCGAAACCCCTCCTAATCCTCCATCCACTCCTTATTATCTTTCCTCTCCACATCCAATACCTTTTTTGAAGCTCGCTATACGCGCGAGTGATACCTACATCTAGAGTTTCCATTCTATAGGCTACGGTAACGGCTTACTATCAGGTGGGCCGTATGTTTGTTTGACACTAACGTAATACAAAAAAAAAAACATCGTATATTGTAAACTAGGTATAATCTTCCTATTCTACAAGTAATAATCACGAAGAAAATTATACAACTTCACCCGTTTGCCTAACTGCTCATAAATTTACCGAAAGGGATTCTAACAATCTCACGATAAATCTAAACAGGAATTTTACGCAGATATGTGGCATTAATAAATTTAATTTATACAACTTTACAAGTATTAAGATTATTTCATTACACAATTCATTTATTCCTTTGAGCTTCTTTCTGACGTATTTCGAGTATACAATATACATACCTACCTATCTGGAATATTGGTATGTATATTTTATTTTTGTATCAGAGAGTTTTTAAACTACCAGACCCTTATGGACCAATATTATTATCTTGTTTGTTATTAGCTGTGAAATATTCTCTCTTCCTACCCTGCAAGGGAGAAGGCGTGATAAGTAACTAAGTAAGTATTAATTAATAGCTGTGAAATATCTTGGTGTAGTTAAGGGCTTATATCTGGCAGGAGTTAGCGACTTGGCTTCTGGTATACTTAAATTATCATGTCCCAACTTAACATTTTAAAATATATTTTATTATGTTTTAACTTTTAAGTGAATATAAAAGCCAGAAACAAGTAGTAATCAGGTGTATCAGAAACTGGTTTAGATGAATTTGGATAGCAGCACTGAGGCTGGGCCTTCCACTATTGAGATGGATCTGCGCTACCAATGTAGGTTTATTACGGTACTGCTCTTCAGGCATAAAAATAGACATTATTTTTTTCAACTATCCCATTATTGGGCACGGGTCTCCTCTCATGGTGAGAGGGATTAGGCCATAGTCCACCACGTTCGCCCAGTGCGGGTTGGCAGACTTTACAAGCCGTTGAGAAAATCTCTCAGGCATGCAGGTTCACGATGTTTTCGTTCACCGAGCAGTGATAAATTGTATACAAATACACACATAACTTCGAAAAATCTCGAAAAGTCAAAGATGTGTGCCGTACGAGGTCTGAACCTTGGACTGGAGATCGAACTCGATACTACTATTTGCAGCCCTTGGTTTTACCACTCGGCTATCACTAGGCTTTCGATGAAAAATTAAATAAACAAAGTTCAATCTACAGATTCATTTTTTAATTCTTTATTTAAAACCACAGTACAATATATTTGCTTATATGATTTTGCTCGCGACTTCCACCGCGTGGATCACTTAACTTCAGGTTCGATATACAAGTAAGTAGTATAAATACGGCCCTTCCCTCAGTCGGCTCTTACAACTCCCGTGGGTAGAGAGGGGTGGGACAATTCTAAAGCCGGCCCCACACGCCCAGTTTTTTACTATAAAGAACAAATTATTTGTGAAATGTGGAAACAGAGATCTATGTACATATAGTGCGAGCGGGAACACTTTATGATCTCTACAGTAATGAAAAGACTTCTAACAATAATTTTAATTTCCATTGCGCATGTTTAATTAAGGTATTTATAAAGCAGGGAGGGTTATAAATTTAGATATTTAAAAGTAACAGCTTTATGTTAACGAGTTAGGTTGTTTGCTTAAAGTTTAAATTGTAAGTAACCGCCAATTAACATTCCTGAACCAGTTTAAAACAAATAAACATTTTACGGTACATACCCCAATGTTATTATCAACCATGCTTAATTGTTAATTACATTATCATGTTGGCGTACTAAATTTTCTGTTACGTAAAATTTTTAAAGGCAGTTTTTTAAAAACTACTGGTAAACCAACCAAAATATATAAATAGTAAAAAATGAAGTCGGTATCCGTGTTTATATTGTCACACCGCTTAATCTATTTAGACCATACAATGGAAATTGATACGATTTCCATAATTAATTAAGTTTTAGGAAGTATTTTTTTGCATATGGACCCGACCCCAAATAATGGGAACAAAGAAGGAAGTTTGCATGTAGTGAAAAAGTCTGTTTGTCTGTCTATCTGTTTGTCTGTTTGTTTGTTCGCGCATCATGCAAGGATTTTGATGCAACTATTTTTATATGAGAGCTCTTGATGAGACTTAAAAACTGGTATAAATTTTATCCCGCTACTATATCGGGAACCTGAGATATAACATAAAATCTAGCTTTTGGCTGCGGTGGAGCCGCAGGCAAAGGCTAGTCTAGTATAAAATAGAAGAATAGGAAGTAAAATAAACGCGATAAAATCCGTAGCATTACTTTTATTTCAGAATGTTTAATGTTAGTGTAGACATTAGAAAGTATACAGCCAGTCAATATTTTTACAAATCTGAAATTTATAAAATACTAGCCTTTGCCCGCAACACCGCCCAAGCCAAAAGCTAGTTTTAAGGTTATATCTCAGGTTCCCAATATAGTAGCGTGGTAAAATTTATACCTGTTTATAAGTCTCATCAAGAGCTACCAAATAAGTTACACCAAAATCCGTTCAGTAGTTTTTGCGTGATGCGCGAACAAACAGACAAAAAATCTAAAAAAAATCGTGTCGTGTTTTGACACGCCTATATAGCCTAATAAAGTCATTTTTTCTCAAATATATTAAATATACAGACACAGCTTTATAACAGTATAGATAAATTTGAGTAAATGATTCATTATTAAAGATAATCCATCCATCAGCCTTTCGAAGTCCACTGCTGGACATAGGCCTCCCCAAGAGAACGACACAACATGTGTTTCGCTCATATGGGGGATAGTGCCGTAATCGCCACGCTTGGCAGGCGGGTTGGCGATCGCAGTGGATGTTGTTAATACTCGAGGGAGTGCTGCTGCCCACTCCTCCGGTATTCCCTCAGTCGGCTCTTACGACTCCCATGGGTGGAGAGGGGAGGGACAATTCTAAAGCCGGCCCACACGGCAAATTAAAAAAGATAAGCAATGCTTAAATATTACGTAGCTTTTTAATATTCGCCTTTTTCGTGCGTCACAACGCAGGCACCTGTAGCTTTTTACAATATTTTTGTCATTAACATAATTTTTCTTTGTGAAGCTTTTTGAGATCTAATGCTGTCATTAGACCTATATAATTTAACTAACAGCCTGTAGTATGTTGAGCTATTGCAGGGTGATTAGTACCTACATTTCACTAACAAGTAATGCGGAGTCAATGCAGATTGGTTGTCCTTAATTAAGCAACGTCATTTAAATCACATAAGTATAAAGGATTTTATATCGTATCTTCAAATATAACAACGTATATATTATTTTTCATTGCTATTTATGGCAGACGAGCCACGGCCCACCTGATGGTAAGTGGTAACCGTAGCTCATGGACTCAACTATACCGAGATTATTGTCAAGCCGTTGTGCACCATTAATTAATAAACGGCTATCTTCTGCTACAGCCAAAACACACTGACGTGCTTCATGACCGGTCACACAAGAGACGGTGGTACCGACCCGTTCGAACTTGATAGCAAGTGACTACTCTCACTTGGTACCCAGCCCTTGTTACGATGTAACCGAACAAATTACTATATAAATTATAAAGTCGCATATTCAGTTGATACCGGATACCATATCCGCAAATTTAAAATACGCGCGGTTGCCTAGACTCCCTACCCAGTTAGATTATCGCCAATGGATCGCATGAATCCACTCCCACAAAGGCCAGAATCAAATATTATTACCATATATGGCCAGCATGCGATCCCGGATGCGAGCAGAGTACGCCAGGGTTCGAGAACGTTCTATGGCTACTCCAATCACAAGCGTTTGGATAGGAAAAGTTCTAGAACAAAAAACTATCCACCAATGAGTAAGTCGAGGCAACAACGCTAAAAAGAGATGGCAAGTATAATCTTAGAAGGGGGTATGATTGGAGTAAAAATATAAATATGGAACAGGAGGTAGTTTTTTTTCTCTCGGACTCTAAATTATCGTGTGTGTCAAGGCAGATAACACTGCGTAAATTATCATAAAATATTATATTTGCCTGGGGCATTTAAAAGTGTGTGACTTAGAAAACCCCAAAGAACTGAGCGGAAGGGAGCGCCGGTCTTAAATATATTGCCTCCCATAATTAGTCACTTACACCCGAATAAAAGCTCCTGGGGCTTCACGTCAAGAATTTCAAGTTCAAGTACTGTTCCTGGCTGCCCTACGGGTCCGGTTCCAGCGCTGGTTGGACCGGCTTCACCCGCCCTCCGGCACACATCTGCGCACCTCCCCCCCGCAGTTGAGTACCCGTAGGTGACGGTCTTGGGGACAATCTCCCGACGGAACCAGCCCCTGATTTCTCATTGCTCGCTTCTTTTTTTAATTAAAATCGGAATCTGTATTTTTAAATAAATAATTAATTTTGTAATTTTTTTTTATTAAATTGTAAATTTTGGATTTTTTTTGATTTTATTGTTAGGGATTTCCCTGTAACACCCTACCACCAGTAATGCAATAGGTGATAATTGCTTACTTTCCTTAGTCGGCTTGTGCGATACCCGCGGGAAAGGATGGGGTGGTGACACTTGTATTCTTAGGCCGTCACCACACGGATGAATCTGTACCTGTATGTTTGTTTGTTCGGACATCATGCAAAAACTATTAAGTGGTTTTTTTTTTATTATTGCATGTAGTGGCAGACGAGCCACGGTCCATCTGATGGTAAATGGTAACCATCGCCCATGGACTCTACTATACCGGGCTATCTCCTGCTACAGCCAAAACGCAACGATGTGCTTCATGGCCGGTCACACGGGAGATATGGTGGTACCAACCCGCTCGGGCCCGATTCCAAGTGAGTACTCCCACTTGGTACCCAGCCCTATCACCAATCATGCAATGGATGATAATTGCTTACTTCCCTTAGTCGCCTCATATGACACCCGTAGCAAAGAATGGGGTGGTGATACTTGTATTCTTAGTCTGTCACCACACGGACGAACAGATGAACAGAGAATATATTTCAGTAGTAGAGCGGCAAAATCAAACATGACAATTCGTAGGAGCGTATTATAGTAGACAATATTAAACCATTTTATTTTTATAGTATAATGTATTTGAAGATGTATTACCTAACATGTATTATGTACACATAATGACGTCAGGGACGCAGATGTAGTAGACGTAGAAAACCAATTTTGCAGTAAGCTGCGAATGCATTGCGGAATTCCAACGGGGTTTAGTTAATAATAAATCTTCGTCAAGTCGTGAGAAGAAGATTAGTTGATTTTCTATCAGATCATAACATTATGTTATTGTTATATTTACATTTCATTTATTTTTGTAAACAGCGAGGGTGGTATTCAAGCATACGGCTCAGGTCATTACCATCGTAAATGTACACACACGGTTACAACTTGAAACTGGAATATGGAAAAAGCTTTTGTCATATCAACATCGATTAAAGCGTGATAAGAGTAATCAAGTAGAGTGGAGAGTAGAGGACATAGTCGTTAATTCTTACATTACATAACTGTGAAATGAAATGATTAGCAGCGGCTTGACAATAAAACTCTACTAATTTGGTCACGATTAGAAATGTTAAATTACGGCGGATACTAAAGTACTTAGCTTTTTACAGTTATAATTTACGTCAATCTCGGAAAACAGTGAAATGGTAATTTCCGTATTCATAGTGCTTTACGGACATGACAAAAGTCGGGACTTACAGTAAGTCTTTAAAATAAGCTGCCGGGGGAGAACTTAAAAAAAATAAAAAGGGGTATTAGAAGAACAAAAATAAAACTTCAGTGAAGCTTACAAGTTTACCGGAAATATTATATCTCCAGGGCAAAAAACGTAATCCTTTACTACCCACAGTTCAAGTTTTAAGCCCGTCAAATCTTGATAAAATCTAGTTGTTTGAACTTATTTTGCCTACTTACTTAGGCTCCTAATTAACTTTTACTTGCATTAGGTAATGCGGATTTGGTCGTAAGTTTAATTATCGTTTACTAGCAAAGCCTGTCTTCAAAGAAATAAGGTATGGAGATAAGTAATTTAACTCAAATCTTTCACTATACGTATCCCTAAATCTGAAAAAATATTTAATTTATCCATTGTAATAAATTATTTTAGAACATTGGCATATCTTCCGAAAGAAACGATCACAGCTAGGCAATCAAAGCATGTTAGTAAGTGCCTTACAAAGTATAGGTATTGTGTTATATGGTTTAGTCACGCGCTGCTATTCCGAAAAGGGTGAACAGGGATAAATCTTTCACAGATTTCGCCAATGTGGCTTAATCTTAAAGAAATTATTGTCAAGCCTACTGATATGAAGTTCCTGATAAAAAAACACTATTAACGTATAACATAGTATCACCTATATTAATAGACAAAGTAATACAAAATAAATTACCTATTTATTTTGTGAAAGTAGGCATTAAGTAAACGTGTATTAAAATAATAGAGTTTTCAAACAATAACAAAAAACAATGTTCGTTGAAAATAGATACTTAAATGTAATAAACAACTTTAATTAAGGACAACATAATATTAATTTTTACTCAAATAATATCTTTATTGAAGGAAAAAATATTGTTCAACTCTCGGCAAAATTAAAAATGTTTTATTTATTTACACTTCTGAAAAAGGAATTAATTTAGCCTGTTAGATATTACATACACAATCTAAATATAATATGCTGAAAAAAGATCAATATAATTTATATTTAGCAATTCAAAGTGTTTTTATTTTATTTGTCACAAAACATGTTTGCAACCCATTGCGTGTTTTTCAAGACATTTCTATATTAATAGGGCAATTTCGTCTATAACCAAACTTCATTATTTTCACCATACCGTGCCGGAAATGGTTATACTTTCGGCGCTCACTTATGACGGATGCTATAATCACCAATTTCGTATTTCAACATTCATGAGACTGGTTTTATACGGTATTCGTAATTCTTCTGATAAATTAATTTCGTCTTTATTACATATAGTTGAGGGTTGGCGCGATGTAATGCTGACTTTATCTCTACTTGTTTATCTATTTATTATTAATTACCGTAAAATTAAACATGGGAGAAAACAATTTTCTATTTATATTTTATTGAATATTTACTGTCGTATTTCTGCTTGTGTATGCAACAAGTAATGACTGAAGTGCTGAGCAAAGTTCTAATTGATGTGGGTTTTTATGTACATACATCCTAGAAAGTTTTCAACATACGATATATACCTTTTTTTTTGTTAAGGCGGGAAAAAATGTCCCTAACCGCACACCCCGTCGTTTGGGGCAACGAACAGGGTAGGGTGGAGCCTTCAACCAATAAAAAAACCCGCAGTGTGCCGTCTCTCCGCCTTCATTGGCGGGCCACTGGAACTATGTTACATTTCTTCTATGGATACCATATATACCTAGTATTCCAAACACAACAATGAGATTATTTTGTCCGTGTGGTGACGGACTAAGAATACAAGTATCACCACCCCATTATTTCCCACGGGTGTCGTACAAGGCGACTAAGGAAATAATTATCACCCATTGCATTACTGGTGGTAGGGCTGGGTATCAAGTGGGAGCACTCACTTGATATCGGGCCTGAGCGGGTTGGTACCACCATCTCCTGTGTGTCCGGCCATGAAGCACATCGGTGTGTTTTGGTTGTAGCAGGAGAGAGAAGGACAGGCCGTTAATTCGTTCATTTCATATATGGGAAATGAAATGGTGAGCAGCGGCTTGACAGTACTCTGGGTATAGTTAAGTCCATGAGCGACAGTTACCATTTACCTGATGAGTCGTGGCTCGTCTGCCACCATAACTAATAAAAAAAATTAAAAAAAAATTGGTTGCCTGTAAAGTCGGTATACGGGCGAAAGTTTTACGTGACAACGACTTTGAGTGGTAAAATAATTTTAATGTGAATATTCATTCGTATAGTAGGAAGAAGGATGAAATAATAGTAACAATTTAAAACATTTATTTATACAAAGAATTATATTTAAAACATTAATTTATACAAAGAATCTCGCACTGAATTTCATATTAACAAAATTTTATTTCTTCGTCTCTCTCGCTCTTAGGCGGGCTAACCATGCCCGAGTGGAAGGGACGCGTGCCTCTCACTCGCTCTCATTGTGAGCGCATAACGTGAGCGGAGCGTAACGCAGTTTCTTGAAGTGTCACCCGGCAAACCAATTTATAAGACGTTGTCACGTCAAAAGGGTGAAAATATCAAATAGAAAATCATAATTACGAGCAGGGATTGAAACCGTGTCGTCTTTCTTAACTGTTATAATTAAGCTTAACTTATCGGAACAATGTATGCATCGGAGTGAGGGCGCAGACGTCACTAAAGACGATAAAATGGAAATTGTTAGCTCTAACTGCTACAATTAGCTCAGTTAACACAAGGTATGGGGCGGTAATCCAGAGGACGCAGGCTCCATCCCCGCTTGTAGTTATCAATGTCGATTTCGCATTTCAAACTTTGTGCTCTAGTAAAAAATGGTCAAGAATATGAAGTGCTTAAAATTTGTATAATAAGAACCACATTGACAATATAGGCAGTACGAAGTTCGCCGGTTGAGCTCGTTTGGAATAATATATTCCAAACGAGCTGAAGCGGCAAACTTCGTACGGCCTCGGAATCCCAATGAAATACATCGGAAAATTAATCAGTTGTCATTTTATTTTTCATTATTGTAAAGGTTAATCACCATTTAACAAATCAAAGATAATAAAAATCGGATTAGCCTTTCTGGAGTTGTATTTGGATAAATGGTGTAGCTAACCTCAAGCCCATCAACACCGTCTAGGGATATTTTAGATTTTATATTTAAAAAAAAAAACATGGCTTTACGCCTGTATTCCCCGAAGGGGTAAGCAGAGGTGTATTACACACCCACGACTCGCCAGCTATGTTTAAGCCCCACGTAATAGGGGGTGAGCCTATTGACGTCTACCGGGCACATTTCCAAACTCCGGGCTGCTACTGAGAATTTTCCTTTTTAGGAAACATTTATTTATTTATTACTCGTGATTAGCAGTCGCATACACTACCGCTACACCACCGAGGCAGTTAATTTTATATTTATTATAACATTTTATTTAAATAAAGTCGAAAAGTGAAATCATAGTAAAACTAACGATGAATGTGTTTTCAAGACAAAGTGAAAAATTAGCTTTCTTCAAAAGATTTTAAAACCAGCCAGTATTTTTTGAAACTAAGAACATTATACAAAATACCCCTTGTCGATGTGTGTATATAAAGGTATTTATTACATCATCCATCCATCTATCCATCAGCCTTTTAAAGTCCACTGCTGGACATAGGCCTCCCCAAGAATGGGGGATAGTGCCGTAATCGCCACGCTTGGCAGGCGGGTTGGCGATCGCAGTGGATGTTGTTAATACTCGAAGAAGTGCTGCTGCCCACTCCCCGGTATGCCCTCAGTCGGCTCTTATAACTCCCATGATTGGAGAGGGGTAAGACAATTCTAAAGCCGGCCCCACACGGCTAACTACCGTATAAATGCAATCATAATCGCCTTAGTATTGAAAGTTTAACGACAAGTACTAAATGTTGAGCAATTATCCACCTTTTAAGTGTCTAACATCATCATGCATTAAAATTAACTAACATCATTATGCATTAAAATTAGATTCATAATTGAATCTCAACTTTAGATATAATTTGAGCATAAATACTTTATGACCGGTATTAAAATTAAAACGAGAAAGTTGTCCGTTTAAATAAATCTATTGAATAATTTTCAAAATAATCGATTTTGTTTAATGTTGGGACTCTACCTTAGCTTCAATGAACTCGGCTTGATCGGAGTAGTACCACGCTCTTACAGAAGATCAGCGTAAAACAACGGTACTCCTACTGTAGTATTGGTATGGTGAGTGAGAGCGCCTTTCCATCACCTCTTATACCTTCCATATGAGGTGACGTGCGAGTGACACCTCTGGTATTGCTAGCGTCTAAAGGCTACGACAACCATTTACCACCGGATGGGTTGTATGCTTGTTTGCCACCAGCGTAGTATAAAAAAAACATGTTTATTGTATAAAGCATGAGTTTTAGGCTGCTGAAAATCTTTCTTAAGTAGGTATTGTTTATAAAATTAACTTTCTAACTAAGGCTACTTAGCCTAAATCCCTCTAATTGTGAGCGGAGCCCCCTGCCGGACAGTTAGACACTAAAAGGATTGAAAAAATAAATGTTTATAAGTCTAAAAGCTATTCAAGGTTTATATTACTATAAAAGCCCGAACTACGGTATCTCTTAAGATTTTCCATTAAAACCTAAGATTTACTAATTCTTAATGGTAAAAGTGCGGACCGTTCTATGATCAACCACTAAGTTGATAATATCACGGGGAGTGTACTAAGGAGACTAAAAAAAATGGACTCTGACCTATATGGATACCTTTTTTTTTTAGGCGGGAAAAAGTGTACCTAATCGCACACCCCGTCGTTCGGGGCAACGAACAGGGTAGTGTGGGGCCCTCACCCACTAAAGAAACTCGCCGTGTGGCGTCTCTCCGCCTTTATTGGCGGGCCACTGGAACTATGTTACATTCCATCGGTGGTCCGCCGGCCTTACCCTTTCGGGTACCCTCTACAGAGTGACGCACCCGCACACGGGGCGTCGTACCTTCGCGGGAGGCCTTGCGGGTGGCGGACGTTCCCCGGTCCATCCACCCGCAGCCTCAGCTAGGGCGGCATTAGGCGCAAATACTCACGCCTGCGCCGCCCCAGTCGCTGGCGGCGGTTCGGGTCTGCGGAAAGATCAGCCTCCCTGGCCCTCTCCGCCACTTCCTTCTGCGAGATAACCTCCTCACAGAAGGCAGCGACTGCGGCCCAATTTCTGTCGCTGCCAAGCATCGCTCTAACGACGCTCGGCAGCGAGAGGTCCCCCCCTATTGCCGTGACGAGTTCACGGCGCTGCCCGCCCCAAACTGGGCACGACTCGAGCGTGTGCGGCGCCGTGTCCTCGTCGCAGCCGCAATGGTGACAGCCCGGAGTCGCTTCCCTCCTTGCGACTATGTGCAGATATCTGCCGAAGCAACCATGCCCCGACAGCACCTGTACCAGTCGGAAGGTAAGGACTCCGTGCCGTCGCCCCGCCCACTCCTCCAGCACAGGCTGGAGCGCCCCTAAGGTCCAGAGACCGGCCCGGGGTGCCTCCAACCGCATCCTCCATCTGACCATGGCAGCTCGGCGGGCATCGCCCTGCCACCTGGCCACCTCCCTGGGTGGGGGACGACCACCCACCTCCCGCTCTTGCGGCGCCCGCTGATACACTTCGGTGAGCACCTACGCCTCCAAGTACCACGGGGGGGTTCCGGCCAACACGCAGGCCGCCTCCGTCGACACCGTGCGGTATCCTCGTATGACTCTGGACGCGATGACTCTCTGTGGCCTCCACAGAAGAGCCCTGTTCAGTGCGTCCAGGGACTCCGCCCACAGGGGTGCGCCGTACAGCTCCATCGACCGGACCACCCCTGCGTAAAGCCGTCGGCACGCATTGTTGGGTCCGCCCATATTCGGCATAAGCCGTGCAAGGGCGGACGCTGCGCCGACGAGCCTCGGGACAGTTGGCGGAAGTGGTCGCGAAAGCGCCATCGCCCACCATCCAGCACCAAGCCCAGATACTTGATTTGGGCCTTTACCCCAATTTGGACCCCGTCCACCATGATTGAGGCGCCAGCAGGTGGCTGACGTCGGGGTCCATGGAAAAGTAGGGCCTCCAGCAGCTTACCCGCCTCGTCCAGCAGCACGATGGGCCTGAAAGCCCCGACCGAATCTGGCGCTCGCCCCGGCTTCGGCAGGAGTACCAGCTTCCCCTCCTTCTAGCAGTCAGAGAACCGTCCGGACGCCAGGCACGCGTCGAACAGTCCCCTGAGGTGGGGTTCCAAGTGGTCCAGAGCCAGGGTAAGCACCCGGGCGAGTATCCCGTCCGGGCCGGGGGCAGTGTTCTTCGAATGAATCCGTGAGACAGCCGCCCCCATTTCCGACGCAGTGACGGGCGGTACACTGAGGTCGGCCTCCTGGTCACTACCTGGCGATGCCATGACCGGGGGCGTGTGCTCCGCCCGTCGTGGGAATAGGCCCTCGACCACCTCGGTAAGGAGGCTGGGCTGAAGTGTCTACGTGAGGGGGAGCCCTGAGTGCGGAGCTTGTTCAGCGCCGCACGGTACAGGCGACCCCAGGGGTCACGGTTGAGACCATCCAGCATCTCCTGCCTTTTCTCGGTTTTGGCGCGGCAGATGGCCAACGTAAACGCAGCCCGCGAAGTGCGGTACGCCTCGTACAGCTGGCCCACCCGCTCCCCATCGCGGTTGCGCCGCCGACTGCGGGTGTAGGACCTCCGGGCACGAATGCACGCCGCGCGGAGGTCCGCCAGCTCCTGGGACCACCAGTAGAGCCCCTTCGCACGTCGCACTCGGGGCATGGCCGAGTCGCAAACCTGCGTAATCGCAGCGCGAAATCGGCCAGCCTGAACGTCCAACCCTTCACCTATATGGATACCTACTTAGCACTACAATAAGTGCATATTGATAATCGCGTTCCTTTTTTATGTATTCTTACATTTACCGACTCGTGTTGGTAAATCCTAAGATTTACTGGTAAAACCTAAGATTAACCAATATTCAGGCTTTTAGAGTAACATATATAAAGGCACCTCTAAATGACCGCAGTGACGTAAAAATTAACGTTAAAGGACAACTTACATTCATAAGTTATAGATTTTCCTCTTTTATTTTACGACTGGTCTTGTCTTCGTATATAGACATTTATACTAAATCAATTAGTTTAATTTCCACCTCTCCCCTTTCCCCCTCCTTTAAGTACCACCCTCTCACAAAAAAATAGTGTGAAACAACGGCAGGTACTCCTACCGTTGTGTTTCGTATGGTGAGTGAGAGCGCTGGAGGCTCAAACCCCCCTCCCTATCCTCTCCTTATTATCCTTCCTTTGTACCTACTGTCCTTTGCCATAGAAATGGCGACGCACGAGTGATGCCTCTAGTGTTGCTGGCGTCTATAGGCTACGGTAACAGCTTACCATCAGGTGGGTCGTATGCTCGTTTGCCACCCACGTAGTATCAAAAAAAATATATAAATACTATGCGGCCCTACATTTTTATAGATGTCGCCAGCCCCTTAGCCTTATTTGAAGCTGGCACCAAAAAACATAATCAAATATAACTAAAAAATGAGAATATCCAAAAAACCTGAAGCTCATCATTATTTATTTATGATCAGTAGCTGTAATTTAATTTTTATATTCCGAACTTCAAAATGCGAAGATGTACATAGAAAGTTCCATTAACCAATTTCTCTTTAAAATGTTTTGTTTTTCGAATGACTTATAACAAAATAACTTATAGAAATTTGATATTTCATCTTCCAACTTCGTAGTTTTTGATTGATTCTCAGTCAGGACTTGTATTGGCAAATAATAAATATGTATCTGTAATTATTGAACGGAACCACTCCGTACTTCGGCATATACCTAAGACACTTTAAAAAATAAATAACATGTACAAATATGTATTAATACTTTCACATATATAAAAGAAAAATATGACGATGATAATAACAAATAATGTATCCATATGCTTTTAATTTATTTCAGTGCGTACATAATAACTATAAAAATATCGATTAACGAGTACGTAAAATGCATGTGTATATGTTTACGCTACTCTAAATAGTATCAGAATAGAAAAACAAAGTGCATTCAAATTTACAACTGTTTACAAATAACAGTGTCGAACTGTTAGTTTATCGAATAATTACATTTCTTCAACAACTACAGTTACTCCGGACATTGTTGCTACAGACTCAGCGCTGAACAACTTTCGAGCAAACAGATTTTATATACTGTTTGCAAACAATACTAAACGTTTTGATAATTTGCATATATTTGCTAGCAGTAAAGCGAGATGTCGTCGAAACTTCTTTCTTCACATCCCATATACTTTTTACTGATAATAACTAATTTCCTCCAAGGTAGAAGGAAGAAAAAAGGATGGAAGGAAATTAACCACACTTAACTAGATGAATTTATACATCTATCTATCTATACTGTTATAAAGCTGTAACAGAGCTATGTCTGTACATTTAAGATATTTGAGCAAAAATGACTGTTATAGGCAATAGGCGTGTCTAAACACAAAACGATATTTTTTAGATTTTTGTCTGTTTGTCTGTTTGTTCGCCCGCGCATCCCGCAAAAACTACTAAACGGATTTTGATGCAACTTTTTTTATTTGATAGCTTTTGATTAGTCTTAAAAACTGGTACACGTTTTATCCCGCTATTGCATCGGGAGCCTGAGATATAACATAAAAACTAGCTTTTGGCTATGGCGGAGCCGCGGGCAAGGGCTAGTATATTATAAGATTTGTTTTAGAATATTCATTCACTATGAAATCGTCTTATTTTATCAACTCTCTCTCATGAAGTATTCTACCACTGAAGTAAATGTCAGACAGTTTCAGTGGTCTCCCAATATAGGTGAAGAAGGATGTATGGACGGAATCTGCCATCAAATAGTTTAAATTTCGTAAACGTCGCTAATCCCAGCTTAAATGAATTAGTTTAACAAAATACTATCAGACTACCTCTCCAAATATCGTCGGGAAATACAGGGTAGATATACCACCTATATTTACGTTTGATTTTCATTGTTGGTAAGAGACAACAGGACAAGAATCCCTAAGTGTTACTAGTATATACAAATAGTAATCACTTATCATCAGCCTGATAGTATATTCGATGTTATGTGCTATATAATTCGAAAGTGGAAGGATACAGGGGGAGACCAAGACTCACCTACCTAGACCAAATTGGTCTATTAATTAATAAATAAATAAATGTATTGAAGGAAGGTGGAGTCAAGAGTCTTCGAAACCGGCGAGCGTGGTTGAAAAGAATTATGAATGTTGAGGAAACGAGAGATGTATGTAAGAATAGAACCTCTCTGTAGGCAGAGTCGCAAGGGAAGTGGCGTGATGATAAATAGTAGTATATTCTATAGTGTGTCAATTCCAATTATTCCGATAAAAACAAACTTACAGTACTTATTGTTCAAAATATATACTTGTAGATTATTAATCTATTTGACGAATTCTTTTCTTTTGATTAATTAAATAGAGCAATTTGTAATGATAAATAATCATAGCAAAATTACTCTCATCTACCCAATTAGGTTTAGCTCATAATAGTTATATCAAAACTAACAACAATACTTTCGAATATTCCAGAAATCTCGTACTAATTACACAAACGAAACCCATTTTCCTTTATCTTTGTTATACGGAACACACTTATCATCGTTGGTATAATAAGATTTTCGTCGGGATAATTTGGGGTTTTCTATACAATGTAATTAATCATGGGTAAATTGATTCATTTGAGAAAAAAGGTAGCGGCTAAAAAGAGATTCTATTTTTCTAGAAATCCAGGTTAGTGTTGAGAACGTATTACTAGGAGCAGTATTAATAAGATATGTTATATAATATATATTTGACCTACGTTTCGAGCATATCCGATGCTCATCATTAGCGTCTGCAAACTTCCGGCGTATACTGCGGAGTGCATAACGCGCGGCTCGATGCGACAAGGTTGCAGTTTGCGGGATTACTCTATCGGCGAGTAGCGCAAACCTGCTACTCGAATGGTCGATTTAGTCCGGGAATGGATTGACGCGTTTCTGTTTCATCCGTCACTATATCATTGTCCTTCGTGCGTTCACACACTGTAATGACTGTGTCACCCTCCAAATTTCTGATCACTTTCTCTTTCGAGGTAGCATTAAGGGCGTCCATGGGTGAGCCCAGAATTGACCATGTCTTTTGGTATAAAGATGAATTATGGCCCGGATAATAATATTTCTATATTCCATCCCAATGTTCCTGTGGGCCAATATGGACCAAAGTCTGAAGACTACCCTCGCAAAATGGCAACATAACACTTCAATGGTTGCGCGTTATTCTTTTTAATATACGAATAAGATGGAATATCCTGAGTCATATGTGGATATCTTAAGACTGCTCTCAGCCAACCATCCACCGTGCCTTATTTCAAACTTATTAATAAAAAATAAAAAGGATTTCAGTAGGCATGCAGCCTAACCCTTTAAAACCTGTTTGAAAGACAATTGGTATAACGATTAACACTTGAAAATGGAAAGCGATTGAATATCGCTGGCACACCTGCTGCCTTTCACGATATTACGCAATGCGCTTGAGCATTTATATTGATATTTGATACTACATCGGATATAAGATGTTAGCACATTAGTACTTGTACTACCTATATGTCAATATATTACGTTATTCTGCAACGTAAAAGTGCAAAGCTACCGAGCGTTAATATTACAGTCTTGAGACCACGCGTATAGGGAGGCTGGCCGTGGTATTGAAAATTTCTTGAAAAATATTGTGTGGTCCCTTTGTTTGCCCGATTTAGCTTGCAGTATTATTCTTATGTTGTAACACTATGGCATAATGGAATAATAATTCACTTCTGTGTGTTTATAATCACTACTTTTGGTAGAAACTAGCTTGACCAGAAAAATCTCCTGCCTTTTATACAGGGCAAAACCAACTTATAGTCTAACAAAACGTAATAAACTCATTATTCATCGATTTACTCCAAAAACTACAATAGATTGAATCCTTCGTAATGTTTTTAGTTGTAATGTTGTAATGATTCGATGGTGACTAAAAAATTGCTAGCTTTGTAACCCGTCGTTGTCGACGAAAATGGCATGAGGCATATTGTTACAGTTTATTTGGTGGCATCTTTGCCCGGAGTTATCGGTATGATGCCATTTACACGCGGTTTATACATATGAACGTTAATAAATATTATGTACAATATGAAGCTAAGCCATTTTTTTTTATTGCCTGTAGTGGCAGACGAGCCACGGCCCATGTGATGGTAAATAGTAACCGTCGCTCATGGACTCAACTATACCGAGAGAATTGTCAAGCCGCTGCTCACTATTTCATTCCACAGATATGAAATGAAAGAATAAACGGCTATCTCCTGCTACAACCAAAACGCAACGATGTGCTTTATGGTCGGTCACACGGGAGATGGTGGTACCAATCCGCTCGGGCCCGATACCAAGTGAATACTCCCACTTGGTACCCAGCCCTACCACCTGTCATGCAATGGATGATAATTGCTTACTTCCCTTAGTCGCCTCATACGACACCCGTGGGAAAAAATGGGGTGGTTACACTTGTATTCTTAGTCCGTCACCACACGGACACATTGAATGTAATCAGCAAAATAATGAGTATAAAGTTCTTTTAAATTATAAGTACTTATAGGATTACTATAGAGTCATTGACAGCCTTCAATAGATTAAAGACAATAAATCTTTTAACCCAATGTCCTTCCTGCCCCGATAATTTTTTTATCACCATATAAATTTATTCAAATAGAAAAACAAATGAGGTAATTTGATAAAACATTTGAAAGTTTTGGTACATTATCATACAACATAATTTAATAAGTTGAATTTGTGTGTAATTATTGATTAGAATGTCATCGTTATATGATATTAATGTCAATTACGTAATTGTTTTAGATACCTACTACCTAATTGACTTATTGATAAATAGCCTTCGCCCGCAGCTCCGCTGCCAAATCTAGTTTTTTTTTGTTATAAATCAGATTCCCATTACAATAGTTAGATAAAATGTATACTAATTTCCAAGTATAATCAAGAGCTATGTAACAAAAATAACTAGGTACATCAAAAATTCTTAAAAAAATTGTTTTGATTTCAAAAAAGAAAGACATTGTCGCATGCCTATATGGCAACGGTGTATTACACAACCACGGTTCGTCGACTACGCTTAAGTCCCACGTGATACGGGACGATCCTATTGCCCCATCCACCGGACACATTTCCAAACTCCGGACTGTTGCAGAGACTTTAACTTTTTACGAGAAATCCCAATAACACTGCCCGACTCGGGAATCGTATCGAGTTCAGACATGCTTAAAGAGCCTAATGCAGTAATTTTACTTCGTTATGTACAGGGCTTGCACTGTTACAAAAACGCAAATTTAGAAAAATTACTTATTTTATTTTCTCATTACACAAGTAGATTTTTGCATTTAGATCAGTAGCAAACGCGTGCGATCCGGGTCAGAGGCACTGGTAGAAAAAATCAATGGCACCATCAGGCACGACTCGGATTTGAACCTGAAACTTAGCCATTAAAACTTGCGCACTTATACCACTAGACTAAGGAGACAGTATTACCTGCCAAGGGAACACTATATAGAGCAGATTAAATTATATTTTGCCTTTGCCCATTTCAATCCAGTTTAACTCAATTACGCAAACAAAATCTTATTATTATAACATGTATTTATCGTAACTATGGGTATTTATGCACCAAAAAATATACTTTTCAAAATACCTACATATGTAAATACAATTCAAAAACAGCTTCACGCCTGTATTCTCCGAAGGGGTAGGCAGAGGTATATTATTAAACACCCACGATTCGCCAACTATGTTTCAGTACCACGTAATAGGGGGCGCGCCTATCGCCGTCTACCGGGCACATTTTAAAACTCCGGGCTGCTACTGAGAATTTTTCTTTGTACGA
The DNA here is from genome assembly GCA_948253155.1 of Leucoma salicis. Taxonomy (NCBI): domain Eukaryota; kingdom Metazoa; phylum Arthropoda; class Insecta; order Lepidoptera; family Erebidae; genus Leucoma; species Leucoma salicis. The sequence continues at coordinate 10,707,439 of OX411818.1, forward strand.
AAAAGCTCAATAACACTGCTCGACCCGGGGACCGAACCCAAGACCTCATGATCAGCAGTAGCTTACACTATAGCTGCACCACAGAAGCAGTTTCAAAAAAATCTAATTATGTAAATAAATATCTTAATAATAGCCCTACACCCTAAACGCCAGTCGCATATCAATCAATATCAACTCGGTAGATTCTTTTAATCTTCTGGCTTGCGAAATCGCACACAGATTGAGATTTCACGTCAAATAAATCACCGGCGTGTCCTGATGTAAAAGCTTGCGACAAAGCCTTTTAATGGTCTAAAATTCTGTAAAAGAACCCTTACAAGTGATCGACAACAGTGTTCAAATCAGCTATTTTATGATAGCGTATCATGGATTTGCCGTGTGGGGCCGGCTTTAGAATTTTCTCACCCCTCTCCACCAATGGGAGTCGTAAGAGCCGACTGAGGGAGATACCGGGGGAGTGGGCAGCAGCACTTCTTTGAGTATTAACAACTTCCACTGCGATTGCCAACCCGCCTGCCAAGCGTGGCGATTACGGACCTATCCCCCATTCTTGGGGAGGCCTATGTCCAGCAGTGGACGTTAAAAGGCTGATGGATGGATGGATGAATGGTACCATGGACATAATATAACTATTATTTTTTAGTACGCTATCTACAATTTTGTATTAGCATGAGATGGGAGACTATGAGCTGGCAGTATGCTAGAGAAATACAGAACTGCGTGAGCCAGCCGTGATAGAACGTTATCGTTCGTTAGTTCGCGTTATTATGGCACTTTTTTATTACCAAGTGACAATATTTGTAGCAAGCGCTTTTCGTTGAGTAGGTACAAATAGCATGCTATGCTATAGCGCTATGTGATATCCTAACCACCACTAATTTGACAGCGTCTTCACTCATAGCTTGATCGGGTACAGTGACAGCACCCCATACATAACGCTTTGTAATACGCTAACATAAGTTGATAGCGCCGTGTGGGGCTGGCTTTAGAATTTTCCCACCCCTCTCTACCCATGGGAGTCGTAAGAGCCGACTGAGGGAATACCAGGGGAGTGGGCAGCAGCACTCCCTCGAGTATTAAAAACATCCACTGCGATCGCCAACCCGCCTGCCAAGCGTGGCGATTACGGAACTATCCCCCCATATGAGCGCACAGGACTGCTCGTTGTGGCGTTCTCTTGGGGAGGTCTATGTCCAGCAGTGGACGTTGAAAGGCTGATGGCTGGATGGATGGATGAAGTTGATAGCGACAAGAATTCAAACGAAACACTTTCTTTTTATTCCCAAATCCTTTTACTAAACGTACAACAAATAAAAAAATTAGACAATGTACCTATTCTCCTAAAGGATATTATGTTTGTATATGCACCAAAGAGTAGGTAATAGCTAACTTACGTCTTGCCATCTTTCTTGCGGAGTAGGCAAGGAGAACAGAATACCAAAAAACTTTATTCTAGCATCCATATTTCGCTTCCATATTATTTATAATTCTCTTCATACACGCTCGCCGGTTTCGAAGACTCCTGACTCCACCTTCCTTCAATACATGACCGATCTGGTCCAAGTAGGTTAGTGTCGCTCTCCCTCTGTAGGTACCTACATCCGTCCACTTTCGCATTGTATATCTTCGGAACCAATCGCTCATCCGGAAATCTTTTCACATATCATCGAAGTATTCAGTTTCGTATCTTTACACCAATACACTCTTCCAGACATTTTTTTGTTTAGGCGGGGAAGAAATGTACCTTACCGCACACCCCGTCGTTCGGGGCAACGAACAGGGTAGTGTGGGGCCCCCACCCATTAAATAACTGTGTGCCGTCTCTCCGCCTGTGTTGGCGGACCACTGAAACTATATTACTTCAGTGGTACTCTCTTTCAGACCTAACGCTCTCTCAATTCCACGGATTTTCCACAGAGATTGCATTTCCGCATATCCAACTCTTGCTTCCATATAATAATGCTAGGACTAACACTGCGTTGTATATGGCGACACGTGCCTTCTAGCTGAGGTTGTGGCTGCTGAGAAGTTCTCCTAAGGCTTCGTTGAGCACCTAATAGCTTCTCCTGATATATGGACATATCGAATTACAATTAGGTACTATTGTCTAAATACTTGTAAGCTGCATTCCACTAGGAAAGTGAATTCAGATCTGCATACGAATTCGTTATGCAAATATGTTGTTCATTTACCAAATCGTCTTGGAGACTACCAATGGTTACAAGTTACTAGGTAAGTGAGAAAATTAAATGTGAATTGTGAATATGTTTGTGTGTGTGCTTGCGTACGTGCGTGAATATGTGTTTCCTAGAAGAGCTGTGCTAAATAGTATATATAGAACAAATAAGGCTTTTATGTATTAATAAAGTAAGTGATTTAAACCTACATTAGTATACACAGAAAGCTTTGCTTAAATACATAAAAGACGTACTAAGTTAGTTAAAGTGGGATACGCCAAAACGACTTAAGGGATTTGAAATTTCAAATTCAAGCAGAAGTTAATGGTAAAAATTAGTTGTTTGTAATCAGCATCTACTCCGTCTAGCAATTTAAATTGTAAACTCAAAATAAAACTACGCTGTTGGCGGAGTTCTTGGATATAAGCGGCCGTGAAGAATCTTGATGACTTTTGTGGTAGGAGTTTTATAGAAGAAGTTAGTCTATTCTATACCCGGTCATCTCTTAAGCGTAGTGATAGTTCTTAAAGGCAGAAAGCAGTTGGCAGCATTAGAAATACCACGATTTATCTGTTGCTATTAACAGTAAAAAAGAGAAAGAAATATTATTTAAATTACAATGAAGAGATTTTTAGTACGAGCGGGAATCGAACCCGCATCTTTTCCAATCCGGGGAAGTGCTCTAAGCCATTGAGCTATCGTACCATTCTTTCGATCATCCCAATCTCCTTATCACATTTGTCTTTACGACCAACGCCATCTATCGGAATGCATTTACATGCATTAAACCAATATAGTAAGTTTAATTTTGCAATTAAAATTCATACTATTTGATGTACTTAAAAAGTAGCGGAGCATGCCAAATGCTAAAAAATATAGATTAAAAATAAATTACAATGAAATTTCTTTCAGCCATTTTATTTGTAGTTCTTAGAAATCTGCGATATAGAGAATAGAAACATGCAAAAACTATTTTGTGACGTAACTTCTACCAGATTATTTATTATAAGACCCTTTCGTTATCTTACTTGACATATTTGTACTTTGTATATAGTAATATGTTGTACTTAAGAGTATTATTTCAATTCTGACTGCTAAGAGCATTATATACAAAATACTTGCTTCAATCGTGTTTCTAAAGCCTATTAAATGTAAAGCGAATCGGAAAATCTTTCATCACAAACCCTCTTCTTATCATTTACGAACAAATTCAAAAGATATTACATCGATTCGAGTTCACCGCTCAAGAAAGCAATTTCAATGACAAATAAATACTCTGTACCATCAAGAGGAAGAATGCTTAAGCCATAGGCTCATTCTAAATTCATTCACAAAGTGGAAAGATATAAAATAACTCCTATGCCAGAAAGAGATAGACGTATATTAAATGGGAAGCAGGGTCACCCTTTCAAATTTCGCAGCATAGTAATCGTGATTACCAATCGAGAATCCTTTGTACCTCTGACCTTATTTTAATCTAGACAAGTCGTGATATTTGAACCGATCTAAAAAAACCGTATTAAGAGCCTTCCAATCGAAAGTAAGGTCATATAGGTAATCATATTCTTAAATCTATATTACATATACAGTAATGCAGCAGTATTGTGAGCGACTGCTAATCATAAGGTCTCGGGATCGGTCCCGGGTCGGGCAATTTATTAAACATTTTCGTAAAAAGAAAAATCCTCAGTAGCAGCTCGGAGTTTGGAATTGTGCCCGGTAGACGGCAATAGGCTCGCTCCTTATTACGTGGGACTTAAGCATAGCTGGCGAACCGTGGGTGTATAATACACCTCTGCCTACCCCTTCGGAGAATACAGGCATGATGTTATATTACATGTCTCTGACTGGAGGAACCCGACAACAAGTTCAGAACCCCTATACAAAACATTGAAGGGTCATTTAATTATTTTTGTTACACGTAATTGTTAAACTCTTTTTTTAATGCTTGCGCCGTTATACTGCTCTGGTGGTAAGTGGTAACCGTCATTTTTGGACTCAGTAATACTGAAAAACTGTGAAGTTGCTCCTCACCATATCAACTCTCAGATGGGAAATGACTAATGGATGTTCTTATGTTATGAGAAATGTCTCGAACTACAGCAAAATCTAAATACCAAATGAAGTGAGATATTTTATAGATAACTTCAATTTTGATTTACAATAAAATATTTGATAAATATAATAATAATAATTGTTTATTTATTCAGGTACAAATCCCATATTAACACAACAAAATTGTAAACAATATAAAATAGACAAAAATAACAATAAAATAGTGTAGCATAGAATAAACTAAAACCAGCTGACTACTTTCGGTTTGCGTCCAGGTGTACTTTTAACCAATATTTTACTATTGGGCACGTGTAGTCCTCACAAATTGCCTGCAGTATATTGCTGTGAGACGATCACGATCGATGCCAAAAGGATGCGATACGACTCTTCACAACAGCAAAAAAGTCGGGCACTCGCGCAAACATGCTCGACGCGCTACAGTAACGCGGGTGTTTCATGAGGATACGGAACGCGTCATTGTACTGTACCCTCATGGTACTTAAAGAGGTCCTGCGGAAGTTCACCCACAACTGGCAGGTATAGAAACATTGCCAGTATGCCTTAAATAAAGTTATTTTTACATCTGCACTGCATTTGGCGAACAACGTAAATAATGAAAACATCTTGTAAAAATGTTATTTATCATTTTTATTATTTTTTAAATTATAAATTTTGTAGTGTTAGAGTGGTTAGCTTATTCCAGCAGTTACGCCTACCTTTGTGTTTCGTATGGTGAGTGAGAGCGCCGGAGGCTCAAACTCCATGACTATCATCTCCTTATTATCGAAGGATCTATCCACCTTCTATCCCAATTCCTTGGAGATGGCGACGTGCGAGTGATGCCTTGGTTTTGCTAGCGTCTATAGGCTATGGTAACCGCTTACCATCAGGTGGGCCGCCACTCAAGTAGTATAAAAAATAACTAACACGAGGATTCTAAATATATTTTTTATAATATTTATAAACAACAATAAGCAAGTATTTACTCTGTAGAGCTGGATCGATTTTTAATTTTAATTTTAAACTGTTATGATAACATAAACATCACAAAAAAATCCGACTTCAAGTTAAGACTTATATGGTTTTCTCATGGATGCCATTATCAGAACTTGACAAAATTGAAATGGGACCACACGGGAAGCACCAGCTTTCAAATAAAAAAGAAGAATCATCAAAATCGGTTCACCCATTCGAAAGTTCTGAGGTAACAAATATAAAAAAAACCGTACGTAACGTGTAACGTCGTATTGAGAATCTCCTCCTTTTTTGAAGTCGGTTGAAAACATGGCATTTATCAGAAGGCAGTAAACTAAACTAACATGTAAGATAATAATTAAATTATATTATTAACACAATGAGGAAATTTTAATACAACATTTGTGTCAGAATACTTTGTTTCATTAAAATTAAGCATGATATGGTTAAATTATCATAATAGCTGTCGAATGTTTAATTTAACACGTTATAACGTCACGATGTCACGTTCTGTGAATAAATATTTTATATTAATGCTTTAAGAGTGTTATGTAGATATGAAAATTATAAAAAAACACGATACTGATAGTATTTAGTAGATGCTTTGTTCCTTTGTGACAAAAATTTTAATAATATATTATTAAAGTATAAATTATTTGAGAATAAGGAAAAAGAGATTTTTTGTACTAGCGGGAATCGAACCCGCGTCTTTTCCAATCCGGGGAAGTGCTCTAAGCCACTGAGCTATAGTACAGGTACTTCGACCATCCCAATCTCCTTATTACATTTGTTTCCCGCTAGTACAAAAAATCTCTTTTTCCTTATTCTCAAATAATTTATACTTTAAAAAGTGGCGGAGCATGTCAAATGCTAAAAAATATAGATCAAAAATATATTATTAATTTACATTACACAATATTACACAAAAAAAAACTTACAAACCTACTATTTCTTGCCATCTCATTGGATCCAGCATATTAAGATACGTAAATAAAAATAGCAACAAAATTTAGAAAGTTTTATTTTTTTACAACTTATATGGGTGGCAAACAAGCATATGGCCGGCTTGATGGTAAGCGATTACCGTAGCCTATAAACGCTAGCAATATACCAGAAACATTAATCACGCGTCGTCATCTCCAAGAAAAGAGTTCGGAGGTGGATAGGAAGGATAACAAGGAGAAGATAGGGAGGAGGTTCAACCTCCGGCGCTCTCACTCACTATACAAAAAACAACGGCAGGAGTAAGTGCCGTTGTTACACGTTGATCTTTTGTGAGAGGGTGGTACTTCCCCGATCGAGCCAGCCCGTGCCATTTTGTACTTTCTAATTAGAAAGTCCTATTGGATTGCCTCCTATTTCTTTAGAACGTTTCAAAAGCGAAACATGGGTGCATTACGCCTTTGCGTGCCCTTCGCGTATAAAGACACGCCGTCTCACGAGACTATAAAAAGAATTATCCACATTCATATGTAACATTCACACGGCTAAGTGTCTTAGACGATCGATCTTCATCTAAGTAATTGCTTTCACAATAGAACTGACAAAGAGAGTTTAATTTATGATACTGTTTCTTTACCAGTTGTCGCACTAATTTGGTTTCACTTGTTATTTTACGTAAAGTTTATCTTTAATTATTTTCCAACGATTACACGTATAGTAATTACAATCTTAATAGTCTCTATACTATTATAAAGCTGTAACAGAGCTATGTCTGTACATTTCAGATATTTGAGAAAAATATACTGTATTAGACTATATATACGTGGTCTGAATACCAAACTATTTTTTTTAGATTTTTTGTCTGTTTGTTCGTTCGCGCATCACGCAGAAACTACCGAACTGATTTTGATGCAACTTTTTCATTTGATAGCTTTTGGTTAGACTTAAAAACTGGTATACATTTTATCCCGCTACTATATCGGAAACCTGATATATATCCTAAAAGCTAGCTCTTGACGGCGATGGAGCCACGGTCAAAGGCTAGTAATAATGTTAAATAAAGTTTTTGTACCCGTCCATTTGTTTATCAGCTCACTACTATAAATCACGCTATGGATTTTGAAACAGTTTTCACTGTAATATAGATATTTTTAAAGGATAATTTTATATGGTAATACGTCCTGGACCTTTTGGCTTTTTTATACCACCGTCCATCCATCCATCAGCCTTTCGACGTCCACTGCTGGACATAGGCCTCCCGAAATTGGGGATATAGTGCCGTAATCGCCACGCTTGGCAGGCGGGTTGGCGATCGCAGTGGATGTTGTTAATACTCGAGGGAGTGCTGCTGCCCACTCCCCCCGGTATTCCCTCAGTCGGCTCTTACTATTTACTCTTACTTTTTTATACTACACGGGTGACAAACACACATACGGCCGCCCTGATAGTAAGCGCGCGTAGCCTATAGACGCTAGCAACAACAGAGGCATCACTTGTACGTCGCCAACTCCAAGGAAAGGTATAGGAGATGGAAAGGAAGGATAATAAGGAGAGAATGCAGGATAAGAAAAAGATTGGGCCTCCGAAGTAAATAAATTAATTGTTAATTGAATTCAGAAAATAACAAGCCGATGACAAGTTAACTGCCTCGATGGTGCAGCGGTAGTGTAAGCGATTGCTGAACATGAGGTCTCGAGTTCGATCCCCGGGTCAGGCAGTGTTGTTGAGCTTTTTCGTAAAAATAAATATTCTCAGTAGCAGCTCGGAGTTTGGAAATGTGCCCGGTAGACGGCAATAGGCTCGCCCCCTTAAACATAGCTGGCGAATCGTGAGTGTGTAATACACCTCTGCCTACCACTTTGGGGAATATAGGCGTGATGCTATGTTATGTATTATGTTTTTACAAGTCACCTAAGGATTTTCTTTATTAGTAAACCACCCATGCAAGTGTGGATCACTAATTAGCATATAATTTAACAAACCTATTGACATAGTAAAGTAACAGTTTACATATCTGCCGTACCTACATTATATTAGTGTAAATTTTATTTAGCTGTAACGAACACAGACGTCTCAAAATTTACATATTTAGTCTTCTTTTTATGACGTGTTTAATACATTTTAAGGATAAGCGTATTCTTTATAACGCTTGTTTTTGTTGTTTTTTTTTTATATAATAGACAACACCATGCTTTGTAAACAACATCTAAAGTCCATATATAAAACGCAACAAAATATTTATAATCTCATTATTATAAGTGAAGGATTCACCATTTGACCCTCGGCCCCTGGAGCCTCGTGGCGTAGTCGGTAGTGTAACCGACTTCCGTGCACAGGGTCTTGGGTTCGATTCCCACTAAGGACAATTATTTATGTGACGAACATAGATATTTGTACTGCGTCTGGGTTTTTTCTATCTATTATATGTATGTATTTACAAAAAAAAAGTAATATTTGTATTATATACGTAATCTATAAGTATTAACGACATCAACTGCGATCGCCAACCCACCTGCCAAGCGTGGCGATTACGGCACTATCCCCCATTTCTTGGGAGGCCTATGTCCAGCAGTGGACGTTGATAGGCTGATGGATGGATGGATGGATGGATATCCGGAATCTGGTACCCATAGCACAGAGTTAAGCTTAGTTTGGGACCAGAGGACGTTGCATGAAATATCAGTGAATATTTATTTATTATTATTTATTATCATCAACTTCACTATCTTATGTAATGGAGTCATCCATTAGCAGACCTGGATTTGATGCTGGAATGAGATTGTCAAACAATTTCTGCTAAGTTTAGCCAACAACTTTCATGTTCAAACTACGTCGTCTAGTCTTATCATATTCACCAGAAAATTAATTTTAACGTAGCGATTGCCATCTAATATCTGTGACCCAAAGAGATAACGTTATTCTATGCTTAGATCAGTGTGTCAATATTTGAAGATACGAACTCCCTATAATGAACATCGTAGTATCATACAATCATGTTCATCGTCCTGGACCAAAAATTTACAATTGAATAAGCATATAACTTAGTTCGATGTATAGTAATCAAATGTTTACACAGTAAGTTTGAATAGAAAAATATATAAAACTAAGACAGTACCGACTGTATTCCCTCATATATCGGTGCACTGACGAACTCAGACTACAAGTGCCACCACCCAATTCATTCTCGCGGGTGTCGTACGAGGCAAGTGAGCAATTATGAGTATCATCCATTGCATTACTGGCGGTAAGGTTATGTAACTAGTAGGAGTACTTGTTATCGGGCTCGAATGGATCGGGAACTCAATCTTCCATAGGACCAACAATGAAACAACATATAAATAAGATAAAAAAACACTTTTTGGTTTTTTTATGGATACCCAAACCCCCTCCCTATAATTCCCTTATCATCCTTCCTATCCTCTCCTTAGTATCCTACCTATCCTCTACTTGCTTATTATACTGCTTATCTACTTCTTATCCCTTTCCTTGGAGATGGCCACGCATGAGTGATGCCTCTGGTGTTGCTAGCGTCTATAGGTTACAGTAACCGCTTACCATCAGGTGGGCCAGTATGCTTGTTTGGACTCTTCTTCTGTGATTGAACGGATAAGTTGCGATGACTCAATATTTTATATTACGCCATCTTTTACGAGAGCCAAGTTAAAATTCCTTTCACAGAAAAGGTATTGGTAAATAAGTACCCCTCTCTTTAATGCATATTGATAGTGCAAACAAATTACTGAAGTTAACTTATTTAACAGTATTTGACCTGTAGATAACGGTAGTACTGTTTATTAAGCAGTTCAATGCACTTCCATTACAGTAACGTAAACATCCGTTTTACTTGTCTTTACTTCAGACATACGGCCAATCGGCAAAGCAAATTTGTAGGACAACAATATAAGATAAAGTTCAAATGAAAATCAAAATGTTATTGTCTGTAATACGGTAGCTTAAAATTAACAATTTTTCGTAACAATTTTACCGTTTTTATTGCTGAAAATATTTGTTGTTGAGTTTATAGCAACTTATGGCAGAGCCGTGCTTATCTCAGCATAAATGGACTAGCTCGATCGGGGAAGTACCAGTCTCTCACAGTAGATCAGTGTAAAACTACGAAGGGTAATTATACAGTTATGTTTCGGTTGGGGAGGGCGAGCGCTGAAGCCCAAACCCCCCCTCCTTTTCCTATATACTCGCCTTATTATCCTTCTCCGATGTTGCTAGCGTCGATAACAACGTTTTTTATGTCAAAATGAGAGAAGTAAAAACTAAAGACCAAAGTCCACAACGGTTATTGGCAGAGTTTACATCCTTAGGCATAAAACTTTCCTCACGATTTGTTTCTTGTGATAATTTACCAAAACATACACACTTAATTTTGATAAGTCAGGTGAGTACCTTTTGAGGTCTCGATCTCGGAGTGGAAATCAAACTCGATACCAATCCTCAGTCTTACCTCAAGGCTGGACATAACAATTTTATGTACCGAATATGCTCCTTTTTTTTTATTTTTAAGAACTTTTTTTTACGCATTTTGGTATATTTTAATTTTCTCATTTTAAATGATTATTGAATATGAATCTAGTTTTATATAATTATTTTTTTAACGCTAACTAAACGGATAGTAATAAAACATCCTAGATATATATAAAGCCTATATAAAGTACCAGAGAGGAAATTACTCGGCGTCAGTTCATTACATTAAGTCTATTGAGATACTTGCACATGTGCATAAACTTATTTTCCACCTGAATAAAAAAAAATTTTGAAACTCTATTGCATCGTGTTGGCAGTGCCATTGTAAAAGTGGTTAAGCTCGATGTAAATAAAGGAATGTTACCTATAAGTTAAACCTGCGTATCTACTTATGTGTCATAATTTCCAAAAGTCTGTTCGAATTTGGCTCATTTTTATTGGTAAATCTGACTAAATGGATAGTTTTCTTTAGGAATGATTGAAGAGACTCTTTTTAGCCATTTTAAGATTATCTACTGTTTTAAATATTAGTATAGCGAATAAAAATTCATAGTAGGTTACACACTATTATTTTTACGCATAGCATCACAATATTTTCTATACTTATCAATCATATAGACATATAACTGAGATAGTAAATGTATCACTATAACTTATAATTTATCTAAGTACATATATTAAATTAAGTAATGAAATAAATTTACCTTGTTAAGCAAATAAAGACAAGTCTGTTTTGACACAATTGAAAAAATATTATATATCTGTTAAAGCAAATACAAAAGTTATTCTACTAACTTGTTGGATTTGAAGCACGCTTATAACGGCTAAAAGGCTGAAATCAACGCAGGCAGCGGTTATAATAACAGAGCTGGTTCAGATAACAGTGTAGAAATAAGACAATGTTTATAAAGGAAACAAAGATGTTCGTATAAATTCGCATTTAGTTAGATTGTTGGTGAACGAGAAATCACTAACAAATATATCTACCTATATTTGAATGAATATATTGTTAAACCGCTTTTCTAAGAAATATACACGTACACACAAAATTATTGTAAACTACATCCTACCCATGACTATGTTCACGTGAACTCCCCGAATTTGATCAATATAATTTAAATACGATCTGCAGCACGTTATTTATATTTATGCAAAACCACCAATCCATAGGAACCCTTTGTTTTTCGGAACAAGCCTGTATCCTTTACTGGGCTCCGAACTAAACGTATGCGTAATTACATGGTGATCAACTACTTACATCATTTTTTTTTTCACTTTGCGATTTATATTTCTAGCTTTCGACATGTTCAACTACTAGCTTTGTGAAAGATGTTCACAAACCTGCACCCAAATCACAAAGAGCACGGCTCTGGATCACTAAACACTGACACTAAGCACACCCTTTCTCCACTTTACCTATCTTTCTTAAGACCCACACCACCTTTTTTTCTGTTTTGGTAAGTTGGGGAAAAAATTACCTAACCGCACATCCCACCATTCGGAGCAACGAACAGAGTAGCATGTGGCCCTTAAGACCCATGCCACCTACATGATGAAATGTGTGCAAATACATTACAAAATTAAAATACAACACTTACTTTTTTAACTGCAATAAGTTTACTATATAGGAACAAAATCTATGCAAATAACTCATAATAAAACTATTTAGAAAAAATATAATGCGAGACAAGATATCACCATTGACATGTTAGCTCATTACATTTTCATTTATCAACATTATCAACTACAATCTCAAGATTTAAACATGGTTTGCGGAACATCATTTACATATAATCAATGTTAGACGGGTCATGCAATCGAGGTGGGGTTTACCAGCTAGGCCCTAGCTTGCACGACCCTAATACTTCTTACTAGGTACCTATATTTAAAATAACTCATTCATATACCACACAGAAAAATAAGATAGAAAAATAATAAATATGAGAGTAGGATTCTACTAGAATGAGCGATATGGTTTTTTTTCGCAAACAAACAAAAGCTAACCGATCTCCTGTAATTTATGAATCTATATGCCAGCTATATAGGGGCCCGTAAAATTAAATATTCATTTTAACGCCATCTATTTACCAGTAGAGGGACTTACCCGTTGCGTGGCATAGCAGGAAGGGTCGAGGCCGCCCCCAGGTCGGAACATCGCCGCGCTGACTGCTGCCATCTGCCGGCTACCTCAAGATACCCTTCCACCGCGACATCGCTCTGTAACAATAAGAAACAATTGCGTAAAGAAGCTAAACTTGTTGACAAAAGTAATGTAGATGCCTCTTGAGTTTAAAACTCAATAGGCTACCTATTTCAAGCCACAGATTTTTATTTAGTAAATAGGTGAATACTCAAAAGCTACTTGTTTGGACCTTTTTGTACGTGCTCACCGCAAATACAACAGTGTCTACTAATAAGCCATTGCGTGTTATTAAATTCATATTTTTTGTATAAATTATGAACAACCAAACGACATCAAAGCGCAATGAAATTGAAAGCCTTATAATTAGTAGCTTATATTTTATTATACAATTTTGTATTTTTTTGTATTATCGCTAACCGCAAATATATCTAATATACGTCCACATATACACATATTTATGTGCTGCGGTTCTTTTTGTAGGGTTTTTCCATGGAAACATCCATGGAGACTATTTGACAATATTTGGTTGCGGTATTTTAATTATTATTATATCCTTTTTTATTAGTGACATCTAGTAGTTACTTTCCTCAAACTTGGTAAGGCGTTAAAGATTCGATCTCCACGCCCAACTTATTTATGTAAATTAAATACCTACTGAAAAATAAAAATAATACCAAACCCTAAATATCGTATTGCAGTGTTTTATGAGATTAATAAGCACCTCCAGAATAATAGAAGGCATAACTTTGATCTACAAAGTTCAATAAACGCGATACAAAAAAAGAGTAGAAGCACGTTGCTGCAGTGCGCAAGCGCATCCGTATGACGAGCCGCGTCAGTGCACCTGAGGTCGACGACCTCGTGGAGACAATTCCCACATGGGTCGTACTAATGAGTACTAATGTTGTTACTTATTGCAAGAGACTATTTAGGTATTTTAGGCGTACAATGGCTAGTAGTAGCAGGACACTGTAATCGTTCATTTGTAAGTTTTGAGTCATCCAAAATAAGTGTCACTTTTCCATATCACTTAGTGTCAGCTCAGAAATCAACTGAGGAAGTCAAATTAATTATATGAAAATAATAAAAGAGAAGATACTTAATTATTGAACTCATCGTTTCGGTAATACATACTCATTTCTTCATTACACTTTATTTTTTACAGTAGACAGCGATTGCCTATGTACCGACATTACTGAATCTATGATTTATCAGAAGAACCGTTAATTCGTCTACCACATTAGATAATTAAAAATAATTATTAAGTTATTAAGTTTAAAGAGTAATAAATTAAGTATATATTAAGTTTAAAGAGTAATAAATTAAGTATATACGTTTTATGTATACTCTGTTACGCATTATTAATGACTAGCTTCTACCCGTAACTTCGTCTGCGTGCAATTTAGAATTGGTTCGTGTTTGAAATCATTAAAATACGGCACATTAATATGTCTACGCATAAATATGTGTGGGATAGTCCCACAGAAATTCTGAACTAGAAAACAAAATATAATAATCTGTTAAGTATAATAATAATAAATGAATATTCACGGACATTTTTCACACAACGTCCTCTGGTCCCAAACTTAGCTTAACGCTTGTGCTATGGGTACCAGACTACGGATAGAATACATATATTTCTTTTTTTTGTAAATACATACATATAATAGATAGAAAACACCCAGACGCAGTACAAATATCTGTGTTCATCACACAAATAATTGTCCTTAGTGGGAATCGAACCCCCGACCTCGTGCACGGAAGTCGGTTACACTACCGACTACGCCACTAGGCCCGTCACGTTACGGAATGAAAGCGTATTCAATAAACAAACTCCCTTTTTCACTTTTAATATTAGTATGGATAAGGGAAGTAAGGTTCAACTACGACTAGACTAATACTTAAAGGCTTTAGGCCTTTAAGTCAAAGGTTTGCGTATGTTTGTTATTATATTGTACATATTATTATATACTGTGAATCAATATATAAATAAAGCGTATTACATGATATGCCTCTCATTTTTTCTATCAAACATAGTGAATCGGATCAATTAAACGGCGTTTAATTTCGCGCTAAACATAAATTTATGTTTATAGCCCTATTCGTTACCACCAGGTCAATCTCTTAATTAAATATCCTAATCGAAACCACTCCTTGTAGTCTATTTTACTTAATCGAGCGTGTAAAATGAATCCATTTGACTTATCAATATTTATTAAAGGTCAAATACAAGCACACGCAATTCTGAACCTCAGAGTATTTTAATTAATTTCTTCTGTGTTATTTTTTACGTTCTTTATTTAGATAAGCAATTATGCACGTCTTTGATGGACTGACATTTGATTTTGTTTATAAACCTATAATATATGGTTATCTTTTGTGTATTGCTTCATGTTTTTTAATATCGATTCTATAGATATACCTACATATTATGTATATCTTATATTATATAGCATCCATAGCCTAATCATATCTTTAAATATAAAAATTCCTGCTTTGTTTTCGTGATTCTATTTTTCAAATTAAACTTTAACTCTATATAATCAATCTTACGGCAATATTCGTTTTAGTGGCTTCTTCGAGTCTTTCAGATATGCCCTTGCCGTTTCTTTGATTCCAGTCAGTTAATAGAAATATTATTGATTTATCTTACTAGCAGCTACCCGTGATGTTACCGACCTTAAAGTAGTAGTATTTCACCTGACTCACTTCGTGACATTATATGCCTAAACTAGCTTCTGCCTGCGACTTCGGCAGATTACGTCATTTATCCATATCGACCATATCCCACAAACTTCTTATTGGGATAACAATATTGTGTTTATCCAACCACAAATTATCTGTAAGCATACCAGATTTTGTTCGTATATTCTTTACGTTTTTATGCCAATAATACTAGCTATTCTACGGAAAATATTAAATTTTTCGGAATAAAAATTACTCTATCAATTTAACGTCACATTTGTCTTTCATCATTTAGGCGTAATTTTCGTATAATCCGCCAATTATTATATATACTCTCTCTATACGTTCTCACGAAGAGCAATTCTTTGAGTGGCCTACATATAGATGTTGTTAGCCTGAGTATATTCTTAGTCCGTTAAATTGTATGTTTTATAAATCTCCCACAACACAAGAATTCCCTAGTGCAGGTTGTATTTAGAAAACCTTAGTTTTCAAACTCCAAGATTTTTCCAACTCCAAAAAAATAAAACCAGTTGCTTTGCCAAATTATAACAGTACATATTATTATATAGTTTAATTTTAATATTTTTTCTTTTGTTTTAGTTTATTTTGTCTTAAATAAGACGTGACGTGTCTTAACCAATTACACGAGCTGCATTTACTTGACTTAAGAATATCACTCTGAGCGATATTACGCACCACTTCAAACACTTATTAAATTAACTGTTTTTATTCTTTGTAATGTTCTTTAAAGTTTTTCAATATATTTATATACCTACCTATCTATCTATTCTAGCTTAAATATTAGAAGCAATATCATGAAAACATAAGTACGGTATTGAGTTTAGACCATTTTATTACTTGCACTAAAATATATTAGGTACTCAAAATGAACCTATGAAACCTCAAAATAATCTACATAAAACTACAATACTATCTTTTTACATAGCTAACCACAATAGCTCAATTTTAAACATAGTTATTTTCAAAGTTTAACGTTAATGTTAACAAAAAAATAACATTGTCCTTACAATTCGACATAATGACATAATTGTGACCCAAAAAATGTCCCAATGGCAAAGATGTGCAGTGAAAGTTACAAATATAACTCATTATCGTGAAACCAAAAGCATACGATTTTGGGACAATCACAACATTGTGTAGAAAATTGTCGTACTGGTGACACACTTCGTTTTGGGTAATTGGTGAGGATACGACAAACGAAACCGCAGTTAGATACTGACCTTTTCTAAGAGTTAATTGACATCTAACATAGATTTTATCTTTTTAGGGTTCCGTACCCGAAGGGTCAAAACGGGACCCTATTACTAAGACTTCGCTGTCTGTCTGTCTGTCCATCCGTCTGTCACCAGGCTGTATCTCAAGAACGGCGATAGCTAGACAGTTGAAATTTTCACAAATGATGTATTTCTGTTGCCGCTATAACAGCAAATACTAAAAACAAAAAAATTATAATATTTAAGGGGGGCTCCCATACAACGTCTGTCTGTCCGTCCGTCTGTCACCAGGCTGTATGTCAAGAACGGCGACAGCTAGACAGTTGAAATTTTCACAAATGATGTATTTCTGTTGCCGCTATAACAACAAATACTAAAAACAAAAAAAAAACAATATTTAAGGGGAGGTCCCATACAACAAACGTGATTTTTTACTCGTTTTTGCAATAGTGTAATGTTATTTACCTAGTCAATGGTACGGAACCCTTCGTGCGCGAGTCCGATTCGCACTTGGCTGGTTTTTTTGGTATGTTTTTTTTTATTCCTTATGATGGCAGACGAGCCACGGACAACCTGATAGTAAGTGGTAATCACCGCTCATGAACTCAACTATACCGAGAGTATTGTCAAGCCGCTGCGTACTATTTCACTTCTCAGATATGAAAAATGAAAGAATAAACGGCTATCTTCTGATATATAAAAAAAAGTGTTTCATTTCAGTGTAAATATCCTAACGTTACGAGACGCGATATCACGATAGCGATAGCAATCACGAGCAAGTATTTGACATCGAGAAGAAAGGTAAAGCAGAGACAAAAAGCTTAATAATAAATATAAATCAATATTGATTTACATATAATTGACAGCTTAGGACATGCTTTTTTAACAATTGCGCTATACAAACAAACTCGGGATCCGAAAACAAAGATCTAAAAATCTGTGCGTTACTGCAGCACAGGGGCGTATCAAAATATTGTCAGATGTAATTCTGCGCGCCATGCTATGCATTTTATTGAGGCAAGAAATCATGTCATGATCACCTTTTTTTTTGTTAAGGCGGGAAATAATATTCCTAACCGCACACCCCGTCGTTCGGGGCAACGAACAGGGCAGTGTGGGGCCTTCACCCACTAAAGAAACCCACCGTGTGCCGTCTCTCCGCCTTTATTGGCGGGCCACTGGAACTATGTTACATTCCTTCGGTGGTAGGAAATCATGTACCTAACCGAACACAAGAACATTCGGGGCAACGACGTGTGGGGGCCCTCACTCACTAAATAAACCCGCTGTGTGCCGTCTCTCCGCCTGTACTAAAGGACCACTGAAACTGGGTGATATTGCTTCAGCGGTTCGTTGACGGCTCCCATTTAGGTACCCTTTCTGAGAGATGCTTCCGCACACGGAGCGTTGCCTATGCTCACGCCGTTATACCAAAGAGCAGCATCTTATCTCTTATAACACTATGCAAATAATTTCTCGCGCCGCTCCGATGTCACGCCGTACTGCTAGTAAAGTTCCATTTGACCTTTACATACATGCCGATAACTTATTCAATAAAAAATATGTATGCATTTAGATAAAAAATACAATATTTTTATTTGTTATTAGCCTTTAACCGCAACTCCGCCAACACCTTTCTAGGTTATATCTCAGGTTCTCGATATAGTATCGCGATAAAATGTATATTAGTTTTTAAGTCTAATCAAAAGATATCAAATAAATTTCAAAAAAATCCTTTTAGTAGTTTTTGGGTGATGCGCGAACAAACAAGCAGATAAACCGACAATGAATCTAAAAAAGTTGTTTTGTGTTTAAATACGCTTTAAATACAGCCTAATAAGTAGGTACAGTAATTTTTTCTCAAACATCTTAAATGTACAATCGCTGTTACAGCTTTATAACAGCTTTATAATGTAAAACTAGGTAATGTAATAAAAGAAATGTAATTTTTAATTTGGAATTAGTTTCAATCTATGTTCTGTTTCTAACCCGTCAGGGTTAGTCAGTTCCAAGGCTGAAAAAATCTTCTAGCTGCATTGTATTCGTCGTAATTATGGGAACATTTACGCAAAAAAATACAATAATGGACAGAAGTTATTATTGTTCGATAATTACTTACACGTTAGAGAAAACTAATAGTTAAATACAGTAATACAAACTCTTCACAAAATGCAAAATTTGCTAATGGTAGAGCTTTGTTTATCCCAGCATATGTGAGCTGGCTCGATCGGAGAAGTACCACCCTCTCATAGAAAATCAGCGAGAAACACCGGCAGGTAGGTACTCCTAATATTGTTTAGTATGGTGAGTGGGAGCGCCGGAGGCCCTAACGCCCTCCCTATACTATCTCCTTATTATCCTTCATATCCTCTCCTTATTATGCCTCCTGTCTACCTCTTATCCCTTTTCTGGCGACGCGCTAGTGATGCACTACCGTCTATAGGCTGCGGTAACCGCTTACCATCAAGTGGGCCGTATTATTGTTTCCCACCCACGTAGTATAATAAATGTTCCTACGTTTACTCAGTCTTAAATGTGAATCCTTATGAATATTACAAACTAGATTGTGCACGCGACTTTGTCTTCGTGAACTGTTTCAGAACATAAATACATATCTTTAAGTCACATTAATTATAATCGTGATGGAAAAATAACCCACAGAACACATCCATTTTGCCAGGATAAAAGAGCCTATGGCCTTTTCTGGCCTCCAAACTATATGTAAGTACGCAAAATTTCATCATGATCAGTCTATTAGTTACGGCATGAAAGCATAACGAATAAACAAACAAGCGCTGTTTCGCGTTTATAATATTAGTAAGAGTGCGTTTCGCGCAGTACCTACTCAACCGATCTTCTTGAAATTTAGCATACATACCTACTTAAGAAATCAGAAAGAACACAGGCTAAATATAAATATAAAGAATACAAAAAAAAATAGGTTTACCTTAGCACTCAGATGCATTTAAAAGTATTTTTGTGCTTGAGTGGTCAAGTACTGTTGACATACTTGTAATATTGTGCACTAATCGCATGACAACTCTCCATCCATCCATCCATCCATCCATCAGCCTTTTAACGTCCACTGCTGGACATAGGCCTCCCCAGGAATGGGAGATAGTGCCGTAATCGCCACGCTTGGCAGGCGGGTTGGCGATCGCAGTGGATGTTGTTAATACTCGAAAGAGTGCTGCTGCCCACTCCCCGGCATTCCCTCAGTCGGCTCTTACGACTCCCATAGGTGGAGAAGGGTGGGACAATTTTTAAGCCGGCCCCACATGGCTTGGCAACTCTACTTCAAGTGAATTAAGAAGAGAAATTTTAACAAGCTGCATTGAAACAGCAAATTGAGTCATAAAAGCCGTGTCGCACCGTGTGGGCGGCACAGATGTTATACAAAAAAGTCTTTATTATATTTCGTACAGGCGGTAACTGGTATTGTAAAAAAAAACTAAAAGTGTGACAAGCGTAGGTCTAAAGCGCACTTTCATGTAACCCACTTTGTTTTATCGTGCAATATCGGTACGTATGAATAGAACTCCGCATTATACGCTTACACAGTATATGACTTAAATATATATATTGTAAGACGTAGCATAAATTTCTCCTCCGCTAAATATTAATAGGTGATCGAATTTCTCGTAAGATAATATAAGTTAATGATTTAAGTGAAGCTTAAGAAGCGTGTTATTATCCTATTATATTGGAAATTAATTATTTTCAGACTAATTTGCGACTTGAAACATCACTTATTTAATCAGTGGCGCATATAAAACAACATCAAAAGAATTTTTAATCAATTCCCTTGTATTATAATTGCGGAAAAACTTATTAAATATTTTGGTAATTTTGTTATATTCAATACCTACGCATAGATACATAGTATTTATAGATGAGCTTAGAATATGTAATTGTAAAGCTGTTAAACTAAACAAACAATAAGTCTAATAACGAAAACTGTATTAAATTCTTATCACTAAGCCACACATAGCTTAATACTGGATATATATAATACTAAGCATTTCATAATTAACTATAAATATTCCGATCTTGATCATGTGAGAAGGGCCTAATACATCCGTACAGACAATTTTCTAAAGCTGCATTAATAGTCAAGGTACAACAGGTGCTACTTTCTATGAAAAAAGCGTTGTACATGCTAATGTGGACGTGCCAATGCCGTACTTATCTATTAGGCAATATTGATAGGTTGGCTTACTATATTGATTGAGAACGGCTATAAATTTCTACTTATAATTAAATTAACTAAACTTAAAATATTATATTAAATTTCAGAATAATGAAAATAGTTTTTGAAAGTTTAGAGTTTATTTATGATCGTCTTATTACGAGCTTAATTTATATTTTTAATTAAAACAATCGTCTGTGACTTCGCTAGCGTAGTAATCCAAAGCGATGGGATGTGACAATATCAGTCGTCACATGATCACCATTGTGTTGGACCAATTGTTACCACTTTTAACTTATATTCTTAATTTTTCACTCTCTTCTGGCTATTTTCCATCCCTATGGCGTAAAGCTTTCATTCGCCCCTTACCTAAAATTTCTAATCCTTCACTTCCTGAACATTTTCAACCGATCTTCGTTCTTCCTTTCCTATCAAAAGTTCTGGAAAAATGTGTCCACAAACAACTATCTTCTTTCGTGCAAAACAATAATATACTGTGCCCACACCAATCAGGCTTTAGATCTGGGCACAGCACTATTTCGGCACTGCTTAAAGTTACAGGGGATGTAAGGGCTGCAATAGAGGACACTAAGATTGTTTTATTAGTATTAGTTGACTTTTCGAATGCTTTCAATGCAGTCAACCACGACATCCTTCTTTCTATCCTCTCTTATGTTTCGATTTCACCTGAGGCTCTGGTATGGTTCTCTTCCTATCTTCGAGGCCGCCAGCAGTCCGTTTGCAATGACGATACTCTATCAAAGTGGCGTGAGCTCGACTCTGGTGTTCCTCAAGGCGGCATTCTTTCTCCACTTCTGTTTTCTTTATTTATTAATCTCGTTACTCAAGACCTTCAGTGTACGTATCACCTTTATGCTGATGACTTGCAGCTCTACACTCAGGCCAGTTTTGATGATCTATCAACAGCAATTGTTTTGATGAACCGGAACCTGGCCTCTCTAAAACGATGATCTGACCGATTTGGTATTGCTGTGAATCCATCCAAATGCCAATCCATCCTAATCGGTAGTTCACGCCTAATAAACAGGATTGGCAGGGCATCAATTCCACTTGTGAGTTATAATGGCAGTATAATTCCATTATCTTCCAGCGTGAAAGATCTGGGTCTATATATTGACACAACATTTAATTGGGGACCCCAAGTTGCAAATGTTAGTAGGAAAGTTACCGGCATTCTACGGACTCTTTTCGACTCAAGAACTTTCTCCCATCCAAAACAAAGAAAATGCTTGTGCAAGCTTTAATTTTTCCTATTGTCGACTATGGTGATGTGTGCTATCTCGACCTGAATGCAGACTTGCTCAATAAACTGGGGGGTTAGGCAGAATGTCATATTTCACGTGTCGACCGTATCGAGATCACTGTGACACAACATACTTCATTTTGTGAACATACCTCACACCTTGTACATTCTTCATTCTTTATACAATCTATTCTTCTTTGGAACGCTCTCCCTCTCGAAATCAGGTTGTCAGGAAGTCGTAACATATTTAAGTCGAAGGTTTTCCATTTTTACATTGACCAAATGACAGTTGATGAATCAATATAAACTCTCATTTAATTGTATTATATTTATAATGTATATACATCACACATCAAAATAATTATAGGGCTGCGTCATTAAAAATCCTAATTGTAATAAAATTAAGTTTACCTGGTTTGTATAATTTATGCAAACACTTCCGACAGATAGCGCAGGCGTCACCCAAGACGTTGAGAATCAATGTGTTATCGAAATGCGCATTTGCGAGCAATTTGTCACAATGGCTGAATTAGCAAAGCACGGACGGTATCCAGGAGATGCAGGTTCAAATCCTGCCCGTGACTGTTATTTTCGATTTCACATTTTCAGACTTTTTGTTACTTTATATGGCTAAACATGTCAAACGTTAAAAAGTATAAAAATATATAAAAAATAGTTTTTAAGTTTATTGCCTTCAGAGAGACAGACGCCGCCGAGTTTCTAAAATGCTTAGATATATTACTAACTTTTACAAACTACTAATGTTTCTTAATATTTAAATTTGTGACAGCAATGTGCTTTTTTCTACGACGATAACGTAGAGTGCAATAAAATACAAAAAATCGCTTCACAATTCCAATACACTCTATCACCGATACGCCAATATTCAATTAGAATTCTATTAGGTCGTAAATAAAACGCGGAGCTGGTGTATAATATTAGATTTATATCTATCGGGTTATACAATGATGGTGTCACGATCGTGCAATTGATATGTGGTGTATCGTTTCAACGTTACATGAACGTAAATGGATATGCGATTTCTATATAAAAGTAATCCTACTAATCCTATCCTAACCTTTTTTTTTTGTTAAGGCGGGAAAAAATGTTCCTAACCGCACACCCCGTCGTTCGGGGCAACGAACAGGGTAGTGTGGGGCTTTCACCCACTAAAGAATCCTGCCGTGTGCCGTCTCTCCACCTTTAACCTTTCCGAGCCCAGCGTTAGGGAGGCCAGGAGGGCCACTGGAACTATGTTACATTCCTTCGGTGGTCCGCCGGCGGCTTACCCTTTCGGGTACCCTCAACTGGGCGACGCATCCGCACACGGAGAGTCGCACCTTCGCAATCCTATCCTATCCTACTAATATTATATTAAATGTAAAAGCTTGTATGTTTGTTGCTCAATCACGTAAAACGGCTGAGCAGATTTAGATGGAATTTTTTTTGCAATCAAATAATAATCCATTCATACGAGAACAACAGCTTGTAGGTTAGTATATAACTTTACCAATGCGATAATAATCCTCCTTTAAAGAAATGGATGGATGTTTGGTACATCAGAAATACTAAAATCCTCATAGACGTAAGCCTTTGTATCACCGAGGTGATAAGCAAAGATAACAAACGAGCTTATTGTCGTCTACTATTATTTAAGATTATTCTAATGTGATTATCTGATGGAAATATGTAACATTTTATATGACAGAATTCATTAGAACTTAACCTAATTATACAACAAGACCAATGGAATAACTCTGTTTTTATTACATTTAAAATTAATTAAAGCCCAATACGTGTTTTTTATAAGCCTCATGCCATTTTTCTAAACGTTATTACCAATACTTTCTGATATTTACTCCCCCGCTGCACCCGTAACCGTTAATGCTGTAAAGTAATCGAAACTATGGAATAGTATAAAAGCAAGTAAACGCTATAGATTTTGTAAAAGTAGTTTTACGTCAGTAACAGAATGAAAATCTCTCCCGCTTTTTACTTAGGGCAAACCCTAAGATACGGTGCTCTCATAAACATAACGAATATTGAAACTGAGCTGATTCGAAATCAATTTCTATTTAATTCCGGAAATACACATTCTGAGAAGACATTATGCGTTGCGTGCAAGTAAATACGTGATCGTTTATCTTCTCCCGTGTGGGAGGTGTGCTGATGTCAGATTATAATAATTTCGTGACAATGTTGATGAAATCTAAAACTATTCTTTTCATTCATGTGCTGACAGATTAGCTAAAACTTCACGACAAAAACAGATTATTTTTTATCTCTCGTTACACATATTTTTTTGGAATATGTTTTTCTGTTTACATAAAACTTTAGCTAATAGTTTTGGAGGTCGTGGTGTGACTTGTAGTTCAAAAGAAAAAGAAATGCTGTCAAATCTTGGTACGCCCTTACGTCATCTGCCAACTGTAATCTAAGCCATACAGGGTCACACTCGAATACACATAATATTTTTATCAAAATCTGTCCTGCCGTTTTGCTCTGTGGTGCAGCGGTAGTGTAAGCGACTGCTGATCATGAGGTCTTGGGTTCAATCCCCGGGTCAGCCAGTGTTATTGAGATTTATCGTAAAAAAAAAATAAGAAAAATTCTCAGTAGCAGCCTGTAATCTAAGCCATACAGGGTCACACTCGAATACACATAATATTTTTATCAAAATCTGTCCTGCCGTTTTGCTCTGTGGTGCAGCGGTAGTGTAAGCGACTGCTGATCATGAGGTCTTGGGTTCAATCCCCGGGTCAGCCAGTGTTATTGAGATTTTTCGTAAAAAAAAAAATATGAAAAATTCTCAGTAGCAGCCCGAAATTTGGAAATGTGCCCGGTAGACGTCAATAGGCTCGCCCGCTATTACGTGGGACTTAAACATAGCTGGCGAGTCGTGGGTGTGTAATACACCTCTGCCCACCCCTTCGGGGAATACAGGCGTGATGCTATGTCCTGCCGTTTTCGGGTTTTTCTGAGAATAACGGTAATTCATACAGTTTAACATATACATATTTTTACATTTCTTATGTTTCAGTATAAACTTTCATAGTTCAACTTGTACTGAAACATGTTAGTTACACATTAGCCTCTTCCAAACTTGCCAGATTAAAGGTAGGAGACCAAAAAATCGAAAAGAAACCAAAAGTACCTCACTAGGTACATACAATTCAGTGCCGCTCCATTAACTTTAATGCTCGTATAATGTTGCAATAAAATGACAATAAAGAGAACAAACCAAATCGAGTTTATGTGCGAGTATTTAAGGACCGTTGAGGATATAAAATGCAATATTATTATATTGACTATTTAAAAGAAAAAATCGAGAAAGATTACTTCAAGATATTTTTAATAATAGAAAGTTAGGCGTAAATGTCTGGTTTTATTCTGCGATGATAATAAGGACAGGATATGAAGTATAATAAGGGGATGATAGGAAGGTTAATAAGGAGAGAATAGGAAGGGGATTTGAGTGGCAAAATCCTAGGTCCGCCTAATGGTAAGTCCACGACACGAGACGAGGCCACGACCTCGTGCACCGAAGTCGTTTACACTACCGACTACGCCACGAGTCCCGTCGTCGTCCGTCTTTGTTCGCATATCACGCAAAAATTACCTATTTTGATTAAACTTTTTTGTTTGATAGCTTTTGATAAGATTTTAAAACTGGTATAGGTTTATTGAACCTATAACATAAAAACTAGCTGTTGTCTACGGGGAAGTTACGGCCAAAGTACTATACACGCTATTATTTTTATAAAATTACTATAATTTAAACCGTGAAATGTATTCAATAAAGCTTATGAAAGAAGTGCTTATTGATTATGACTTTCGTATTTTCAGCATATATAATTGTAAATTTCATACTTTATAATCATATTACTGGTCCGCTTTATATATTATGGCAACACACAATAACGACATCAATAAAATATATGTAAACAGTATGCAAAACAACTTCACGGTACCAATGTCTATAACATTAGTTGCACAAACCGTTCAATAGTAAATACAAAATATTTATAAATGGAGGCCAAATGTGTCTGTAAAAAAATAATCAATTTTATCAGCCGTGAAACGTAACATACTTAAGCCTTTCATTTGCGTGTCCATTTAAATAGATTACGGTTTCATACTTATGATATGTATATTCCGTGGTATATTCTAAGTTAAAGCATACGACGAAATAAACATAGCATCATGACTGTGATGAAACGACACGTGATTTTATATTTTTAGTGTTTTAGGTTCTCGTAAATATGAACATAGTATGTACTAGAACTATTCAGACACCGATCTAAAGTGTTTTATAGTAAAAGATTTCTAGTTATATGATTAAGGGCCGATTGGACCAAACAAGAATAAATAAATCGCTACTTACTCGAGAATAAATCAATTTTACATTTTACCAACAACAATTCGAAGGATAGCGAGCCTATTTGAGAATAGTCACTAAACCACCAATAAGCATCGAATAAGGAGTTAACCCAAGAATAATAAAATGGCGTCATCTTTTTTGTACTGTCATTTTTCGTAACCAATATCGGTTTCGGGCGCGTGACAGCTACTTTCTCACGCTATAATACGACAAATAAGAGTTGAGATGAGTTATGCAGGCACTGTCCCGTTTGTAGAACAACTTCTTTTTGCTGGGTATTACATTCACTTCGCTATTCGCGAGTAGCTATTCCAAGTATAAACGATACGTCAGATGGCGTGGAAAAATGACTGTTGATTATCTAAGAGATTAAAATTGTGGAATAGACTATTCTCGGTATAGTTATTCTTGTATATATTCGAGTTTGGTCGAATCCACTCTAATACGTGCAAAGAAACATCTAATTCATACTCATACTTCATGTAGCTGTTGAATAAGTATTTGTTTTTACGCTGTATTCGTAGTGTACTAAACACTTTTATGTTTTATGATCAGATGATCACGATGATCGATAATTAATTTAACTGCACAGATGGCAGAGTGGTTTAGATACTGGCGTCCCGCTCGAGTGTCGTGGGTTTGATTCCCACACAGGACAACTCTTTGTTGACAGACAAAGACAAACAAACAACAACTGCCTCGGTGGTGTAGCGGTAGTGTATGCGACTACTAATCATGAGCTCTCGGGTTCGATCCCCGGGTCGGGCAATGTTATTGAGCTTTTTCCTAAAAAGAAAAATTCTCAGTAGCAGCCTGGAGTTTGGAAATGTGCCCGGTATACGTTAATAGGCTCGCCCCCTATTACGTGGGACTTAAACATAGCTGGCGAGTCTTGGATGTGTAATACACCTCTGCCTACCCCTTCGGGGAATACAGGCATGATGCTATGTTACTTTTTTGTTTTTTTTTTGACAATTCTTTGTGTGACCCACATATGGTTAATACTATAATATATATTATACTATACGAATACTATATATATATATATATTATACACGATAAACTAACCTTGAAATCTTGAAACCTCTTTGTGAAAAACGATAACCAATGTAGAAATATTAGGCGGAAGTGAACATTTCATATCCTTACCTTTATTTATTATATCTATGTCTTCATTTATTGTTCTCAATCCATTATTAATATCTTTAAAACCACAAATATAACTAAATAATTATTTTCTCTTAACTTTTTCATAATAATGATATAATTTGTTTAGACAGACTCTATAAAAGACTAACGATAAACATGACATACCTTTTCGATAGATACATAATATAAATATGTCCAGTAATTATATTTTTTGGTAATCCCATCAAAGCCTATAATTTTTTCGGGCTACATAGATACTACATAGACTCACCACGTTCCCCAGAGGGGTTGCTCTGCCAATACAGGTGGAGAGGCACATGGCGGGTTTATGTAGTGGGTCGGGAACCCATACCCCGAATGACGGGGTGTGCGGTTAGGTACATTTTTTTCTGTCTTAGTAAATAAAAATAAAGGCAGACAACAAACTACCTACCATTTACTATGAAGCGGCCTTCTGCTGCCTACCTTGTTTTTTTTTTGTGGCTTAAAAGTATATTTCGACTTAACCTAAATGGTGTATGGCTCTAATAAATAAGTAAAAAAAAAAAGTATATTGAATATTATATACAGATAGGAGTATAGTTAGTATAGTATAGTGGTTTAGATACCCTCCCGCCCGAGTATTTTGGTTTGATTCCCACACAGGTCAACTCTTTGTGTGACCAACACAATCTGTTCCGCCGTTTTTGCGTTAATGAGTAAAAAAATCCCAACATTTTTCCACATTTATAATATTAGTGGGATCGCCCCTATTAAAATTAATTACTGTAAGTAGACTATTTCAAATAGCTAAATTACTTCCGAAAACATACTTACAAAATCCTTGAAATTTGTTAGAACAATGAGTACAACGATTAGATATAATATGATTTGGTAACAGCATATCTAACTGAGACGTGCTTATAGAGACTTGTTCTCGTTTTACGCAAGTACATAAACGCACGCGCACCTCTGCTAAGATATAAAAATATTTATAACAACACGTACTCACTATAAATTTTACGTTATTAAACTAAATTTTCCCACAGTTACCTTACAATGTAGTTATAGGTACTCACAAGTGGTATGTACTTTGTATACGTAATGTGTATATAGATTATAGCAGCTTAATACCCCAACGGAAAAACGAGTTTTTAATGTACCTACAATTTTTCTTTTTATACTACATGGGTGACAAACAAGCATCGACCCACCTGATGGTAATACCGTAGCCTATAGATGCTAGCAACACCAGAGGCATCACTCGCGCGTCGCCGTCCCCAAGGAAAGGGATAGGAGGTAGATAGTAAGGATTAGAAGTAGAGGATAGGTAGGATAATAAGGAGAGGTTAGGGACGAGATTTTACGCTCAAACTCACCATACGAAACACAACGGTAGGCGTAACTGCCGTTGTTACACGCTGATCTTTTGTGAGAGGGTAGTACTTTCCCGATCGAGCCGACCTATTCGTGCTGGGATAAGTAAGGTTCTACCACTAGTATTTACTATCTATTAAGTATTAATTCGTGTTCAGACGAAGTTTTGGTTTCTCTTTGTCATAAAATAAGCTGTAAAATTATGACAAGGTGAACTCATAGGAACTCACCTATCTCTTTGTGAGGACTATAAATGTTATCAACACAAAATTCTATTCTAGGATTATTGTAACACTTGACTAAAGCGTCGGAGGTCTAAACTCCTCTATCATCCCTTCTCTAGACCTCTGCTCTTTTTCTCTGGAGTGAGCATCACATTATACATAAACATGGCATCACGCCTGTATTCCCCGAAGAGGTAAGCAGAGGTGTATTACACATCCACGGTTCGTCAGCTATGTTTAAGCCCCACGTTATAGGGGCGAGCACATTTCCAAACTTCCGGGCTGCTACTGAGATTTTACTTTTACGAAAAAGCCCAATAGCCTGACCCGGGGATCGAACCCGAGACATCAGCAGTCGCTTACAATACCGCTGTACCACATAGGCAGTTAGTAGTATAGTTAGCAGTTAGTTTAGTTAAGGAATTGAGCATCACGCGAGTGGTAAATAATCTATTTTAAAAGGAACTAGCATACCTATATATTAAATATGTAACCAATCATCAGAAAGAACACGGTCTGGTAGTTAAGACAAGTCACTAATTACTATACACTAAACTGCTAAAAACTGCATCAGATTGATAATAATGTTGTATATTTACACTTGTATTTAAATCGGATGCGTATATTTACGCAATTTGATACAATGAATTATGCAACACGTTATTCACGAAGTTAGTAGAGTGAAACGTTCACACACGGTGCTTTATAGTTTGAACGTTTAATTTTATACAATTTGATTATTTTGGTTGGAAGAAACCTTAAAAAACAAACTTTAATTGGACATAGGTAAATTAAAAAATCTTTGTCGACACAAATTCGGTTTGTTACTCTCTAAGAAATCTACAATTCAACAATGTTAGTATCCGGTAAAGTACCGATACAGTAATACAATAATTGGAAATTGTATTATGGTATATAACTAGTTTTTTGTTTTTCTTTTTTGTTCAACCATTTTCCTGTCGCACTATTGGGCATTGGTCTTCTTTAATGGAACTTTGAAGTCTTAGGGCCGTAATGATTTTTTCAGTATGTTCCATGAGCCAAAACACATTTACATAAATCTCATTAGTGTCTTTTGTTTTACTGTGATTAGTGGGATTCATTTCAATGATTTGTTAGTTATTAATATGCTTAAGCTTAGATACTTAAGTTTTCTGCGTCATCATTTCTGTCGTTTTGTTTTTTTACCTTGCAAGTAAATAAAACCGAATAATTATCATTCTGTGTTTTCTTCTTCAACATATCACATCAATAGTAGCAACAATAAGACATTGGTTGTCGCGGGCCAGATTGATGACACTAGTCTTAGGCTGCCGCGGGCCGGATTGATGGCACTGGCGGGCCGGATCTGGCCCGCAGGCCGTAGTTTGGAGACCCCTGGATTAGGCTATAGTCCACCATGCTGGCCCAGACCGGGTTAGCAGACTTTATAAGCCGTTGAGAAAAGCTCTTATGTATGCAGGTGTCCTCCACTAAAGGAATGTAATATAGTTCCGGTGGCCCGCCAATAAAGGTGGAGAGACGGTACATGGTAGGTTTCTTTAGTGGGTGAGGGCCCCACGCTATCCTGTTCGTTGCCCCGAATGACGGGGTGTGCGGTTACGAACATTCTTTCCCGCCTTAACACAAAAAAAAGGTATTCAGGTGTCCTCACCATGTTTTCCTTAACCAAGCAGTAATAAAACAAATAGACACATAAATTTGAAAAATCTCGAGAAGTCAGAGGTGTGGGTCGTCCGAGGTCTGAACCTTGTACTGGGTATTAAACTCAATACCACTGTCTTTGCAGTCCTTGGTTTTACCGCTAGGATATCACTGCGTTATATATAACTACTAGCTGATACCCGCAACTTCGTCCGCGTGAAATTTATTTAATGCTTAATAACTTACTTATCATCACGCCATTTCCCTTGCGGGGTAGGCCTTTAATTTATTTAATAATTTCCTTTTTTAGTGCAGAATCCTTATTATTTTTTTATTTATTTAAAATAAAAGTAGTGATCCCCGTCCTGTGAGTCCCGTCCAAATCAGTGCAGCCGTTCAGGAGATTAGCCATGGATTTATATTCGATGTATACATATTATATCTATTTGAATCGGTATTCATTCACAATTTCATGGGTTTTATTTTTTCGCACGGTACCCTAATTGTTTTTCTAAAATACAAGTAGCTTAAGTTACTTATTATAATAACAGCTATTTGCTAGTATAAATCCCGTTCGAATCAGTCCTTCGCATTCCGGAGTTGTATTCATTCACAATTTTATGGGTTTTATTTTTTTTACGCCGAATCCTAATTATATTTCCTAAATAAATGTAGCCTAAGTTACTCCTTAAAGCAACAGCTATCTGCTAGTGAAAGTCCTGTCCAATCGGTCCAGTCGGGACAATCAGACAGACAGACAAACACTTTAAAAATTGGTACCTATTTTATTATAGGTAGTGTATATACTCTCGTATACATTTAGAAATTACAATTTTTTTAGACATTACATACAGACACTTCAATTTTATGTATTTGTGTAAATTAGTAAGACAGAATAATATCGTATATATTTCTTCTTTTTCATAGTTTCGGATAATTGACAGCATTTATGTATCTACACGTCTCACGGTAACTGTGTCTTGACAGCTTAATTGCATCAAAAGTTATTTATACAATGTAGTAGTAATGTACAAAAAGTAAAGTATTTAACCGCCGAAAGATAATGTGTACATGTTTTGTAATTAGGTACGTTTATTTAACACACGAACAGGGAAATAGGAAAGATAATACAATTTTTTTTTTATTTTTAAACAAATTCAGTTCATCTATCTATATATGCTATGATAAAGCTGTAACAGAACTATGTCTGTACATTTAAAATTTTTGAGAAAAAGTGAATGTATTTAGGTCTCTCTGAACATAAAACAATTTTGTTTATAATTTTTGTCTGTTTGTTTGTTCGGGCAAAAACTAATGAACGGATTTTGATTAAACTTTTTACACTTTTTGCACTTGATTAGATTTAAAAATTGGGAAGTACATTTTTATAATTTTTTTTTTCTTAAGGCGGGAACAAACCCCGTCTTTCGGGGCAACGAATAGGGTAGTGTAGGGCCTTCACCCACTAAAGAAACCCGCCATGTGCCGTCTCTCCACCTTTATTGGGGGGCCACCGGAACCATATTACATTTCTTCAGTGGTAAGTACATTTTCATCCTAGCTACTATATCGGGAACCTGCAATATAACCCAAAAACTAGCTTTTGGCTCCTATTTCTGTTCATTTCAGCTATATTTAATAAAAAAAAATACTGTAAAAATGACTGAACACAAAACTTTATTTTAGAATACCTCGCTTTCTGTGTTCGCACATCACGCCAAAATTACTTACTGAACAGATTTTAATGAAATTGGTTGACAGCTCTTGATTGGACTTAAAAGCTGGTAGGTATACATTTTATCCCGCTACTATATCGAGAATCTGACACATAATCTAAAAACTAGTTTTTGTCTGCGGTACCAAAACGTTTTCAGTATACGAGTACTATTTCTCATGACAATATAATGGATTTACAATTATTTCAAGACGTTTTAATTGCTAATATTTGTAAATAGAATAATGTCAACGTCATACAGTTAGTCATACTTCAAAATCGTAAACAATAGCAAATTGATTATCACAGAACAATGTATGATGATTACTTTTTATTCGACAACTGATCGAACAACCATTAAGCAGTAAATAACGGTGAACTCTCGTTAACCCAAATCGTTTCTCTGGCAATAAAATGACTACTCAGAAAGGTAATTATTAATTTGTTAATGTGCGTGTTGATATTAAATTTTACATCCCACAAACAATTTGCGTAATTGACTGAAAACTCCATAGTTTACAAGTCACTTACACCTATGCCAAATAGGCTGGAATCCTTGACATAGGTAAGTAACTATTTTGATTAAGAAAATAACCGTATTTTAAGATTGAAGGCCTTATCTAATATATAAAATTCTCGTGTCACAGTGTTTGTCGCCAATCTTCTCCGAAACGGCTTGACTGGTTCTTATGAAATTTTGTGAACATATTCAGTAGGTCTAAGAATAGAATGTAAACTACTTTTATTTTATTTTTTTTATGATGCGGCATCAGCCTTCTACTGCCAACTCCTATTTTTAATAGCGATATTAGTATTTTAATAATTTTCATTGCAAAATATTCACGAAAAAAAAATATATAGTGATTAAACACAAAGTGAAAAATGTGAAATCGAAAATAACAGTCACGAGCAGGATTCGAACCTGCATCTCCTGGATACTGTCCAGATGCTTTGCCAATTCACATCTGGACGGTATCCAGGAGATGCAGGTTCGAATCCTGTTCGTGACTGTTATTTTCGATTTCACATTTTTCACTTTGTGTTTAATGTGTTGCTAAGCATGTCAAATGCTAAAAATATGTATAAAAATATCTAAATAAATATATAGTGGTACGAAGTTCGCCGGGTGAGCTAGTATATTATATATAAGGTTTTCAATAAATGTTTTATCAGCTAGCTGTAACAGAGCTGTGTCTGTACATTCAAGATATTTGAGAAAAAAATACTGTAATAGGCTATAAAAGCGTGGCTAAACACAAAACGTTTTTTTTAGATTTTTTGTCTGTTTATCTGTTTGTCTGTTTCTTTATTCGCGCATCACGCAAAAACTACTGAACGGATTTTGATGCAACTTTTTCTGTGTGATAGCTCTCGATTAGACTTAACAACTAGTATACATTTTATCCCGATACTATATCGGGAACCTGAGATATAAGCTAAAAACGGCAAAGGCTAGTTTTTATTATAAAACTGTGGGGCCTGGAATGACTCTAAGCTTATACTACGTTTACGGGAATAGATAATCTATGCCATTTTTCATGAAGCTATTTTGTCATAGATATTAAATAAATGGATCATTCATAGCAATTCCTAGCAAGTTACTTCATCTTCTAAAGAAATCTGAATTTAACTGCCTCTGTGGTGCAGCGGTAGTGTAAGCGACTGCTGATCATAAGGTCTCGGGTTCGATTCTCGGGTCGGGCAGTATTGAGATTTTTCGTAAAAAAAAAAAAGAAAAATTCTTAGTAGCAGCCCGGAGTTTGGAAATGTGCCCAGTAGACGTCAATAGGCTCGCCCCCTATTACGTGGGACTTCTAAATAGTTGGCGAGTCGTGGGTGTGTATTACACCTCTGCCTACCCCTTCAAGGAATACAATGCGTGATGCTATGTTGTTCTAAAGAAATCCTGTACCAAGGAGTCTAAATTACCTAGTATTGAAACCACTCTGAGTTCGGCAATGAATCTATCACCGAATTATTACTTACATTGAATGGTTTAGACAACACATTATTATTTCAAAACAAATCAACAACGATCTGACCTTCTCAAACAAAGATAAGAAAATAACTCCTGGTATAATTAAGAACATCTAAATTACTTCCTTGTTTTATGGTCAGTGAATATAAGTGCGTTTTTTAAAAGGTTCTTCAGTGAAGGTTAGGTTAAAATAAAACTTCTTCTGTCAAGATTATAGGATACTTTTATCTTGAATAAAATAATAGTTCCTGTAACAACAACATATCCCCGAAGGGGTAGGAAGAGGTGTATTAAACACCCACAGTTCGCAAACTATGCTTAAGTCCCACGTAATAGGGGGCGAGCATATTACCGTCTACTGGGCAAATTTCCAAATTCCGTGCTGCTACTGAGATTTTTTTTTTACTAAATAGCTAAATAACTCTGCCCGACCCGAGGATCAAACCCGAGACCTTATGATCGGTAGTCGCACACTACCGCTACACTACTGAGGCAGTTATAGTTCCTGTAGGATAGCTATTTTCGCAACTGAGAGACCGGATTTGTACGAAATTTGGTATACAGATAAATTTTAGCATGGATAAATACATTGTAGTAATCCAACACAGTCCGTCAACTCAGGCGGAGAGACGGCACACGGCGGGTTTCTTTAGTGGGTGCGGGCCCCACACTACCCTGTTCGTTGCCCCGAACAACGGGGTGTGCGGTAAGGTACATTTTTTCCCGCCTAAACAAAAAAAATGGAAAAATACATTAAATTATTGATGATCCCGATAAGGAGTTCCTGTGAATGTGCTTAAAGGACTCTATAAACCAAATTTTTAAGTCTATGCAGACGACGGCGTAGTAGAAGCTAGTTCGTATTCGAGTACATATTGTTTTATATCTAGTTACGTGTAAACTGCAAAATTACTTAATTAGAATGGATTCTTCAAACGCTTTATCACAGTTTCGCACATGATGCGGTAGGTGGCCGAGCATAATGGTTAAATTTATATGTGTACACACATATCCGTATGAACGTAATTTTATTGTATTGTTCCTCGATCCATCCCAGTTACTAATTAGAGCACAACAAACTTTTGTTAAATAACAAAAGGACTGTGGTTAGGATATTATGTTTCACGTATAATTTAACTACTTTTAGTAAGAAATGTACGACAAATCATTCAACTAACATTTTTTTCAATCCTTTGACTATCCCACTATTGGGTTTTAAGGTTAGCAGATTTCACAAGCCGTTGACAAAATCTCTCAGGTATGCCGGTGGTGGAAGTGCTGTTAGCGGTATCGTTTGCCATTCAGCTGCATAAGGGAGGCGCTCCGGTATCACGGAGTGTCTGCATATGAGGCGGCTACTGGCAGACTATCTTGAGGACCGCAGAGCCCTCTATGAGAGCCGCTAAGGGGACGTTGTGAGCAGACCCATGTCGTGCGGTGTTCCATAGGGTTTGGTCCTAGGGCCACTGCTGTAGGATATCGGTTACTACTGGGTATTGCGCTGTCGGCTCCATCTTGGGCTGGCGGTTATCTGTTATTCTGATGACACACTGGGCGTGGCCCGGGGCGGAAACTTCGAGGAAGCGGTGTTCCGGGCCGCCTTTGGAACCGCGGTGGTGGGCTAAAGTAATATTCCAGTGGTTTGCCAATACAAGCGGAGAGACGGCACACGGCATGTTTATTTAGTGGGTGAGGACCCCTCACTACCCTGTTCGTTGCCCCGAACGACGGGGTGTGCGGCAAGGTATATTTTCCCCACCTTAATAAAAAAAAGGCATGCAGTTTTCCTCACAATGTTGTCCTTCGCCGAACAGTGAACTGTCGGAGGACAACCGCGTATTCTAAGATTTCTAAGTGGTATCTATTTTCACAAACGCGATATTTTAAGACACTATAACTGACTATCATTGCGACTAAATAAGATAAGTTAACTATCGTATTTAGGAGATACCTTGATGAATTCGTGTATGACTCCGACAATTTCTTTACCTGTAACAACCAAAGTAACATATTAATATCAAGCCATTTCTATGAATATTTTCACATACATAAAATATTAAAATTTCTTTATCCATATAATATTAATTAAAAGGAATTAATTTGATCCGTTTCGCCTCGACAATCGGCTAACCGGCGACGTTTAATGCGGTATCAACGGCGCCAAGCCTATTCTTACCAATTTCATGTGTCAAAGAGTATGGTCCCTCAGTTGGCTTGGCGGTATAAAGCCATGAAAAAAAACGAGGCGGCCTAATAAGTTCCTACAGCATCATACAATCTTCACTAGAATATAGGTACACATATATTATGAATGTAAAAGTGAGTTTTTTTATTTGTTACTTACTAAATACTCGACCGATCATTATAAAACTTTGCATTCATATTGTACCTACAGATAAGACTACTTCACACTTTTTATCTTTACAATTACTGTGGGGTAGCTATTTTTACTTGGGGATTATTAAAGTGACTTACTCTATGTATTAGAGTAGACCCAACTCCACGCAGACGAATTTGCGGTCAGAAACTATCACTGAATAATTCTAAGCACAAATTGTCGTAGTATTATTTCCTATTCATCTCTCTATTCTCGTTTTCTTTAGTTGTACCTACTAGCTGAAACCGCGATTTACTCCGCATGGATTTGAGTTTATTTCTTTTTTTGTGGGGAACCCTAATTATTATTAGTAAATTAAAGTAGCCTAAATTATTCCTTATAATATCAGTTCTAAATCAGTCCCGCAGTTCGTTAAATTAGCCGGAACAAACAGACAGACAAACATACAAAAATTTAGATATTTTTATATATATTTAGCATTTTGCCGTGTGGGGCCGGCATTAGAATTGTCCCACCCCCTCTCCACTTACGATTACGGCACTATCCCCCATTCTTGGGGAGGCCTATGTCCAGCAGTGGACGTTAAAAGGCTGATGGATGGATGGATTTAGCATTTGGCATGCTTAGCACTATACATTAATTTTCACTTCGTGTTTAAAACATACAAAAACTTTAAAAACTGCTGTTTTGTTAAAGGTAAAGTATATAATTTTATATAAATTTAATACAAAGCTGTTATTTAAACATTATAAACAAATCCACCGACAAGAGCATAGCTCTTAAATAAGAGAGAGAGAAACAAATTTATTTATTTGTATTGATAACTTTAAAGTAATATTTAAACTTACGGTTAGTCTTTAAATATTATTAGCTGATAAAATGATACAAAAAATTTGCTTTATGCCCCTGCAATATTTTTGATAGTCAACCGAATACTTACACTGTCTATAACAAACACGAAGACCTTATTGCCATTGACAAGCAGACAGCCACATAAGGTTTTCGTGTAACATTTAAATGTCAAACTATTGTATAACCTAAAGCGTTTTTAATAAAGTTCATGAGTTTTTTTGCAAAGGTCTTGTAAAAAAAGAATATTCCAGTTAATAATATGCTAACGACACACCGTCTGTCACGCGATGTCAGTACAAAAATAGTACCTATTTAAATGAGGGTATCCACGCAATGAATCTTGTAATAAAAAAAATCTAAAGCGATATATAAAACCGCATTACTAAAAAAGTATTTTATGATAATTTTATTTAGTAATAAAATTTGTTTATGAGTCGTTTAAAACCCTAAAAATTATCTCTACGTTGTAATTAATTTGACTTTATATAATGTAATTAAAATACTTTTACTAAAGTATTTCGCCAGATTACTTTGATAAAAAGATACACAAAGCACCGAAATTACGTTGACTGTAAAGGACACTGGCGACACTTTAAGTGTAGAAGAAGAAATAATTATAATTGTTACTTTAAATTATATTATTAATAAACATAAAATGTTATTTTCTCTAGTGGTGTAGAGACTTGTTTATCCTAGCATAAATAGGCTGGCTCGATCGGGGAAGTACCAACCTCTTACAGAATATCGGCGTGAAGTGATACATAGGTACTTCTACCATTGTGTTTCATATGGTGAGTGAGAGCGCTGGAGACCCAAATTCTTCCTTATTATCCTTCCTATCCTCTCCTTAGTATCCATCCTATCCTCTCCATATTATCCTTCCTCTCCACCCTATTCCTATCTCTTTCTTTAGAGATGGTGACGTGCGAGTGATGCTTCTTATGTTGGTGGCGTCCAGGTTGTCGGTCGAGTGGGGCCGGCTTTAAAATTGTGCCACCCCTCTCCACCCATGGTAGTCGTAAGAGCCGACTCAGGGAATACCGGGGGAGTGGGAAGCAGCACTCCTTCGAGTATTAACAACATCCACTGCGATCGCCAAGCGTGGCGATTACGGCACTATCCCCCCATATGAGCGCACAAGACCGCTCGTTGTGGCGTTCTCTTGGGTAGGCCTATGTCCAGCAGTGGACGTCGAAAGGCTAATGGATGGATGTCAAGGTTTTATAAAAAAACTGGACGTCGGGGGACGTCTACCAGATGTGAAAACATCGAAATTATTTTGTAGAAATAAAATGATCATAACTGGATACTTGAATACCATCTAGAGACAAAGTACTCGTCAAGACGAATCAAATGATTCCAAGCTCGATGGGGTTACGTCGTTTCATTACAGAGTTACTGTGGCCACCTTCCAGCTCCATCATCAGACCCTGGATATCATCTAGGACCGGAGTACTAGTCAAGACATTTCAAACGAGCCCTAAAACGATAGAGTTGCGACATTTAATTACAGAGTTTTGCATGGCCAGCTTCCAACTCCATCACCAGACCCAGGATAGCATCTAAAGACAAAGTACTCATCAAGACGAATCAAACGAGTCCAAACTCGATGAGGTTACTTCGTTTCATTATAGAGTTACTGTGGCCACCTTCCAGCTTCATCATCACACCCTAGATGCCACCTAGAGACAAAGTACTCATCAAGACGAATCATACGAGTCCAAACTCGATGGGGTTGCGCCGTTTCATTATAGAGTTCCTATGTCCAGCTCCATGTCATCATAATATTGCATTGTCACGATATATACATATGCGTGTAAAATTTTCGCTCAATCGGAAACCGGGAAGTGTGTCAAATTTAAGTTGCATGATTGGAACGGGACAAGTTGATTTGATTTGAAAAGCGTCGCCACGCTAATAGCCGGTTTTACTCTCCCTCCGTATTAGATGTTTCACATGAAAACATATACTAGAATCACTATAACGCCTAAAACTCTGCTTGTATTAATAAGGTGGGTGGGTTTATATGTACATAACACGTGGTCTCTAATCAATCATAGGTACACGTTACACAACATTCTTCCGTTCGGAAGAATACGGCCTACCTCACGGTAAGCGGTTACCGTAGCCTATAGACGCTCATAACACCACCAACAAAGGGGTATGAGGTGGTGCAGGAAGATAAAAAAAAGATAATAAGGAGAGGACTTATTAATTTAATAAAATTATAACAGAATAATGTAATAACAGACTTTTTGAGTAATGATATTTTTTCAAAATCCACAGAGAGATTTTTCGTGATTGCCCGCAATTTTCCTTTGGTCATTATTTTCGTCGTATTTAAAACATTTTCGAATTTTTGTGAATACGTATATTTATTTTTAACTAGACAACGTACTGGCCAACCAGAATACCCAATGTTCCTACCCTGGTCCATTCCTCAGGTGTTCAGAAAATAAATTAGGCAAAAAAACTTCACTGCAAAATAAGGAAAACCAGTAATCAAGCCAATCCATATCACCACTTAATGGACTTTCAAGCGTTTTTTAGTGTTGGATAGAGTAATTCATGAGAAAGTTTTAGGTGTCTAATTCATAAACGATTTGTATGAATTCTTGTTTAAACACAAAGTGAAAAATGTGAAATCGAAAATAACAGTCAGGAGCAGGATTTGAACCTGCATCTTCTGGATACCGTCCAGATGCTTTACCAATTCAGCCATCCTGACAATTGCTCCTGACTGCTAATTTCGATAACACATCATACTTAACGTCTTTGGGTGACGCCCCAAAGTTCGTCGTTTTTCACTTTGTGTTTAATGTATAGTGCTAAGCATGTCAAATGCTTAAAATATATATAAATATGAATTCTTGTTACCCTTCTCTTTGTCGCATTGTATGACACACATGGGAAAGAATGGGGTGGTGACACTTTTATTATTAGTTGGTGAGGTAATAAAACATTGTATTTGCAATATAATACTACACTTGAAATAAAACATCTCAAAACTTAATTATCTGGATGAAAATAACTATTTCAAAATTAGTTAAAAAACTACACCTTGCGTTTGAGAAACATTATAATTTTTGCAGCACAGTACACATGGTAAACATGAACTATAAAACATGCACTTTCGAGTATTATGAATTTGAATATTGTGGCATGCGTCGTGCATTGCTCTCGCTTATGCAAGCCGTATGTAGGTCGGCTCGCGATCCACGCAGACGCCGCCGCCCGGAGCAACGCTATCTTGATGGTAATAATATAGTAACTGTATTTTATGTGCATCGTAAGCTGTTAGTGTTAATTTCATTTAGTAAACTTTTAGATCTCTGAGATGATATAAGAACTAACTAATCAATGGATCTATGTGCCTACTTTCTATTTCTATTATAATTTAATTTATTATACTACGATATAGAGCGCTTATCGTATTTTAAAAAAGGTGTTTGCGTTACGTACGATTTACTTTTTACTTAATATTATGTAACAATATTTAAGCTGCCTAGTTGATAAACCAACGACTGCAAAGACAGTGGTATCAGTAGTTTACCTGCATGCCTGAGAGATTTTCTCGATGGCTTGTTAAGTCCTGCATTGGGCCAGCGTGGGGTACTATGGCCTAATCCCTCTTACTCTGTGAGGAGACCCGTGCCCAATGATGAGACCGGCCGTGGTTTGTGTGTGTTTCTATTTTAAAAGAAGCCCGGTAGATGGGAATTCGCGTCCCATATAACATCAGGATAACTAGAAACTGTATGAAGTTGCTCTAACAGATTCGTAAACTTCGTACGACGTATAAGGCATGTCTCAGACAGACAACTTTTCTGACGATATTTTCTGCACCAGTTCTATATTCTAAATCTATTCTGATTCCAATATCATAAATAAAATTTATGGAATCCTTTACATATAAACCGTACGAAATGTGAAAATGTTCAGACCGAAATCGAAAATCAAAATATACGACCACAGTTTATAACAAAACAGAATTCTTACATCAAAATTCGTAAGTTATTCTGAATGGTATAAATTCGCATGTCATTGTGGTACTTACTTGTGTTTATTCAAAGTGAAGCCAACACAAGTTTTTACAACGAAGCAGATACTTTTACAAGCATTTTTATGATCGAACAAATAATAGATTCGTATGCAAACCTCTTTCATAATGTTATAGAAAAAATATATAAAAAACAATATTGTAAGGTAAGGACACGACAGTATATTTGAAGTCTCAATTTGAAGTACTGACTTCTCGCCTTTCATTTATGATCATTCACAGTAGTTAGTTTTATAATCACCGGCCCTTTGATTTTTCACCGAATAACCACAACAACTTTTTAACATAATTTTTTGATTAAAATTAACATACATCAGTCTAAAGTAAACACGAATAATAGATATGATTTTATAGTTGTACTGAGACTCTGCACTCACATTTAATATTTTTAGAAGTGCGCTGTGTTGGGGAAAAGTTTCCAATACATAAACACAATCCTAAGAGAGAAAGTATAACGGGTTTGCAGGATACCAGTTCATGGTAGTATTGTAAAACCGAACACAAAAGAGCATGGAGTAATATTATGCCTCCAAATGTGCTAGGTATTTAAAAGATTCTAACTTTAATCAAAGTAAAATTATAAATGTACTCTATGTTTTCTATAGCTATATCACTATTTTATTCTTATAATGCCTATTACCATTACTGCCCTACTTTTGATGATCAATCTCTCTTCAGAGTGATAAAAAATTTATGCCGTGTGGAGCCAGCACCAAGAATAGCTCCACCCCGTCTCTTCCTATGGGAGTCGTAAAAGCCGACTAAAGGATTACTGGGAGACCGGGCAGCAGCGTTCCTCTGTGTACTAAAAACATCCACTGCGATCGCCAACCCGCCTGCTCACGTGGCGATTATGGTAAAACCCCCAATTTGGGGAGGCCAATGTCCAGCAGTGGACGATGAAAGGCTGATGGATGGATGGATGGATGGAAAGAATTTAAGCTATAGCCTACCAAATTGGCCCCGGTCAGGTTGGCAGATTTCAAGAGCCGCCAAGAAAATCTCTCAGAAATGACGAATTCCTTCCACTCCGCAAGGAATTCGTCATTTCTTTAACATATTTTTCATCAGCTAATTATACAGTATTACACTAAACTCGTACTATCTATTTTTTTTTTTTATCTGTATTTTAGCACTTGAGATGCTTAGGTACTTTGAAAAACAAATTATTTGTGAAAGTGGAGATTGGGTTTCACCGTTGGTGACTGCATTAACTTAGCGGTACAGAGCACTTTCCCGGATTGTATGGGACGCAGGTTCGAATCCTGCATGCAATAAAGCTCTATTTTTCCACTTTCACACATAATTCGTACTGTCTAATATATTTTCATAAAATATCTTCGCAATATTTCTTCAGTATTATCTTATGTAATCAAGATTATTATTTTAAAACAATAATGAAATAGTTGATTTTATTTATGTTATCATAACAAATTGATCATTTATTAGTAAAATTCTTGAGGACAGCTACGAAGCGAACCTTAGGGACCGGTACAAGCGGTCAAAAAATCTTGACATGCCGAAGTGCTTTAAAATATTTAAATTTTTTTTTGGATTAAGCAACGGCTAAAACCACAGGTTACAGCTAGTATTGAATACAGAAGTAGTTCATTCTAATAAAACTTAATGAAAATTCACGCTCTACTACACTCGATAAATTTCAATTATACTTACTTTGTATTTTAGAACAAGTGAATTAGAACTTTGGAATTTAGGGTTGCTAAAACATTGAAGGAAATATTTTAATTTTGTTACCGTAATATTCTAGTTCTTTATTTGCCATTTAAATTAGATTATTTGCTAAAATATTCACCAGTAGTAGTGAAATAATCTTAATATATTTAATACACCATATTTAACATTACAGCTGTAACAATAGTTTTAGAGTATGAAGTACTATGAGTATGTACTTACTACTTAAATAAATAAATAAATATTTACGGACATTTTTCACACAACGTCCACTGGTCCCAAACTAAGCATAATGCTTGTGCTATGGGTACCAGATTACGGATATAATACATATATTACTTTTTTTTTTATAAATACATACATATAATTAGAAAACACCCAGACGCAGTGCAAATATCTGTGTTCATCACACAAATATTTGTCCTGAGTGGGGGAATCGAACCCGCGACCTCGTGCACGGAAGTCAGTTACACTACCAACTACGCCACGAGGCCTTTACTTATCACATTTAGCCACAGTACGTGATTTACAAATT
Source organism: Leucoma salicis (assembly GCA_948253155.1). Classification (NCBI taxonomy): domain Eukaryota; kingdom Metazoa; phylum Arthropoda; class Insecta; order Lepidoptera; family Erebidae; genus Leucoma; species Leucoma salicis. The sequence goes on from OX411818.1 coordinate 10,751,509, forward strand.
TAAGAGATAGCTGATTTTTACAGTAATGGCCTAAAAAGTATCCAATTACAGCCCAAAACAAAAAAACTGTATTTATAATTATTCGTTTAAATTCATAGTCTTTTTTTATTTGTATCGGTGTATGCTATGATATTTAACTTAATCTCTTATCACAATAAAATATTAGGTAGTAGGTATTCAACTCCTCCAAAGGAAACGTTTTATAAATAAATATATTTTTTTTCAATTCTTCTTCTTTCTGCAATGTTTCTTGCCAGATATTTACATTTCAAACTTTCACTCTGACTAATTCCTTTTTAATAATTATATTTCTTTTTTCAAATATTTTCGAACTAGCCTGCTTACTTTTTGTGAAGTTCTTAATTTTCGTAACTTTGCATATCACGATTCCACACCACGTTTATTTTCATATTTAATCTTCTGTATTAGGCGCTCCATTCGAACTTTATTTTTAATTTTATATCTATTATTGCCACTCCACACCTTAGTATACACTTACTTATAAATCCACTGCAATAGTCACACAGCAGTCACATCCAATCTTTTTTCACCCTCCCCTCCATATTCTGGACTGAACAGAGTGGCAAAGTCGATATCGACCTCCCACTTGAGTGTTGTGGGTTCGATTCCCCTATGTCCTATAACTGTTTGTGTGATCTACAAATGGTTGTTCTGAGTCTGGGTGCATTTTTGTCCGTGACATTGTATGTTTGTAAAGTTCCCTGTGATAAAATGATTATTCCTAAGTGTAGGGTCTAGTCTAGTCTTTAAAAAAAAAAAAATTTTTGACCTTATTATTGCCAGTAATCTAATGAATATTTCATTTTATCTATTTCCAAATACGCAGTATAATTTTTTTCTGTAAGACGGGAAAATTGGAAGCCCTTTATTAAATAAACCCGCCGTGTGCCGTCTCTACTCTATATCTTTTTTTTTTATTGCATGTAGTGGCAGACGAGCCACGGCCCATCTGATGGTAAATGGTAACCGTCGCTCATAGACTCAACTATACCGAGAGTATTGTCAAGCCGCTGCTCACCATTTCATTTCACCGATATAAAATGAAAAAATACGGGTATCTCCTGCTACAACCAAAACACACCGATGTGCTTCGTGGCCGGTCACACGAGAGATGGTGGTACCAACCCGCTCGGGCCTGATACCAAGTGAGTATTCCCACTTGGTACTTAGCCCTACCACCAGTCATGCAATGGATGATAATTGCTTACTTCCCTTAGTCGCCTCATACGTCACCCGTGGGAAAGAATGGGGTGGTGACACTTGTATTCTTAGTCCATCACCACACGGTGATCTGGCGGACCACTGGAACTCCGGCGGCGTACCCTTTCGGGTTCTCTCTACTGAGTAACGCTAAATATGTAGTGCCTACACTTTTAATATTAGACTATTCGCCAACCCTATATTATAGGTAACACAAGACGATTTCTAAATTCCCATTGCTTTCACTGAACACACGTAGTTACCCATTTATCAGCTATTTACACCTCGTACCATTGTTTTATGTGTGGAAGTGAGTGAAATAGAAACACATTTCGAGATATCGTATGAAATAGTTTCAAAATGTTGTTCATTTGTTGCCGATATATATATATGTACTTTGCCTAAGTTTGTGCTATATGTATTTTACTTTGTTTAATCAACACAAAATAAGATAAGTATATGTAACTATACATAGATTTTAGGTTGTGAATTTAAAGATAATAAAGTGCATTCGATCAAATACATTGCGTATTTGTAAGAAGCCAAACCAGTGCCCTCTTCTACAGTTTTCAGGACTTACATTATCCGACCACAGAAGTAATTTAACACAGTACCAGTGGTCCACTAAGGCAGGTTTACGCCTTATATTACGAAATAATGAAGCTTCGCAAAGAGATACGAATATTGATACTTAATAACTACACAGCAGTTAATGTTTTCATTATTCACTTATATATTTTTATTAACTGAGGTAAATTTAAAGTATAATAAAGCAGTCATGATGTCTGCCAAGAGAAGTGAAATCTTAAAACTATAAATAGGTTGTTGTTATTGCATATCCAAATTATTTGTTTGATCTTACACATGGGCTGCGCAAGCCCAGTATTAAATATAAATACAACTTAATTAAAATAATAACGAATATACATTTTTTTATCTATATACCTAACATTGCAGATATTAGGTTCAATTTACTTAATTCTCTTTATCATTATCATTCCCTTCAACAATAATTTATAATAGGAACATATATAGTGTTATCGTTAACACGTCACGTGACCATGTCTGTGACGACTTACATGAATTTACTCCCTATCCAAACCTTCCTATAGAAGTTTTCACTTCAATAAGAAATTAAATTAAAAAATTAACACAGATACGTGACTCGCACACACACAGTGACGGGCCTCATGGCGTAGTCGGTAGTGTAACCGACTTCCGTGCACGAGGTGGGTTCGATTCCCACTCAGGACAATTATTTGTGTGATGAACACAGATATTTGTGCTGCGTCCGGGTGTTCTTTATCTATTATATGTATATATTTACAAAAAAAAGTAATATTATGTACTATATGCGTCATCTGGTACCTATAGCACAAGCGTTAAGCTTAGTTTGGGACCAGAGGACGTTGTGTGAAAATGTCCGTGAATCCGTGATACTATTATAAACGTGAAGGTTGGTATGTCTGGGTTCTTTCCTCATATAAATTAGATTTTCAAATAAAATCAATAATACAACCACGATGTTATTCCGCTTAGTAGATTTCTATGAAATAACTTACACATGTTGTTAAAAAATAACCCTGAGTCTGGATATGAGGTCAATATGCAACTTATAATAGTTTTTTGTAAAGCAGATATTTTACTTATTTACAAGGACTCTTAATACTTACCGAATGATAAGAATACCATTATTTGTTCATAGCTACACGAATACTTGCACAACGATAATGATAGTCATTCAGAAACCGAAACACCATTAGGTAGATACTAATTCGCGTGTATTAGGAACCGCATTGTTTTGTTTCAAAATTATATATAGATATCATTCAGGGAGTTACTATAAAGGTGTACCAATTACGGCCTGTAGCGGACATAATCTTTTCAATTAATTAAAATTAAACTAATAATTTATAAAATCCATCAGTGGTTTTCTTTTCTTGATAGAACTTTGCAAAAAGATTATGCTATATAATGTTTTCCATCGCTTTTGTTACATATTTTTGCTATTGCTATTCAAGAAAACAATAAAAGGTAGGTAGAATCGCTTAAAAAATCGTTCGATCGTCGCACATTTGTCTTTACGACCCATGCCACCTATCGGATACATTTACGAGTACATGCATTAATATAATATAATAAGTTTAATTTTGCTATTAAAAATCATACTATTTGTTGGTGCGATTTTTTAAACATCATGATCTGTATTTTAGCACTTGACATGCTCAGCTACTTTAAAGTACAAATTAGTTGTGAATGTGGAAAAAGAGAACTTTATTGCGAGCGGGATTCGAACCTGCATCCTTTTCAATCCAATATAATGCTTTCTATCGCTTTTGTTACATAATTTTGCTATTGGTATTCAAGAAAACATTAAAAGGTAGGTAGAATCGCTTACAAAATCGTTTAATGGAGTCATTCTAATGACGATAATAAATTATTATATTCTAGGCTAAAGTACAAATTACTTGTGAATGTGGAAAAAGAGAACTTTAGTGCGAGCGGGATTCGAACCTGCGTTCCATTCAATCCTAGTGCTCTAAGCCGTTAAGTTATCGCACTGACCGATAGTCATACCCAATGTCCAAATCACATTTGTCTTTACGACCCTATTCTAGTCTATTCATTAATTACTAATTAACACTGGGTTCTCCGTAATAAATTTTGTAATAAATTATAAGCTGAATTAAATTTAGTTTTTTCATCAAAAAAGCTGTACCATTCAAAATGTTTGAGAAAATTTATGTATTTCATATATTTGTGGATTTTTCTATTGTTTTAAAAGTTATTCTACTATTTCGTGCGTACATAAATCCAACAAATTAAAACATAGCATCACGCCTGTATTCCCTGACATTTGTCTTACGACCAACGCCATCTGTATATGTGTGTGGATATGTGTGGAGATTGGGATGATCGAAAGATCGGTAGGATAGCTCAGTGGCTTAGAGCACTTCACCGGATTGGAAAAGATGCGGGTTCGTTTCCCGCTCCTACTAAAAATCTCTTTTTCCTTATTCACAAATAATTTATACTTTAAAAAGTAGCCGAGCATGTCAATTGCTAAAATATAGATCTAAAAAGACCTCTATGTAGTTACATCGGTTTCGTACTTTTATCCTGTAATCGGACCAATATGGTGGCGTTTATATACCGACACTTCAACACTCCGATGTACTGACAGTCAATTTGACACCACTGAAAGGATTGTAGCGCTGCCCAACTTTCAATCGAATCAAAGGCTTTATTATAGTCCTAAAACGAGGCCGATTATATTCCACGGTCTTTTGTATAATCTGGCGCAACGTATTTTATACTAAATAACAAACATATATATAAATACACACATTGCTTACAACCCGAAACTAATTCAATTACAAGGTACAACATTCATTCACAACAATAATTTATAACTTCATTGAAAATTTTAATAGCAATAAAGATTCCCGTTATCTTCATTTCATATCAAAACCGGGGCAGAACTCATTGCTATTATTTGCGATCATGGCTTTGATTCAATCTGTGAAGGTTTCTAAACGCTGTAAGGTAAATTTCACAATAACGGGCTTTGCAAGTTGCGCAGAGCGGTCCAAATGAAGGAACTTTTAACAATACACTCTCCATAATTTCCTTTGAAATGTAATGGTACATGTAGTTAGTCGTTAATTTAGTGTAATCAAGAGAGTTATTACTTCCTCGGCAATGGAATTTCATTTCAGATTGCACCTAACATCCTAGGGCTTACTGGGGTGTTGTAAATGTAGGAGTTATTTAAACAAGGGCAAGAGACGTGTACGTGATGGGTACATATGTTACACATAATATAACAGTAAATATTTAATAACAAGTGAGAAAAGGTTGATGGATGGATGGATAGAGAAAAGTTTAACATAGCATCACGCCTGTATTCCCCGAAGGGGTAGACAGAGGTGTATTACACACCCACGACTCGCCAGCTATGTTTAAGTCCCACGTAATAGGGGGCGAGCCTATTGACGTCTACCAGTCACATTTCCAAACTCCGGGCTGCCACTGAGAATTTTTCTTTTTAGGAAAAAGCTCAATAACATTGCCCGACCCGGGGATCGAACCCGAGACCTCATGATTAGCATATGTAATAGGTTATATAGGCGTGTCTAAATACAAAACGTTTTTGTTTTTAGATTTTTTGTCTGTTTGTTTGTACGCGCATCACGCAAAAACTACTGAACGGATTTTGATGCAACTTTTTTTATTTGATAGCTCTTAATTAGATTTAAAAACTGGTATACATTTTATCCCGCTGCTATATCGCGAACCTGAGATGTAACCCAAAAACTAGCTTTTTGCTGCGGCGTAGCCGCGGGCAAAGGCTAGTTTATAAATATAATTAATAGTCCAAATGTGGCACCATAAAATTAAATTACATTATACAAATATTTTGATTTTAGCACTTGATGTGCTCAGTTACTTTATAGAACAAAAGCCATCACAATGACTACTGCGATAGTCCCTGCGATGGCTTAGCGGTCTAGATCACTTCCCCGGATTGGAAGGGACGCAGGTTCGAATCCCGCTAGCAGTAAAATTCTCGTTTTGCACATTCACTATTAATTTGTTCTACATATTAAAAATATTAAATTAGATAGACCTCTTTTATACAAAGATCTTCTTTTAGTATTTTTCTTATCATAATTTGGGTATCTTAAATACATGAGCAACTTTTAAGAATACCTTGTGTATAAAGTCACTATTTTGTGAATTGTGCATAATATTATATAAGCAGTCAAATAATTTATCAATTTAATTAAACAATATAAATTTGCGTCAATTTTTTGCAATTTTAAACATTGTTAAAAATGCTTGTAGTTAAAAAAATATTTGTCATTTATTTATTTTTGTACCATACTTGAAAGATTTCCAGCCCATCTCTAGCGGCAATAACCCAGCTTAGAAAGCAAGGAAGTGCCAGCGGTGTTCAGTCAATATTGTCGCGGTTCAATAATCTGAATTGGTTCAGTTTAAACAGTTAAAAACACACTTTGTTTCTCAGTTTCACCAAATATATTTGTTTCCTCTGACCAAAACACGTGGATTTCAAATTGATTATTTCAAGAAAAACTCAGTTTTGACAATAGTTATACAAAGACCATAAAATCTAAGTTACTTTTGAGGCCATGTAAAGTCGTGCAGCACGATTTTTTTCTTTAAACATCTTAAATGGCCTACATTTTCAGTCAAGTTAAATAAACAAGTCGTGTTGAGTATTATTATCACAAAAACACCAGGATCTCAAACGGTTCACAATTCGAAAAAGGAAAGCGGTGACAGTGTAAACAAAAACCATGACACGTAAGATTCACTTCATCCAATTACCGTTTCCATTAGAGCTGTACAACCCAGAGATTCTTGGTATCTTATTAATATACAGAGTAAATTGACATTTTGTATTCGTCTGTACTTTTATAAAGTTGTAACAGAGCTATGTCTGTGCATTTAAGATCCATCCATCAGCCTTTCGAAGTCCACTGCTGGACATAGGCCTCCCCAAGAGAACGCCACAACATGTGTTTCGCTCATATGGGGGATAGTGCCGTAATCGCCACGCTTGGCAGGCGGGTTGGCGATCGCAGTGGATGTTGTTAATACTCGAGGGAGTGCTGCTGCCCACTCCCCCGGTATTCCCTCAGTCGGCTCTTATAACTCCCATGGGTGGAGAAGGGTGGGACAATTCTAAAGCCGGCCCCACACGGCAGGCATTTAAGATATTTGATATTTGAGAAAAAAATAATGTATTACGCATTTTTGTAGAATTTCTTATCTGTTTGTGTCTTCGGGCATCACGCAAAAAGTACGAAACGAATTTAATTTAAAGTTTTTTTTGATAGGCCGTGATTGGATTTAAAGCTATTATACGTTTGATTCCGGTACTATGTCGGGACTCTGAGTTAAAACCGAAAAAAACAGCTTTTATCTGGGACGAAGCCGTGGGCTTGTAAATGCTAATAAAAAAAGTTGAAATGTTAGTTTATGTATTTATTTACTTGGGTGGCTATTTATAAGCTACTAGCTACTGCCTGCGAGTTCGTTTAGACTTATCTCACAGGAACTCGTCATCGGAATAAGAAATACTTTGGAAAATCCAAAACTGCACGGCTCATAATCTTCATTTTTCATTTCACAATAAAATAGATTATTTGATAGGTAACTAATAATGTATTGGTCATACTAAGAAGTTTTCAATAAATCACATAGATAGTGCTAATTTCAAAAGTACTAAAGTGGGTTTCATGTCTTATACGCCATCTAGCGCTAATTTTAAGAAGTACTTCTATATTGGTCTATAGAAATAGTTCTCATGAAAGGCGCTGGTTTTAGTGTCGCGTTGAGCGTAAATATTCCGTATTTATTTGTTTATTTAATAACAATTAAACCACATCGAATCAGACCGTGAAAAGTAATAGGGCTCTATTCGTAGTAATACTCAACGAAAAACGAAAAAAAAAAAGACTCGATTAGTAAAGTATTTCGGTTGTTATCGTGTTAACATACATTACCTACAACAAATGGACGTCCAATACAGAATTTTTTTTAAAGTTTTTTAACTATTTGAAATAACAAAAATGGCATAAAAATATCATGAGTGTCAAAAATTGTGTTTTTTCTTGATATGTGTGTGTATATATTGTTTTACAAGTGCAATATATGATAAATATAGACATTTTAAGTTTAAAAAATCAGTTGTTTTGTATAAAACGGGAATAGTACCCACCTCAACGCTTCGATTATGAGGCGTGCAATATTCTATGTAGGTATTTATCTAGGGTATAATATTCTAAGTATATACCAAATTTCGTACAAATCCATCCAGTTGTTATGGCTATATACCAAAAATAGCCATCCTACAATAACATAATAAAAGTAACCTATAATGCTATATCATGGATCTTCGTGCTACATTTCATACAAATCTGCTCAGACGTTTAGGCGTGATTGACGAACAAATATCCAAACATGTAAATATTTAAACATCTTCACGAACTTTCATATTTATAATATTAGTAGGATGGCTATAAACTCTAACATTACGCTAAGGCCCTTAAGAGCAAAGCAATTAGCATGTAATTATAGGTAAGCAGTGGAGAGACGAATAATAAATTCTTATGATTCCCATCAGTAATCGAAACTGCTAAAGATTATAAGGAAAAACAGATGATACTGAATTTTAAATTGAATAACATAAAATTATTTGCAATAATTAATCAAGTAATTCTGCACTTAATATTTTATGATAAATAATCAGCTTGTGGATAATAAGAAGCTTAATACACTCAACAAAACAATAAACAATAGCGTTGAAAGTCTTTTGACAGTAAGATACCTCAGTATAAAAGGTAATAAAAATAACAATATTAAATATCGTATACATTTATAGGCTTAACAAAATATTCAATCGTTCGCAACTAATTTGAAAGCCCTTCCTTCACAATCGCGGTTGCCTCTTGTCCCGTTACTTGGACTAAATGCGATAACTCGGAACGACCCAGTCTACTATTGTTCATTTCAATACAGTGACGGACGTTCCACCGTCAAAGGATTTGTTGAAAGTGGGTAAGCTATTTTTTATGTTCAAAATAGAGTCCACACTCTCTTGATGATAAATTACTGTCAAATTGACTATAGCGACTAAAATTAATTAGTTTCCGAGATTGAGTTATGCTAGAATAGTACAAAGACATACACCAATTAAGGAGATTAGCTTCAGCTAAATGCAACTTGTTTCAATATTGCTAATCTACATTGATCACCGACAGCAATAGCTGTAAGGCGCATATTAAAAAGATCCCTTCTTTTCAGTTCTACCATCAGGTACACTATAAACTTTACATGAGATGAGATACAATTTTTAGTGCCATTGTATTCGCAATAAATGGATTTTAGATATGCTACCCGTAAAAAGACTGAGTCTCAAGCTCAATCTTCTAACATAGAATGCAGCAAAATGGTTTTAACGAAGAGTCTTCTAACATCGATCGCAGCAAAAAAAGGTTTTAAAATTGATGCATGTAAATAGTTTTTTAACAGCCTGTTACTATCCCACAGTGGGACATAGGTCTCCTTTCAGAGTGAGAGGTGTTTAGGCCATAATAATAATAATCCACCACGCAGCCCAGAGCGGGTTGACAGACCTCACAAAGCGCCGATAAACTGATGAACTGATGGTTCCGGTGTCCCGCCAATAAAGGCGGAGAGACGGCACACGGCGGGTTTCTTTAATGGGTGAGGGCCCCACACTACCCTGTACGTTACCCCGAACAACGGGGTGTGTGGTTAGGAACATTTTTTCCCGCCTTACAAAAAAAAGGGTGGCGGATTTCCTCACAATGGTTTTCCCTCTCCGAAAAAAGACATTTATTTACAAAGAAACATATAGTTTCGGAAAATCAGAAGTGTGTGTAATGTAAATGTAAATTTTAAAATATTATTAAATACATTGGGTGCGCGCCAACGTATAGAGAATGGACACGACAACCTTGTAAATGTAGTTTCTTTTTAACTTTACTTCCTAGTTTACGCTTAGATTATCTATACACATATATAAAATAACTAGCCTAAGCTAGTTTTTAGGTTGTGACTCAGGTTCCCGCTATAGTAGCGGGATAAAATGTATACCAGTTGTTAAATCTAATCGAGATCTATCAAATAGAAAAAGTTGCATCAAAATCCGTTCAGTAGTTTGTGCGTGATGCGCGAACAAACAAACAGATAAACAGACAAAAAGACAAAAATCTAAAAATAATGTTTTGTGTTCAGACACATCTATATAGCCTAATGCAGTATTTTTTTCTCAAATATCTTAAATGTACAGACACAGCTCTGTTATAACTTTATAATAGTATAGATAACTGACTGCTATATCAACGCCCAAACTCCTGGGGCTAGGATCGTGAAAATAAACAGAAGGGTTTCTATGATAATGTAGGTAAGCACCAAGAAAGGCTTTTACGAAAATCCTATACAAATTGGATTTTTCATCACATTATAAAACAGATAAGAGGGCAACACTATGGGGCGAGCGTAGCCGCAAGCAATGCGCTTTTATATATGTAAGTCGGGTTAGTTACAACATTTATATATAACTCGAGAATGGTTAGACAGATTTTTATAACCTTTAATTTGTTGGATTTGTCTCCATCCGGAGTAGCAGAATAAATATTAAAACAATGGGAAAATTCATGAATAAATAAAATTATTATACATTTCACACAGCAGTGATAGCTTATATTTAGATATTTTAATATATGTTTTTAGCATTTGACATGCTTAGCACTATACATTAAACACAAAGTGAAAAATGTGAAATCGAAATTAACCCTATTAATCCTGCTCGTGACTGTTATTTTTGATTTCACATTTTTCACTTTGTGTTTAGTGATAGCTTAGTTCGATCTCGAGTCCAAGGTTCAGCTTGTACCACTTCTAACTTTACGAGATTTTTCAAAATAATGTTTGTTTACAATTTATCATTTCTCGGTGAAGGAAAACATCATGAGAAAACCTGCATGCCTGAGAGATTTTCTCAGCGGCTTGTGAAATCTGCCAACTGGCATTGGGCCAGCGTGGTGGACTATGGCCTAATCCCTCTCATCATAAGAGGAGACCCGTGCCCACAATAGATGGACAGAAAAAAGGTTGAAATAAAAAACATTTCAATGAATAAGTTGTAATAAGGTGTTTTGTGTTCAGACACTTCTATATAGCTTAATACAGTCATTTTTTCTCAAATATCTTAAATGTACAGACACAGCTCTGTTACAGTTTCATAATAGTTTTTTTTTCTCAAATATCTTAAATGTACAGACACAGTTCTGTTACAACTTTATAATAGTATAGATAGATAGATGTGAAAGTACTGGGCTAAACAAATAAATACTTTAATGAACATAAGTACTTCCTTAAAAGATAATTTTTACTTCCTTAATAATGTAAATGCGAAAGTGCGTTCGTTTGTTTGTTATACTTTCACGCTATAACTAATCAACTGATCCTCATGAAAATTATATTTCCTGGGGGATAACAATCTTTCCACAGACAGCATTAATGTGCAGTATACTGATGTATTTAAAAACTAATACGCAGACGTATTAGTTTTTAAATACATTCGTTCTGTCTACGACAGAAACTAGTCTTATAATAAAGTAAAATATGATGTGATTTTATACAAAAATATTATGATAACGCCTTTATCATTGAAATGTTTGTTGCTACAAACGTAGCAAACAAAAAAGGCTAAAAGAGACTGGTATCTCCACTTTCAGAAGTTATGTCAACCTTCAACTTTGCTATTATAACTTGATATTAATGCCTTAATAAGCCGTGACCTCGTAATTTGTAAATCTATTAGCTTATTTTTTATAAGAAACTGTATAACTTATTTCAAAACACACACAGTTTGTGACGATTATTAGAACTCTACAATCTTATACATCGTCAGAATTGTTTATTTAATTCGCTCTATCCTACGCCAATTGTTTTTAATAGGAGTCTGTTCGCAAAATTTATTCTTTTCAACAAAATTTCACAGTACACGGCTGTATACTGAATCCCAAAATACAAACCTCGGTTTAGTGTGGGCACTTAGTAACAAAACATTAAGCAATGCAACTGTATTGTACGTAAGACTGACAATTGTGTATATTTTGTTGAAGATATATAAAAGATTATTATTATTATTTACCTTTGCCTATAGACTACTAAATTAGACAGGCCAACGTACAAACTAGCCACCGCTTCGAATACGTCATCCTCTGGCACAAAAATACGTTAACCTCCGTCTTTCTCTGTACACTATTTGGCATTGTATGCCAAATTTCATGATGATCGGTTATTTACGACGTGAAAAAACAAACAAACAAACAAACTTTTATATTTATAATATTAGTAAGAAGTAAAGGGTACGTCCTTTATCCTACTCGAATGTTGGCTTGCCTGCTATTAACGTTCCAGAATTTTATTTAGATATTATGATTATTCTACCAGGGCAGTGGTGGTGCTTCAAGTTACATTTTGTGATGGTGAAAAGACACAATACCTATATGAATTTAAAAAAAAACTATAGTTAATGGCTAACAAGGCCAAGGCTAAAGAAACTCAGAGGATCTTATATTATTTTTTAGATATTGCAAATGAGTTTCCGCCTTTAACAAAGAATGATAATTATTTTAGTAATGTATTTTGTAGCAAGTAGGTTTGTATTCCAAATTGTCTAATTATTCATAATAGCATCAAGCATTTGATGTCTATTACAATTATTAACTGCCTAGATGATGCAGCGGTAGTGTGGGTGACTGCTGCTTATGAGGTCTCGGATTTGATATCCGGGTTGGGCAGTGCTATTGAGCTTTTTCGTAAAAAGAAAAATTGTCAGTAGCAGCCCGGAGTTTGGAAATGTACTCGGTAGACGGCAATAGGTTCGCTCTCTATTACGTGCGACTTAAACATAGTTGGCGAACCGTGGCTGTGTAATACACCTCTGCCTACCTTCTGGGATACACGCGTGATGCTATGTTTGTTTGTTTGTTTACAATTATAAAAGATGTTCAAGACTAGTCACTGAATTTATTGACGTGAATTAAATAACTCTCTTGAATGATTTCATAGCGCCGGTAGAAGCACAGATTACTCTTAATCTGTGGGTGGAATTAATTTAAAGCGAGGTTTTGTTATTGTATCTTTACTGAACGCTAGGAAATTATTTTTCAATATCAACAAGGCTTAGATTCATTCAGCAAGACCAATTTTGCCGGCTATTATATCAATTTCATATTCTTCAATTGTATAGTACCTACTCCCTTGAATTGTAGTGATAGCCTAGAGGCAAAACCAGGAGCTGTAACGACGGTGGTATCGAGTTCGATTCCCAGTTCAAGGTAATCGCATAGCATACATGTGTGATTTTTCAAAATTATGTGTGTATGTTTACAAATTATCACTGATCGGTAAAAACATCGTGAGTAAAACCTGCATATTCGAAATATTATTTCGATGGATGAATCGATTCGACATTCACATAGTGCACCATCACTATGTCCTGAATCCTTCTTGATCTAAGAAGAGACCCATATGAAAGAAATATTGGGACAATATAATATAGGTTGAAAAAAAAAACAATGAATAAATATTTTATTAATTTGAGAATATTTTACATATTAAAGAGTAGAGTTATTTAATATAAGACAATTTTATGATAGTACTAAAATAAACCAATATTTAATACTTCCTGATATTTACGCGAATGAAAATAAATTGCTGTTCGTTAGTCTCGCTAAACCTCAAAAATGGCTTGACCGAGTTGAATAATTGTGTGTTACCAGTGATGACATACGGAACAGAGACGTGGTGGAATGTTGGCCTCGTATCAAGGCTCAAAGTCGCTCAGCGGGCCATGGAGTGGGCTATGCTTGGTATTTCCCTACGTGATCGAATCCGTAATACGGAGATCCGTAGGAGAACGAGAGTGACCGACATAGCCCGCCGGGTTGCCATGCTGAAGTGGCAATGGGCAGGCCACATCGCTCGACGAACCGATAACCGTTGGGGACGAAAGGTTCTCGAGTGGCGACCACGTATCGGAAGGCGCAGCGTAGGGCCTCCCACCAGATGAACCGACGATCTGGTCAAAGATGCGGGGAGCCGTTGGATGCGGCCGGCACAGGACCGCTCGTTGTGGCGTTCTCTTGGGCCTATGTCCAGCAGTGGACGTTGACAGGCTGATGGATGGATGGATGGATGGTATTGTTCGCTCTAATACAGAGGTGGCTTAAAAGATTAAAAAAATAGGGAATACCCTTAAAAATAAATCAAAATTCGGAATTGGTAATTTTGTACGACAATTGCCTCTTTAGTTCCTGAACCTACTTTGTTGGCTAACAGAGGACAGAATGACAGCTACTGTCATTCTTTCGAAATTGAATTACAATCAAGTTTTATTTCAAACCTTAGACGATGCAGATTGATTAGGATTCATAATCCATGATTAAATAAATTGTAGGTGATATGAAGTTCAGCGGGTCATCTAGATATGAAATAAAACTACAGACTACTACTAGATTTTCAAACATCTCAGTCCATCCGTGATCATGAATGCTGGAGATAGTAGAAAATCAAGTAAATTCAATAGATTCCGTAAACGTAGATAAATTTTATAAACCAATATTTACTATAACTTCAATTTATAATGGGCCCCTAAATGAGGAAGTGCTATTAAGTTACCCATTAACGAGGTTTTTAAACCATAATTAATGGGTTTATTAAAAGTAAGTTAACCGACACGTCATATTCGTTTTTATTTCACAATGCAAGGCTATCAGCCTATCAAGCATAATGATCATTAGGTAATTCTAACAGATATGTAATTATAGTAAATGTAATTTTTAAGAATATATTGTTGGTACGCTAATGACTCTATCAGATAGTTTATAAAGATACCTTGACCAAAATAACGAAGATGAATTTAATGAATTCGTTGGGTTGACACACAATTTTTGGATTTTAATTTAATTTTTTAACAGCGCCAGATGAGGCATTAATTTATTTTGTATTCAATCTTATCTTCATTTAAGAAATTAACTAACTAACTTATCATCAGGCCATTTCCCTTGCTGGTAGGCAGAGAGAACAGAGTGCCAAGAGGCTCTATTCTTTATGTATTAAAGAAATTGGTCATATTGTAAGCGGTACCACCAAGTTCAGAAGACAAGTCGAAAATCATCGCAGCCCTACGATCAAGTGAGCCTTTTGCGCTTAAATGTACCAGGAATTTTAGGGATATGATGCACTGTATTTAGGCACAAATAAAAAACCACTGAAGCAATACAACATAGTACCAGTGGGCCGCCAATACAGGCGGAGAGACGGCACACGGCGGGTTTTTTTAGTGGGTGAGGGACCCCCGCTACCCTGTTCGTTGCCCGAACGACAGGGTGTGCGGTTAGGTACATTTTTGCCCACCTTAACAAAACTAAAAAAAGGCACAAACAAAAAACCTTCACTCAGAGACCTCTTGAAAGTTTTAAATTATCATGTTTATTAGTGTACAGAATTCCAATAAAATATGTCTTATATTTTATTGAATTTCTGTCTGTTCCGTTAGTGTTTTCATCTCTGGGTCTTTGTTATTTTTCTCAGAGTTAAGACAAAGATACATCAATTATGGAAGTACCTACTCTATTACAATAAGTTCTTGTGCACCATTCAAGCGATAAGCCATTAGAATAATAACTTGTGAATATCAATATTGCAGTAATTAAGCAATCAACTAGTTTTTGTGCTAGATTTTTTTAACATTTTCTAGGATTAATATCAAATTTCTTAGCACTTGAAATATTATTATACATTATAAGAAATAGTTATAAGCCCAGATCTAACTTTTTTTTGTTAAGGCGGGATAATTGTACCTAACTGCACACCCCGTCATTCGGGGCAATGAACAAGGTGGTGCAGAGCCCTCACCCACTAAATAAACCCGCCGTGTGCCATCTCTCCACGTGAATTGGCAGGCCACTGGAACTATGTGACATTATTTTAGTGTTTTTATTCCTAATCAGGTTTAACTTTAAATCACTAATATAATTTAAAATGAAAAAAAAAAGAACTATAAAATCCTACTTATATTTTAAATGTGAAAGTTTTTATATTTGGGTGTTTCAATGTTTGTTACTCAATCACGCAATAACGCCTAAACAGAATTGGATTATATTTGGTACATGAGTAGTTTATTACCTATATTAATACATAGGATACATTTTATTCAGGAAAAATGTTAGGTTTCTTTGGGATAGCTATTTTTGCATAGAGATATTTAACGTACCATAGAGTGAATTGTTTATAGTGACCAAATTCTGAGGTCCACGCAGATGAAGTCACGAGCAACACCTAGTATTTAACAAAATTAATTTATACGTAATTTAACCTACATTCGCCAGTGTCTGGTTTATGCTTTGACGAAGTAAAGCTAATAACACCGATGGCGCACTTTCGCCGAGAATACAACACTTGGCAATTGACACAGTGGCCAGAATCTGTCGCAATTAACCCAGCATTTGCGCTTATAGAATTTTATTATATCCTTGTAGTGACACCAAGCTATAGTACAATTATAGAACATTTTTTAAATCCTCCCTCCTTATTCTTAACATCAAACCATGGTGTTATTTAACACGTTCCCTGCGCCATCATTTTCAAAGAACTTTCAGCTGGTGCTTTGGAGACCTAAAAGATCTCGAAACTAAACTACTCCTTGGTGCGTTTGAGACCTAATCAGTCTCCTAAATATACAGTTTTGAAAATAATTTATATCTTCCAAAAAACCAATGACATATATTTTAAAGTTTTTGTGGGTCAAAGATAGCCTATTGCTCTATATTTTGCTAGGTTCGCACGCAGTTATGACATTAGAATAAACTACAAATACAAAAAAAAATAGGTATCGATTGTATCTCGTACCGCAACCGAAGATAGTTCAATATGTGTAGTATGTAGTGATGGGAATAAAATAATATCTCAGTTGTCGATTAAACAAGTTTTTGAAGAAGTTTATTTATAAACTATGCAAAGTGTTTTTCATTAAAACACGGTAAGCACATTGATTGTTTGCAAATGGTGCTGTTTAATGTGCGGCGTAACAACCCACACGTAATTTTTTGTCGCCACGTTGGAAAACATGATCTGTACATCTTCCTTCGGGGAGTTCTGTAATAAAATGCATTATATAACCTCTAAACAAACAGCATGCAACCACGTCAGTGAAGTAAATGCAATGGAATCTAATTTTATTAGTTTTTCTTATAGTGAAAAGTTATTCGAGTGTCTTGTGTGTATTTTTGATTTAAAGCTGTTGTTGCTTTAAAAAAATATATGGTGGTATTAAATTAATGACCTTTTTTGAAATGGGGAGTACAGAAGCAATAACTGAAAACGTTGAATATTTAAAAGTCAAAATTGAATGTCTTTTTTTCAACTTTTGTATGGCGGCATAGGGCAGAATAACAGATTATCAGCAACAAACTATTTTTTTTAAATATATTTTATTTCGAATTTATATATTCAGAATGTGTTCAGTTATCGCTTCTGTACTCCCTATTTCAAAAAAGGACGTGAATTTAATTCCATCCTATATATAATACATTGCCATGGGACACCTGTATAGTTGACACATATAAAAGTGGATTTCAAAGGTATCTTGTAAGTTTACTATAGCAACTTTTTGTTATAATAATATAATAATCTCCTCTCTCGATGCTAGGACAACAGCATAACGCAAGGAATGAATATAATTCTACTACTGTGCGTTAGGGACCTAATCCATCTCAATTTTTTTATTTTATGTCCTTGAATTCAGCTTTAAGTAGGAAGCAAATATGTATATTTGTCTAACTCATACTTAAAGAACTTTACACGTTAGAGCCTCCCGCAAGGAGTGAAACCACACGATTATAGTCAACGCACAATACAAAAGTCCTGCAAGAGATCTGATAGATCTCGTAATGCAACGAACGTGTTAATCTGATTTATTGGCCGGCAGTAACAGTGACAATGTATTAAAACATGAACAGTGTATAAGCCGTCTAAGAGTTTTGTTTTAAGTTGCCCTAATTCCATCAGAATTCTGACTAAAAAGGAGATTTTTTCTTAAGCCTGTGTGCTTGGGGAATTTGAGATCGGATTCAAAATAGTTTGAATGAATTGATATTCGACCTTCTTTTTCCACGTCTCTCTTTGGTTATAACTTTTTTTATTTCATAGTTGAGATAATTTTCTCTGTGTAGACCTCAAAATAAATATAACTTTTTTGTGTGAATAATTTTTACATCAATTGTAAAAAAAAAAACAAAGTTAATTAATAGTTTTAGAATGTTGAAAATTTTATATTTTTATTAGAATATTAACGTATATTACTATATAATATAAAACAATTACCATAGATATCTTTTTCAAATATAGGCCATAATCTTGGAATAAATAAATATTCACGAACATTTTCCCACAACGTCCTCTGGTTCCAAACTAAGCTTAATGCTTGTGCTATGGGTACTAGATTACGGATATAATACCTACATATATTACTATTTTTTACATCCATCCATCATCCATCCATCAGCCTTTCAACGTCCACTGCTGGACATAGGCCTCCCCAAGAGAACGCCATAACGAGCGGTCCCGTCATGGCGGATAATGGCGTAATCGCCACGCTTGGCAGGCGGGTTGGCGATCGCAGTGGATGTTGTTAATACTCGAGGGAGTGCTGCTGCCCACTCCCCTGGTATTCCCTCAGTCGGTTCTTACTACTCCCGTGGGTAGAGAGGGGTGGGACAATTCTAAAGCCGGCCCAACACGGGCGAAATACATACATATAATAGATAGAAAACACCCAGACGCAGTACAAATATCTGTGTTCATCACACAAATAGTTGTCCTGAGTGGGAATCGAACCCACGACCGCGTGCACGAAAGTCGTTAGATTCAGACATCAGAATGTCTCGTATCAACAACTTGGTAACCCACTTTGCGTCGCGTGAAAACAAACAAAGTTCGTGTTTACTCATAGCATTGCATGTCACAAATTGCTTGTCAGTGCTCAATGCAATTTTTAGACGAACAAAAAATTGTTTTTAAATTACTATCTGAACGTAACATGCAGTTTCTCTCCGACCTTAAGATTACATCACACGCTTGCAGAACTAGTAAGTAGAACGATCATTTATGAATATATTTAAGTTTTGCAATTTCTATTTTGGTTGCCAGTGCTAGAGCCTTGCTTATCCCTGAATTAATAATCCGGCTTGATCGAGGAAGTACCACCTTCTCAAAGAAGATCAACGTGAAAAAACGGTAGATACTTATACTGTTGTGTTTCGTGTGGTGAGTGAGAGCGTTGCAGGAACAAATCCCTTCTCACCCTTTCCTTATTATGCATCCTCTCCACCTCCCATCTCTTAACGCAAGTGATGCGTCTAGTGTTACTAGCCATAGGCTACGATAACCGCTTACCATCAGGTAGGCCGTATGCCTATTTGCCACCCACATAGTATAAAAAAAATACTTCAGGCCATATTTTAATAGACTTTTTATAAATAAATGCAGAAATCAGGAGGTAAGAACTCGCTCATTCGTTAAAATAGAAAAAGTACACCTCCTTAAATTACTACTAGAATTTTAAAAATAAAACAGTCCATATTTTTTTCTTTTTCATTTTCTGTCGGGTGTTCGAGGGTTACGTCAAACACAAATTTACTAGTCTCTTGATAAAATAGGTAAAATTTTAATCATTATTAATTAAATTGTAATTAAAATTACTTTCAGTAATATTTTAGGTAATGAGAAATCTGGAAAAACACATTCATAATTACGTATAAAAATACCTTTAGTAGATCACAGGAGTGAGGTTTTGGACTATAAGTATCAAAATAGAATCGCGATATAGAAATTATAGTGCTCGTCAATTGCAAAACGCGATTCAGATTTAATAGTTCTCGACAAAATTGCTACTATATACACTCAACAGTTGGCAGTTTACGTAGTAGAGCAGTTAGTTTTAAAGGCACGGGCTTCAGCAACCATCACTTAAATTGGAAATCAGGCTCCTTATACATCGTTTTTATAAATGCCAAAATCATACAGAAAAATAAACTTGATGTTACATAGGAACTCCTAAGAATATTACTGAAAACAAGTAGTGGTAATATTCTTCATATCCTTTCCTTAGTATCCTACCTATCCTCCATGATATCCTCCCTATCCACCTCCTATCCTCTGGTGTTGCTAGCGTCTATTATAGGTTACGGTAACCGCTTATCGTGCGTGTTTATCGCTAGTCAAGCACCTATTAAGTATTTTTTGCTTCTACATAAGTATCATTTTACAACACTATACGCTAAGTCTGCTAATTTTAATGTAACCATGCATAAAATATCAGATTTTATAGTATAAAAAATGCCATATGAATTTATTGTTGTGTATCAAATAACACCATTTGGATCAAATTCAATCAAGTAGAAAGACAGCTTTTATAATAATAACTTGCCGGCTTGTGTTTGTTTATTATTGTTGATTAAGACAAGGATATGGTGCGGTCTGTAAATGACTTAAATTATCATCACGCCATCTCCCCTTTTTTTTTGTTCAGGCGGGAAAAAAAATTCCTAACTGCACACCCCGTCGTTCGGGGCAATGAACAGAGTAGTGTGGGGTCCTCACCCACTAAAGAAACCCGCCGTGTGCCGTCTCTCCGCCTTTATTGGCGGGCCACCGGAACTATATTACATTCCTTTAGTGGTACGCCATCTCCCCTGCGGGGTAGGCAGAGCGAACAGAGAGCCAAAAGGCTCTGTTCTTGCATACATCTCGCGCTTCCTCAACATTTATAATTCTTTTGATACACGTTCGCCATTTTCGTAGACGCCTGACTCTTCCCTGACTGACCTTCTTAAATGACGGATTTGGTCTAGGTAGGTGAATCTCACGCGGTGTCCCCCTGTACCTACATCCTTCCACTTTCGCATTATATATGTTCTTAACCAGTCACTCGTTCGGCATTCTTTCCACATGTCTGAACCACCGGAGTATTCCCTTTAGCATCTTTACACCAATACTCTCTTTCATTCCTACTCGCTCTCTTACGTCGTCGTTACGAATGCGATCAGTCATCCTCACTCTACAGATTTTGCACAGATCGCATTTCGACTGCATAGATTTTACTCTGTCAGTAAATGACATCAAGAAATAAAGATTATACGAATCCGAATTAAGTTACTTATATTAAAACTAGCTTATGCCTAATAGCTAGCCGTCCTTAATTTAAATACATCACCGTTTTTTTTTGTTTAGGCGGGAAAAAATGTAACTTACCGCACACCCCGTCATTCGGGGCAACGAACAGGATAGTGTGGGGCCGTCACCCACTAAAGAAGTCCGCCGTGTGCTGGCTCTCCGCCTGTTTTGGCGGGCCACTGGTACTATATTGCATTACTTCAGTGATCCGCCGGCGGCTTACCCTTTCATACCCTCTACTAGTCGAGGCATCCGTTCACGGAGCGTCGCAACTTCGCGGATAAATACGTTATCCTGTGACACAAAATAGTCGCTAGATTAATATAGCCATCCCACAGAAACGCTGCATTTTTCCTGATCGGTACTCCAGACTATATGTATGCCGGATTCCGAGATGATCGGCTTAGTATTAACCAACAAACAAAGAAACACAAAGAAACTCACTTTTACGTTTATAATAATTACAGTATTAAGTATTGATAAAATAGAAGATTTATGCACAGAACACGAGCAAATGATTGTGATGGCTTCCATATTGTAATGAATAACGTTTCTATTAGTCATAAATCAATACATATATTTCCCTAAGAAGGTTCTTGACACTATAACGAGATGATTCCTAAAAAACATAAAAGTATATGTGAAAACTTTTATTAAGTAATCATTTTAAAAGAACCAGTGACTAAATTAACAATCAGTACACGCCAAGTAATATAAAAGTGACGACAACTAACACAAAACGTAACTTCACCGTTGGGCCTGGGAAAAAACAAAAGTGAAATAAGATGAAAGCGCACACAAAACATTTTTGCCAGAACAAAAGTCGATTTAGAATTTTCCCGCGCCTGTTACAATGGGCATTTGTGTACAAGATTATAACTCGTAATTGTCAAACGTAAGCGGATGAAAGTGTTACAACATAGATCCGAATTATTCGTCGTTATTAATTAGATCTAAGCTTTCGCTTTTGCGTGAGACCGTGATGAAACCTTAGTAGTAAAGCACGGTGTTTCAATGGTATTACATTGTACCCCAGTACATTACTGTGGGAGAGTTTCGTCATATATATGTAACGTAAAAGTTGTCATCTAATTATATTACAGAAGGTAATTAGTGTATGACGAGAGTTATATTAAGTTTCTTAATTATATGGTACTATTACACTTGACATTTCAAGGTCACAACAATAGATAACGATCTACATACAAGAAAACGAGTGCTGTGATTCAATGAGTGTTATTCATAACTTTTTTTAAAGTATGCCTATAAGATATAGTGTGTATATATTTACAGTAGTCATCCAAAGTCTCTTGGCTTGAAATTCATAATTATACTAAACGGCGTCTCTGGAGATTTCACTCGAACTAAATCGATGAACCCCCAGAGTAATACATCTTCATTTAAAGTCAATATAAGGCAGCCCGCTGAATGGTTACGCAGCCCTACCACTTTCACTTTTTATAAGATCTTAAGATGTGCCTATAGATTGAGTCTGCTCAAGCGGCAAGTTAAAAGATTAATCTTTTACTCCCACTCATGGAAGTTGTCAAGTAATCTGGATTGATCGCTACCAGTTACTTGAAGTACGAAAATATCTTACGTAAACTATAAAGTAGCTATAGGCAATAATAGTTTAGTGGTAAAACTAAAGACTGAAAACACAGTAGCATCCAGTTTGGTTACCAGGCTGAAGCCGAGACCTCGCCAGGCATACCGCTCTGGCTTTTTCCAAATTATGTTTGTATCACTAATCGTTGAATAGAAACTTCATGAAGTCTTCTCAAGAGTTTTTTGATAGCTTGTGACCTCTACTAACCCGCACTGAGCCAGTGTCACCACGCTGGCCACCGACTTATCCTAAATCTTTGTCACTGTGAGAATAGACCCGATTAAAAGTGTGATATCTCTAATCAAAGTGCATGATACATGACGATTTTATAAACGATGGGTCGTTAAATACACAGGTCGGCGGCGCTTTACGCAACATGATAAATATAATACTAAGCCAATGTTTATCTGAATTTTCTGCTTCATAGCCAATGATTATTTGAATTTTCAGTTTTAGTGTGACTTTTTAAGAATCCGTCTAAGTTATTCTTAAATAAAAGTAGAAAAACATAAAAAAATAGGTAAGTACGTCACGATCTAGCACAAAAATAATCACCACACAAATAATAGCTTAACATTACTAAGGAAGTAAGGATTAGGTAGGTCAAGTATTAAAAAAAACAACATAATTAGTTTATTAAACACAAAGTGAATAATGTGAAATCGAAGATAACAGAACACAGCAGGACGAGCAGGATTTGAACCTGCATCTTCTGGATACCGTCCAGATGCTTTGCCAATTCAGCCATCGTGACAATTGCTCCTGACTGCTAATTTCGATAACACATTCATACTTAACGTCTTTGGGTGACGCCTGCGCCATCTGTCGGAAGTATTTTCATACATTATACCGACCAGGTAAACTTAATTTTACAATTAAGATTTATTACCTAATAATGACGCAAACTCTATAAATATTTAGGGATTTTTTTATATATTTTTAGCATTTGACATGCTTAGCACTATACATTAAACACAAAGTGAAAAATGTGTATACCGTCAGGAGCAATTGTCACGATGGCTGAATTGGCAAAGCATCTGGACGGTATCCAGAAGATGCAGGTTCGAATCCTGCTCGTGACTGTTATCTTCAATTTCACATTTTTCACTTTGTGTTTAATGTATAGTGCTAAGCATGTCAAATGCTAAAAATATATATAAAATATCTAAATATAAATAGTTTATCCATTGAGGGAGTTATATGTATACATTTCATAAATAATTATTAACATAATGCAAGTGTGGCCAAATATCAGTTAAGTTTTTGGGCTCTGTTTAAAATAATTACATTACAGTTATCATTATAATCGCTGCTTATTTATTCAATAAATTGATATAATATCTCGAAACCAACGCCTTTGTTCTCACTAGTTAAAATCAGTAATAGTATTGGTTAAATTAATAATGTATCTAACGATCATGTCTCGCCGGTCACGTCTGCGTAAGTGTCAAGGAATGAAAACTATGTTATAATTATTGTTTCAATTTCTATATTGCTTGACCTCAGGGCATTGGTCATATGCTCTCATTAAAATAATAGATAAATATTACTACAAAAGCCTTATACTTACCTAATAGATTGCCTCCGGCGCACTTTTTTACATTGTTAACTGCGCTAAGTGATCGTGGCCTTGGCTATTGTTTGTTAGAAATTTAATATTATATGACTATTGTTATATCTTATATAGGTATATATTACGCGGTTTAAGCGATATATCATATTCCATTTACTTGGTATTATATTAAAAGAAACCTTCAACATTATTACTGATGTAAATTGAATACAATGCGAAATACAACGCATACTTTTGTGCTTTAATTAAGCGTATCTACTATATATCGTAAATATTATTAAACGAATCTAAAACTTTAGAGATATTTAACATTATTTTATAATATATATTGTAACTTGATTACTTCACTTCAGCGTGCTGACCGGCGGGCTATTTCGGTTACTCCTGATCTGCTACGAAAACTTATCCCAACCCATCTGTGTTAGGTACTAAGCCAATTTTCTTCCATCAAGCAGAAAGCCCTTCCGTAATAGTGGGAGAATATGTATGAACTTTGATTAAAAAAATATATCAAATTAGTGTATTATCATCGGTCCTCGATAAATCTACAAAGTTTGAACAAAATCTGACCGTTTAAAGTGGGTCAAAATCGCGCCCAAAGGATTCGGTTACAAACATACAAACAAACATACAGGTGAAACTAATAAAAAGCGTATTATAAGGAGCGCTACTCATGTAGTGTTTTAAACATGTCTTCCTATATTTATAAATCCTATTAATCATTTCTATCTAGTCGTAGTAGCGGCCTTATTTTGCATCAATTACTGTTGTGTAAATATTTTAATATTGCAGGCACCTATTTAATCATTATATTTATATAGTTTTACTATAATTCTACTCTACAACTATCTAATTCTAACCATTATAAAGCTGCAACAGAACTGGGTCTGTACATTTAATTGGCTATATAGGCGTGTTTAAATACAAAATATTTTTTTTGATGTTTGTCGGTTTGTCTTTTTGTTCGTTCGCACATCACGCAAAACTACTGAACGGATTTAGACGAAAATTTTCTTATTTGATTGCTCTTGATTAGACTAAAAAACTGGTATACATTTTTATCCCGCTACTATATGACGAACCTAAAAACTAGCTTTTAGCTACGGCGCAGCTGGCAAAAGAGCGACCAAAGACTAGTGAAAGACAAAATCTATTGTATCAAATGCCTTCTATAGTGTAGATATTAAAGTTCAATACAAAACTTATATTTAAGTTCAAACGGTATTACCGTATCCACAAAAGGAACGAGAGCGACTGCGCAAATGCCATGTATCGTATCGCTAGTTACAAAGTACTATAATATGAAATGTCAGAATCGTGATTTTTCGCAGAGTACCTAGTATTTCACAAGCAAGCGCGCAATGTTTGGTTCAACGGTTGTATGAATCATTTTAAAGTATTACATTCTTCTCTTTATAACTTCCCATGTATCAGATGGCATAACCTAGAACTGTAAGTGATGGGTATCAGGTGGAAGCCACGAGAAGCTGTTGGATGCAAACGTTACAAAGAATCATTCCTTCGTTTCTCTGACACGTGAGTTCATCATACATGCACAGGGCGTAGCGTATGTATATAGAAAGCATTTATTGATCTATTATTTTTTTAAACCCTTTTTCTGTCTCACTATTGGGCATGGGTCTTTTCTAATGGTGAGAGAGATAAGGCCATAGTCTACCATGCTGGCCCAGTGCGGGTTGGCAGACTTCACAAGCTGTTGCAAAAATTTCTCAGGCATGCAGGTTTCCTCACGATGTTTTCCTTCACCGAACAGTGATATATTGTAAACAAATACACACATAGTCTCGAAAAATCTCGAAAATTCAGAGGTGTGGTGCCGTACGAGGTATAAACCTTGGACTGGGCATTGAACTCGATACCACTGTGTTTGCAGTCCTTGGTTTTACCGCTAGGCTATCACTATGACAATCTCGAAATATGCTTCTACGAATTAAACTGGATCAACACTCAAGATGAGGATTTATTTTTTGTAATAAACAAATGTATCATTCAGCCTAATTCCAAATAAACAATTCCTAATACTGAAATAGTAAAATCTTTTTGTATAAAAAAGGTTATTAGACTGTATTAATTCGCCAAACAATATAAATTACATCAAAATAACAAACAAAACAGCCAGCCATCCATATCCAGAACCTTTCTCTGGTTAGATAAGGTTATAGCGCGACTGGAGCTGCTCTTCTTAAATATATTTTTTTTTATTGCATGTAATGGCAGACGAGCCACGGCCCATCTGATGGTAAATGGTAACCGTCGCTCATGGAGTCAACTATACCGAGAGCATTGTCAAGCCGCTGCTCACCATTTCATTTTAAGATATGAAATGAAAGAATAAACGGCTATCTCCTGCTACAGCCAAAACGCAACGATGTGCTTCATGGCCGGTCACATGGGAGATGGTGGTACCAACCCGCTCGGGCCCGATGCCAAGTGAGTACTCCCACTTGGTACCCAGCCCTACCACCAGTCATGCAATGGATGATAATTGCTTACTTCCCTTAGTTGCCTCATACGACACCCGTAGGAAAGAATGGGGTGGTGACAATTGTATTCTTAGTCCGTCACCACACGGATAAAATGCTAGCAATACTATTAAGTAGTATATAAACGTAGTGGATTCTGTCTATGGAATTCAGAAATGGATTAACAAAATGAATACGTCTCTCTGCGGAACATTTTTATCTCTATGCAATAATAGTTAACACACAGGAGCTATCCAGTATAAAAAATAGCCTTTATTCTTTTCTGGATTCCGGATTAGGGGTTAAATAGATACGGGATAAAGCATTAAGATTTCTTCGAAATACATCGTCTTATAGATACTGTACTTTTTTACAATTATCCCGCCGCAGCCAAAAGCTAGATTTTCGGTTATATCTCAGGTTCCCGATATGGTAGCGGGATAAAATGTCTGCTATATATTTTGAAGTCTAATCATGGCCTTTCAAATAAAAAAAAATCATTAAAATCCGTCCAATAGGTCTTTTTAATCAATTCTAAAAAAAAATAGTTTTTATAATTTTCTAGTTTTTCGTTTATATCTCAGGTTGCCGATATAGTAACGGAATAAAATGTATACCAGCTTTTAAGTCTAATCAAGGCCTTTCAAATAAGAAAAGTTTTATCAAAATCCGTCTAGTAGATTTTACGTGATGCGCGAACAAACAAACATATAAACAGACAAACAGACAAAAATTATAAAAAAAAATATTTGGGTTAAGACACGCCTATATAGCCTATTACAGCTATTTTTTCTCAAATATCTTGAATGTACAGACACAGCTCTGTTACAGCTTTATAATAGTACTAGCTTTTGCTTGCAGCTCCATCGCAACCAAAAGCTAGTTTTTAAGATTTATCTCAGGTTCCCGATATAGTAGCGGGATAAAATTTACCAAAAATACCAGTTGTTAAGTCTAATCGAGATCTATCAAATAAAAAAAGTTGCATTAAAATCCGTTCAGTAGTTTTTGCGTGATGCGCGAACAAACAAACAGATAAACAGACAAACAGACTACAAATCTAAAAAAAATTGTTTTATGTTCAGACACGCGTTTAAAGCCTAATACAGTCATTTTTTTCTCAAATATCTTAAATGTACAGACATACCTCTGTTACAGCTTTATAATAGTTAAATAGAAGATAATATATCTTGATGTTTACTACAAGAGGCTGTTTCAATACATACTTACAAGAAACGGGTGACATTAGAGCCACCGCGGTTCCCAACTATCTAACTATAAGTTAATGCGGTTATAATGGCACCTTTATTACCGAGGGAAAGTAGGTAGGACTTTAACGAAAGTTGACCATCAATGTAGGTATACTATACAGGAGATATAATGACATAACCTACATATATAGGCAATATCTAATAAACTTTTAGCTCTTAAGGGAGACAATTGAATCTAATGCGCTTTTGCTACTAAAATCATAATCAATTAAATGGATACATTTGGTCAGTAAATTAAACCTTCTAGTGGTAGGTAATGCCTTGATTGCCGCTGGCGGACCACTGAAGGAATGTAATATGGTCCCGAAGGCCCGCTAATAAAGGCGGAGAGACGGCACACGGCGGGTTTATTTAGTGGGTGAAGGCCCACACTACCCTGTTCGTTGCCCCGAACGTTGGGATGTGCGGTTAGGTACATTTTTCCCACCTAAACAAAAAAGAAAGGTAGTAGCGTTGTTTATTACAGTATCCCTATATCCTATCCTTACTATCCTATACCAACCTCTCCTTAATATCCTTTCTATTCACCTACTATCTCTTTCCTTGGGGATAGCGCCGTGCGAGTGATGCTTCTGATGCTGCTAACGTCTATAGGCTACGGTGCCCGCTTACCATCAGGTGGACATAGGCTAGTTTCCCACGTAATATAAAAAAAAACAAATTAGTCACGAGGACTGCCGA
Source organism: Leucoma salicis (assembly GCA_948253155.1). NCBI lineage: Eukaryota > Metazoa > Arthropoda > Insecta > Lepidoptera > Erebidae > Leucoma > Leucoma salicis. The sequence goes on from OX411818.1 coordinate 10,780,153, forward strand.
CAGAAGTGAAAACTGAAAACTATACACAAACAGTTGTTAGTTTTGGATATCCAAATTAATTGTTTGATCTTTAATTATAACTTTGTAAATCATAATTATTAAAAACGTGATGCTATTCACGCCTGTATTCCCTGAAGGGGTAGGCAGAAGTGTTTTACATATCCACGATTCGCCAGCTATGCTTAAGTCACATTTCCTGACTGAGAATTTTACCTGCTTACTGAGAATTTTTCTGTTTAGGAAAAAGCTCAAAAACATTGCCCGACCCGGGGATCGAACCCGAGACCTCATGATTAGCAGTCGCATACACTACCGCTACACCACCGAGGTAGTTATTATAATTATTCATTCATTCATTTATTAAAAAAAGAATATTTAAAGTTATTATTTTCTTTATTCACAGCTGGCCCAGCGCAATAAGTTATATTAATAGGAACAGATATAGTGTTATCGTTAACACGTCACGTGACCATGTCCATGACGACTTACATGAATTTACTCCCTATCCAAACCTTCATATAGAAGGTTTCACTTCAAACAATTTTAATGTACCTATAGACTCAGTACTTATTTTAATATAATTTAGTATCTTGTGTGCGACATTGTCACACACCATGTACATATTCATTCATATCCATTTGAGAATTAACTCGACCATGAATTGGATGAAATTGTTATTGTATGACAAATGACATTGAAAAACTTTGTACTAACAGCTAAAATGGAAACGTTAGATGCTTCAATTTAACGCATTTTAACGTTGTCATGGCCTCATAAATGAGACGTCTTCTAAAATAATGAGCTTAGAAACTAATATCTTTGTAGACGGAAACTACAAGTGTCCAATCTTATTGAACTACAGTTTACAATAGTATTTCAGCAAATAAAGCTCAAACTGGAATATTTATCGTAAGGTATTTCTATCGGTCACGCCTGACCTCGCATTGCGGAAGAAAGGTAACAGAGTTGGATTACTTCTTTTGTTTCATTGCTATCGATTACTGGTCTGATAAATTTTTTTGCTCCATTTACTTCATCCTATTTCTTGTGATGGAATTCGTCGATAAATTACGTTCTATTTGTCTAATTTGTCACACTATAGTATAATTGATAATTTGTTTTAGTTAAACAAAACACAAATACACAACAATACAACATATAATAAGTAATGTTTTTCCGTGTGGTGACTGATTAAGAATACAAGTGTCACCACCCCATTCTTTCCCACGGGTGTCGTATGAGGCGACTAAGGGAAGTAAGCAATTATCATCCATTGCACGACTGGTGGTAGGGCTGGGTACCAAGTGGGAGTACTCGCTTGGTATCCGGTCCGAGCGGGTTGGTACCACCATCTTCTGTGTGACCGGCCATGAAGCACATCGTTGCATTTTGGCTGTAGCAGCAGATAGCCGTTTATATTTCATTTCATCTGTGAAATGAATTGGTGAGCAGCGGCTTGACAATACTCTCGGTATAGTCAAGTCCATGGGCGACGGTTACCATTTACCATCAGATGGACCGAGGCTCGTCTGCCACTACATGCAATAAAAAAAATCCTTATACCGATACGTGAACATATATTTGTCTTATGTAGATATCAAAATAACCGCCCTCAACGAGAATGTGGTTGCAAGTTATAATGCTATTGGAACAGGCCAAGATTTAAACTTACGAAACACTTACCGACTACATGTTTGTAATGTATTCGTGGTGCATGTTTATGATTCCACTAAAGATCAAACTATCAACGGTAGGCCAAGTAACATGTAACCTTTGCCGAGTGTTAGGTAATAACAAACAATTAAAAACTAACATATTACGTCATGAAATTCCGAAAAACAAAAGATTCCGTAAAAATAGTTTTATATCTTAATTCGCGTAAACATCAGAACGTACTATGTGAATCAAAATATTATTTTTGAAAGTGTATAAATATAATCTTCAAATAGCACACTATTTTTTGTGAAAATGATTGCTATTTCTAACTTGTTACAAACAAAATGATTAGCGCTTTAACACAAATCAGCTAGTCACGAAGTGTTGCAATCGCCTCAACCTGTTTATAACTTTATAACAATGTCATAGTTTGTTCTCGTCATAACCTCCAAACGTATTAAAACAATAGCATTGAAGTGATCTGATTATACTATAGAGGGCACAGAGATCTTATCCATAATTAAGTAGTATTTAAATTGTTAACTATTCCATGTTCTATTTGTGCAAATGTTATGTATTAGCATTGTTCATCAAGAAAATCTTAGTAGTGCCAAGGAGTCCAATACTCTCGTCACGAATAGGTACATACTCTTATGCCCGGTTCCTATATTCAACGAATCATCATTATTAACAGCTACCCATCCGTTAGTTGCAAAATGTCAGTCAATTCACTTATGACACGTATTTTATAGGAACAGATTATACGCCTGGTAGAATATTCTGCCAATCGTAAGTAAAACGATCCGTTTTATTATTATAACAACATTATTATAAACATTTTTTTTAATTTTTTGTCTGTTGTCTGTTTAGCTGTTTGTCTGTTTGTTCATTCACACATCACGCAAAAACTACTGAACGGACTTAGATTTGACAGCTTTTTTATTTGATAGCTCTTGAAGAGACTTAAAATTAAACTGGTATACATTTTATCCCGCTAATAGTAGCGGGAATAGATCGGGAACCTAAGATATAACCTAAAAACTAGCTTTTCGTTGCGGCAGAGCCGCGGGCAAAGGCTAGTGTTATTATAAAGGCTTATATTGTACATAAATACAATAGAGTATTTAAAATTCAGATATTATAGTCTGTGTTAAGTTAAAAGACAGATTGTCTCAATGTCGACGTCCTATCAATTCAATGAGCACTCATTGGAGCATAGCAAAACGCTTTCTATGTGCTCTGAATGATGCGCGAATCTGTGAAACCAATGCGAAAAAAAAACCACTATAAGTCTTTGTATTAACTATTTTCATCATTATAATGTTTTAAGGTTAAACAATCGCCATAACATTTATTAAAAAAAATCGTTTTTTATTACCACCAGTAATGCAATGGGTGATAATTGTTTATTTCCCTTAGTCGCCTTGTACGGCACCCGTGGAAAAGGATGGGGTGGTGACACTTATATTCTTAGTCCGTCACCACACGGACACTAAACACTAAAACTATCTCTGATCGGTGAAGGAAAACATCATGATTAATCATCAATGAAACCTGCATGTCTGCAAGATTTTCTTCACGGCTTGTCAAGTCTGAAATCCAGCACTGGGACAGCGTGGTGAACTACGGCCTAAAATTCTGTGCCCCCAGAGAAAATCCGGGGCAGTAATTCATATGCGCTATATATCCCAGCTTCCATCCATCCATCCATCCATTAGCCTTTCAATGTTCACTGCTGGACATAGGCTCCCCAAGAGAACTCCACAACGAGCGGTCCTGTGCCGACCGCATCCAACGGCTCCCCGCAGCTTTGACCAGATCGTCGGTCCACCTGGTGGGGGGCCGTCCTACGCTGCGCCGTCCGATACGTGGTCGCCACTCGAGAACCTTTCTTCCCCAACGGTTGTCGGTTCGTCGAGCGATGTGGCCTGCCCATTGCCACTTCAGCATGGCAACCCAGCGGGCTATGTCGGTCACTCTCGTTCTCCTACGGATCTCCGTATTACGGATACGATCACGTAGAGAAATACCAAGCATAACCCGCTCCATGGCCCGCTGAGCGACTTTGAGCCTTGATACGAGGCCAACATCCAGAGACTACGTCTCTGTTCCATATGTCATCACTGGTAACACACACTGGTCGTAGACCTTCGGTTTCAGACACTGCGGAATATTGGACGAGAAGATCTTCCTTAGCTTCCCGGACGAAAAGGATAGTTTTATCTCAGCTTGCCTCTTTATATATAATAGCGTAATACTATACGCATAAGATATACAACACAAGGCACACACTTTGTATTCTGACGTAATACATTCGAACGGCGGTTAAAAGTTTCAATTTCTCTTTATTAAAGGTTTAACAATGCTATACACAAAACGTGTGGACAATACCGTGGAACTACGGTTGGGTGAACGGCGCCACAAGGCCCGTGTTAGGATTTCCGTCTGTTGCCTCAGTATCTGATCATAACTACCATTGGGCAATGTTTTAATTATCCACCATCTCCTTATTGTAAACCTTTTCAATCATGAAGATGTTCATCTTTAAACAGATTTTGTTTTCTAGCTGCATAGTCTTTTAAGGAAGTGTTTTTTTTTTTTGTTAAGACACACCTCGTCATTCAGGGCAACAAACAGAGTAGTGTGGGGCCCTCACCCACTAAATAAACCCGCCGTATGCCGTCTCTCCGCCTCTGTCACTGGCACTATGTTACATTCCTTCATTGGTAGTCTTTTAAGGACCTACGCAAAGTTAAAAGTAACAGATTTGTTTTTTTTAGTATTTAGATATATTATAGTGATGATGATGATTGAAATTGTAATTTGTATCAATATAAATAATACACTACCATTTCCTTATTAATTAAGAAGCCCTGTCTACTTATCAACAGTGTTTACGACAGCCAATTTCCGTTGGATTTCCGTGAAGCTAAGCTTCTCAGTTACCAACACGACAGTTAAAATAAGTGAAAAGAAAATTATTTATTATTAGTTATTAGTAATCCATCCATCCATTCATCAGCCTTCCAACGTCCGCTGCTGGACATAGGCCTCCCTAAGAGAACGCCACAACGAGCGGTTCCGTCATGGGGGATAATGCCGTAAACGCCACGCTTAGCAGGCGGGAAAGAAGTTAAGTTAATTTTTCTGGGCGTTATTAGTAATAAAAAACTAAATAAAAGGCGCCAAAAATTTACATTTTCTTTCAAAAAAATGATGAAAAGTGGACAGATTATGAACATAATCAATTTTATATAATTCTCGTGTCACGTTAATGCGCACGATGAACTCCGAAACTATCTAACCGATTTTCAGGGTTTTTTTAAATGTGTGTAAGATAGGATAGCTTTTATCACGTATTTTTTTCGAACGAAGTTCGCCGAGTCAGCTAGTATATTATAATATCATCATAAGTCAAAGAACAAATAAAAGCAAAAACACAAGATTTTTGGTTATATCGCAAGTTCTCTAAGCGTAGCGAGATAAAATGTATACTAGATTTTTATCTAATCAAGTTCTCGTCAAAAAAGAGCCTTTGCCCTTTTCTGCGCTACAGAAGCGAGAGAGGTCAGTCGTCATGGAGATAAAGTGTAAAAAATAAAGACATATTTGCATTTTTTAAAAAGCTTATAAATAAGAATGTACAGACACAGCTCTGATACAACTTTAGTACCAATAAATAACCAGCAGAATGGAAAATTTGACGACTAACAAATTAATACGAATAGGGATCCGGGTGGGATGGTGAACATGAACTCTGATGAGCCTGCGTCCATTGACGACTCCGATAAACCGTAGCGCGCTTGTCACAGAGAACACCAGGAGAATACAGGATCCCAATTAACAGCGAAATGACTTGCAGCGATTGTAGTACATACGAATATATCGCAACGAATTCGTATAAACTTTTAGTCTACATGTAATTTAACTGTCATACATTATTAACGATCACATGACAGAGTCCAATCATTCACAAAACTGTCTACTTGTTTGTTCCTTTGTTTACAAAAGTGGCTAACCGATGCGATAAGCATATTTTGAAATTGAATAGAGAAGACAATCGTTTTTGATTTACTTTAGCCAGTAAGAATATTTTATAGCTACCTAACCATAACAGTTTCTAAAATTGTACCTCTGATCCATCCATCCCTCACTTATATATGTTCCTCTCGGACCTTAAAAGTAGCAACCGATATCTTTTCGAATAGTCCAAAAACTTACCCAACTTCTTTGTGTTTAAATTAATTGTATTAATATCAATCATCGACGTGTGCTGGGACTATGCATGATGTAAAACTGAGTAATGTTATGTATTTAAACAGAAAAGTTACATTATATTTTTATGAATATAATTTAAGCAGCTGCATTGTTTGCACATAGTGAAACCCGCTCAACATTGACCTCAGACCTCTCCGTAAGCAACTAACCAGCTCTGAAAAAAACCGTGCCAATGTCATCTGGGTAACAAAGAAAATGGTTTGTTTTTTCTAAATTCTCAAATACATTTTGATAAGCATATTATTTTATGTTTATAAGCCTCTGTTCTGTATTTTTCTTTTGTATTTCGTTTGGATTATAAATAATATAACTTGGCTTACCTACAAAACATTGTTAACCAATTTTGCGTCACAGCGATCAGTATGACTGTCGGCGTAAAATACATGTTATATTGTATGACACAAGTACGTGCGACCATAGGGACTTAATTCGATAATCCAATGTGATGTATCTGACATCGTTATGAGATTAGGCGAATGACTGACTGCTTCAAGTGCCTTCCGCAGTACAAAAGTACTACGGGATTGTATCCAACTATGGAACTTTTTCTTTCTTAGAAAAGCTTATTACTATTAATAAATTATATTTATCTATACTAATAAATGGTGAGCCGGTTTTTTTGTTCGGTTATACTGCGCAAACTACAGAACCGATCGGATTAATACTTATACCATAAGATGCAGCGTGTTTCGGAGAAGGTTTTAGTATATGATATGTTGGTGATGACTTATCCGGAACCTATATTTTTGATGTGAAACATCTAATGCGGAGGGAGGGTAAAACCGGCTCTTAGCGTGGCGACCTGGCGACGCTTATAACTAAATAAATCCCCTTTTTTTTTGTTAAGGCGGGAAAAATAAGACTTGTTTTTTTATTTTAATAGATTTTTTTATTAATATCTTATGGTTTTGTAGTACTCAAAATATCCACTGGAGTATTTTTACACATATTTCAGGGACATTTTGTATATGAAATGTAAGATAAATATAGGTATATATATTTACACATTTGTAGATTGATAAATTATATATCCATAAATTATCCTACAACTAACTAACTAACTTATCATCACGCCATTTCCCTTGCAGGGTAGGCAGAGAGAACAGAGTGCCAAGAGGCTCTATTCTTGCATACATCTCTCGCTTCCTCAACATTCATAACTCTCTTCATACACGCTCGCCGGCTTCGGAGACTCCTGACTCCACCTTCGGCCGATTTGCTCTAGGTAGGTGAGTCTCGGTCTCCCCCTGTACCTACATCCTTCAACTTTTGCATTGTATATATTCTTAACCAGTCGCTTGTCCGGCATTATTTCCACGTGTCCGAACCATCGGAGCATTCTTTCGTGCCGAACAACATCGAGACTACAATATATAATGATTTACACTCGCGGCATAAACTCAATTCCATCATCATTAATAGAAGTTAACATTACTAATGTAATGGTAGTTTTTAAAACTGGTTTTAGCAGACCTGTAAAAGCCTAAAATAATATTATGAATATTTTGTAGTCAACATTATTGAAAGCGAACAAACGCTAAATATAAAATGAATGTATTTGTTTCTTAACATATTCGTATATAGATGGCAAAAAACATTTACAAGTTTTACAACGTTCCATGTAACCACATACTTGATTACACAATTCATATACCCAAATCAATGTTGAATAATATCTGATGCCTTATATAATGTATAGATCAAATAGATAGTAATAAAATTTTATAACCAATAGGTACTCTGTGAGATTGAGAGTTAGTAATTGCAATTATAAAAAATCTATATTTATTACATTGCTAAGAAAGAAGGCTAAGAATTTTCTTCCCTAGACGACGTAAATGGGACTACTATAACAGTTTTCTTTTAGTATTATTAGTAGACTTTAGGTGTTTATTCCATCCATCCATCCATCAGCCTTTTAACGTCCACTGCTGGGCATAGGCCTCCCCAAGAAATGGGGGATAATGTCGTAATCGCCACGCTTGGCAGGCGAGTTGGGGATCGCAGTGGATGTTGTTAATACTCGAGGGAGTGCCGCTGCCCACTCCCCCGGTATTCCCTCAGTAGGCTCTTACGACTCCCTCGGGTAGAGAGGGGTGGAACAATTCTAAAGCCGGCCCCACACGGCATAAGTGTTTATTAAACTTATGTAAAACAAAAAATCGTTTTACAATGGGGTCCGAGGCATTGTCTATCAGTCAGCCACGGCGTCAGTGAGTTTGTTTTGAAATTTTGCATATGTATATATAGTCTCGAGTCCAAAAAGGTACATAAGCTACTTTAATCCCGAAAAAAAAGATGGTTCATGTGAAGTAGCTATTTTTAATATATTCTGACGTACAAACAGGCGAAATAACGGGCAGTATTTCGTTAATAGCAAATATATATATATATAAGTATACATCCACATTAAATTGATGACAGCCATTTGAGAACCGGTTTATTGTATATGTATACATTTTAATTTAAAATACTGTCAACTTGCGTAATTTACTTCATAATCTTATTCTATCTTTCACTAATGATAGTTTTGTCATACTTTCACGACTACATTCCATATTCTATTCGTTTTGGCAGAATAAATACTAATCAGTTATTTAGAATTTAAGATATCATCTAAAAATACACAGTACACTCCCTTAGTCGTCAATTTAATGATAAATGAAGGAGCTTACAAGGGTAATAAAGCATACGATCCATCTGATAAAGTCGGTTCAGTCTTTGGAAGCTATAATAATAACAACGACATCCTTCTTGCGGTATTATCTATATAGAGGAATACAATTTAAAGAGACTATAGAGAAGGAATGAAGAGGAATATTGGCCTCTAACTATTAGATCCCTGCTCTTGCACTAAAAGAGCAACAGTCGAGCCAGCTTACTTATGCTAGGATCAGCTAAACTCTACTAGTATCGAAAGATAATCTGAAAATTGGGAACTAGAAAAAAAAACGCTACTACTAATGCTATGAACGTGCAATTCTTTCGTCCTGCCAAAAGTAGTAACACAGAGCCTGTATAATTCCCAGTAGGTGACAATATACACGGTTCCTATTACGTTGTAACTAAATTGTCAAAGTACAAATCATTTGTGAATAAGGAAAAAGAGATTTTTAGTACGAGCGTACGCGAAAAATCGCGCCATCAATTAGTATGAATTTTAATTGTAAAATTAAACTTACTATATTGGTTTAATGCATGTAAATGCATTCCGATAGATGGCGTTGGTCGTAAAGACAAATGTGATAAGCAGATTGGGATGATTGAAAGAATGGTACGATAGTTCTGTGGCTTAGAGCACTTCCCCGGATTGGAAAAGACGCGGGTTCGATTCCCGCTCAAATAATTTGTATATAAAAAGAAGCGGAGCATGTCAAATGCTAAAAAAAATATAGATAAAATTCTCAAAGTATAAGTACGTTAAACAATTTACCTTAGCCTTCGCATCGGGTAAAACTTTTAAAAAATATCACCTCCGTCAGTGTGATACCTATCATAGAATTCAGAATTTAACCCATTTATCATTTTTTTTAAACCGTTTCGCTGTTCCTCTGTTGGGCACGAAACTCCTCTTATAGTGAGAGCGATTAAGGCAATCGACCACCACGCTGGCTTCATTGCGGGCAGTGGTACTTTTCAACCCGTCGAGAAACACTTTCAGGCATTAAGTTTCCTCCGGAAGTTTTCCTTCACCGAGCGCTGATTATTTATAAAAAAACACACACAAATGATTTAGAAAAATCTCGAAAAGTCAAAAATGTGGACGGTGCAAAGTCTGGATCTGGGACTCGAAATCAATCTCAATACCACTGTCTTTTCAGAATTATGCACATAAATTACCGAAAAAATTTCTCCAATAGGGGTCATCGTATGACCGAGACCTACAGTTACATAATTTCTCTAATATGTTATCAAATTCTATCGTAATGGTGGTGAAAGTGCCAGTGATATATTCTTCACCGTCAGTCAATCTTTAATTTCACTGTCAGACCGGTTTATAATACAAATAAAGCTTAAAGTGCTATTGTTCTGCTTTCGACGAGAACAGCTATGTATTGACTTCGATCAAAAATGCAATAGATTTCGTGTCGACCCAAAAAATACGTCTTGGTAAATATGAGCGCACTTGAGAAGTGAGTTCTTATTTTGTTTAGTTCAAAAAGTACTTTATTTGTTGCTATTTAAGATTGATTTCACAGTAAATGTTATTTGTCGTTTCACCTTTAAGTGGCAGTAACAAATTATTGCTTTGCTCGTTTTTTGTGACGAATGACCGTAAATGTAACATAATATTTTAAATATATGTGATTTTATTACTAAGTTTCATGATTGTAATTAGGTTGAACTTAAAACTGTTTTAAAACCTTTGTCTCAGTTCGTTAGTAAACAGATGTAGCTGTATATGTTCACACGGACAGTTTTTACCTTGATTTTGTTCGGGACTCTGTATCTTGTTAGTATTTATGATCGAAGTATTGATTAGAAAAACTATCGACAACTTTAAGTAACATAGCCACAAACATACATATAAACATTTTTCTTTTAGTTGTCAACCCGTTATTAAGATTATTTCTCACGCTGTGGTCGCGCGAACTAATTAAGAATATTATAGATGTATCTGTATCATTAAGATTACCACTAATTCTGTCATTCGCTCCTCTAAAGACTAACTGGCTCTAGTTGACCAATTAACTTGGCGATTAATTAATAGAAGCTAATGTAATAAGTACTTATAACGTATTCAAAATAAAGTTATTAAAAAGAACATCATTTTATTTAAATTCAGGTAAATTTAATAATGATCAGTGCAGTAGTGATGGCGGTATATCTAACGGGAACTGTTATCATATTTTTTCCGGGATACAAAGTAACCTGTGTTATTAGATATGATGATTACAGATTATAATCTATCTCTGTGCCAAATTTCGCCCAGATTCGTTCAGCCATTACATGATTAACTTACAAACATCCATCCAAATTTCAGTAAGATAAAGTTATGAAATAAACTTAAAAAAACTGATCTTAACCATTTTTTTATTCAATGAAACAAATTCTGTGTACTAGACGTTTAGTATTCTTAGTTTGACATGAAAGATGTGAGATAAAGTGCACAATGAAATAAAAATTTGCCAAGACTATGGGACTTTATAACTAAATCAACTGTCTAGGACGTGACACAATTACTTTGATGAAAAGCTGGTGTTGCATTCCATATACGAATAAGATGCGGCGATTTGAACATAGCAGATAGGTATACCATATATGAGGGAGACTAATTTCACGGCTGACAGTCCTAGCCTAATGACAAATATATATTCTGCTTATATGGATCTTATATAAAGAAGCACACGTTCCAATATTTCATTCAGTGCAATTTTGGTAATATATATATATCATATGCTATATTCATGTTATAGTATGCTTATATTATTATTCCTTTAATATTGTACAATTATTTATTCAACTGTATACATAATATAAATAACAACTCACTTTGTGTGTTGATTTTGCGTGGGTTATTTTGCTTTATGCTGAAATTTAAAAACAGACAGGACAGATATGTAGAAGGATAAATTCAAATTAGCACTTGTCGGTTGCGTCGCGGAATTTTTCCACATCAATGACTGATTAAAGTTTGTGTGACGTTTCAAGTAATTAATTTTAAGCAACCAAAGATAAAATTTATTAATTTATTACTATATCTAATGTGACGTAGGTTTTTTTTATTAGATAATAAATTTTAATAATGATTTGCAATTTTGTTGAAACCTTCAAATATTTATTTGATTTTATATTTACTTTACTGATTTGACGAATTAATCGAGGCGTATTACTTTATTCAAACGCTATATTTATCGATGATTTCAAACCAGTTATTCAGCGGACATGTATGGACATTGAACCTTTAACTACAATTATGTGGCTCATTAAAAGTCCGTTTGCCTTAAAGTAATTAAATATTGTCAGATCAAATATACGTTAGAAGAAAGGCTAACCAAAAACTTCGAGAGCAACACCAAACTTTTCTGGAAAGAAATGTGGTGAAGAAATCTCGGAGTGGTTGGTCAGCTTTCAGAATTAATAAAATAAGGTCTAAAGGTGGAGACATTCTTACGCAAACACAAGATGTGTTAAGCCGATGGAGTGAATATTTTGGAGATATGAATACGGATGTTCAGGGTGATGCCGGTGCCACATGTGATCTAACAGATCAGCATTCAGTACCGGCATCCTCTGATGTCATTAGTATGGATGAAGTTGAATGGGCGATTAGAAGTTTGAAAAATGGTAAGGCAGCGGGTATTGATATAGTGTCCCCTGAGATGATCAAGCTTGGAGGCTCATGTGTCTGGGAATTCTTCCTGATGCTTCTCAATCAAACTACAGAGCCATAAGCTTAACCAGTTTGGCAGCCAAAGTGTATGGTAAGATTATTGAAAGGAGAATGAGGATGGTGTCTGATAAATTTTTGTGTGAGCCACAAGGAGGTTTCAGGTGTGGTATGCATGGATCAAGTGTTTTCTCTGCTCAACATTGTGGAGAAGCATCTGGCTGTAGGCCAGAAGGTTTTCTGCAGTTTTTTGGATTTGGAGAAAGCATTTGACACGGTTGTACGAAAGGAACTTTGGGACATTTTGCTGGAATATGGTATTAACGGTAGACTGCTACAAGCGGTGCAGTCCACCTACATGGACTGCAGAGCTTGTGTGCGGCTGGATGATGGAATGTCACCCTGGTTTGATGTCAATATCGGCGTTAAACAGGGCTGCGTTTTATCAGCCAGACTGTTTATCATATATCTGGATAAATGTCTACAAAGGTTGAATGAAATGAATGTGGGAGATCAGATGGGCGACTCAGTGGTTAGGTCTCTGCTATATGCAGACGATGCAGTTTTATTAGCGCAGTCCGCGGCTGACCTGCAAACCCTAGTCGACGTAATGGCAGAAAATTGTAAGAAAATGGGGGTACATGTGAATGTGAGCAAAACCAAAATAATGGTTTTTGAAAGAGAAGAAGCCAGAACAGATGTTAGAGTAGCAATAGGAAATGGTTTGCTAGAACAAGTGGATGAATTTGTATATCTTGGATGTGGATTCAGTCGGGATGGAAGGTACACCACTGATGTAGAGAGAAGAGTGAATGCGGGAAATAGAGTGAACGGAGCATTGGGACAACTTCTCGGCAGTCATCACCTCAGCCAGAAGGCACGTGTCGTAATACACAACGCAATGCTTGTCCCAACGTTATTGTATGGAAGCGAGAGTTGGGTATGCAAAAAGAAGCATGAGAGTAAAATCAATACGGTTGAAATGATATCTCTACGGAGAATCTGTGAAGTGAGGCTGACTGACAGCATTCGTAACGATGACGTAAGAGAGCGAGTAGGTATGAAAGAGAGTATTGGTGTAAAGATACGAAAGGGAATGCTCCCGTGGTTCGGACATGTGGAAAGAATGCCAGACGAGTGACTGGTTAAGAAGATATACAATGCGAAAGTGGAAGGATGTAGGTACAGGGGGAGACCGAGACTCACCTACCTAGACCAAATCGGTCATGTATAGAAGGAAGGTGGAGTCAGGAGTCTCAGAAACCGGCGAGCTTGTTTGAAAAGAGTTATGAATGTTGAGGAAGCGAGAGATGTATGCAAGAATAGAACCTTTTGGCACTCTGTTCTCTCTGCCTACCCCGTAAGGGAAATTGCGTGATGATAAGTAAGTAAATATACGTTGTATTGTTAGTCAAAAGTATGCAGTGACTTTTCAAAGGGACTTTCCTCAAGAATGTTTTAGTGGATTGAATGGACAAAAACATTAATAAGTAAGTCTCTTTGACGCAGAACAAAACGCAGTTTTGTTGAACACAAAGTGAAAAATGTGCAATCGAAAATAACAGTCATGAGCAGGATTTGAACCTGCATCTCCTGGATACCGTCCAGATGCTTTTCCAATTCAGCCATCGTGACAATTGCTCCTGACTGCTAATTTCGATAACACATTCATACTTAACGTCTTTTGGTTTTGCATATAATTATCTGAAGAAATTAAGCTATTATAAACTAATAATTATGATATGATTGAAAATAATTAAGATTATCCTAAATGCGCTTATCTGTAAGCGCTTTTGAAAAAATACTCCTTAGTAAATATATTGGCGTAGACTTATAATTTACTCCAATATATTTATTTACTTCTAATCAGATCGAACCCGAAATCAGTTAGGGTTTGGGACCAAAAAGGTTTTCATTAATATCATGCTCGAAAATGTAGGTATCAGCATATTTATCTAATTTTTAAGCAATTATAAAGAATTACGATATGCTGTAGTGAAAATAGCCGGTATATCACCACTGATGTAATTGAGGGTCTTCTGGATGAGCAGTGACTTGTCTTGGCCTCTGGTTACATAATTCTATGTGAACTGAGTTTCATTAACATCAAGGGGGCATGAATCATCAGCTATTATGAGCCATTTAAAATAAAGATCGTCATAACTAATACGTTAAGTGCTCCACGTGGAGCTTTGACAATCAAAACATAAAGTACACAGCAATGAAAGCAACAAGATCAAATAGAAAATATTGAAGTTTTATGAAATCATTTTGATGACAGGTCCTTCCGAGTAAAACGACGTATCGTAGGTCAAGCCGTTGTTTTCATTGCGAATGTTAACTTTATATCAGAATCCATAAAGTGCGCTGATATCAATTATATTTTGCCCAAAGTTAGTAACGCAACAGATAAGACCATACCATTGAAGCAGTTAAAAAGCGGGAAATAAAAGTAATAATTCTTTACCTGAAAGACCCGCAATTCTCCACAACTCCAAAATGATGATCTGAAAATAAAAAAAAGAATTTTGAAAAACGTTTGACAAGTGTTACTAGTGATGTAATAGTTTGATCAACAATCCCACAAGCGTCCTCATTCAGTTGATTAGAACAAGATTAAGTAACGCAATAACAACACTATCTATACGACGTATTACTTCGAATGAAAGTGAAAATAACGAAAGTAAAAGGTCCGATGAGCGGTCATGTTGACGAAACAAATGATGTGCGCGTATTTATCGAACCTGTTCCTATGTGTGGGTACGATACATGATTGCAGCAATATAAAGTGGTATCAGAGTTGTTCTTGTAGCCGGTCTTAATATTTGAGGGGGAAAACGATGCAACACAAAAATATAAACGCCTTGTTGATTGTTGAGACAAATTAATAACACGAAATTCTAGTAACTGAATAGTTTGGCTATTCGCCTTATACAACCGTTTCTTTCGTTGGTAGCAAGAGTCTGTAAAAGTCATATTTTTATTTTCATTTACTGTTTAATTATGCTTCATTAACATTTTTTTATTATTTTTATATTACAAAACGATCATCGTCATCATTTTATCTATTTCTATTTTAGAAATAACGATTTGTATTCTTTTTACCGCAACAGAAATCCTTTTTTTTAAAAAACAACACCCTGCACTTGGTTTTAATCGTTATATCGTGGAGGCACGCACAATATAACTGACACTAAGTACGACTCAGAATAACAATTTGTGGATCACACAAAGAATTGTCCTGTATCCATCCTCTCACAGGAGATCGGTGTAAACAACAGTAAGTACTTACTCCTACCGTTGTGTTTCTTATGGTGAGTGAGAGCGCGTGAGGCCTAAATGCCCTCTTTATGCTCTCCTTAGTATCCATCTTATCCCCTCCGTATTATCCTTCCTTTCCACCTCCTATCCCTTTCCTTAGAGATGGTGATGTGCGAGTGATGCCTCTGGTGTTACTGGCATCTATAGGCCACTTAACATCAGGTGGGCCGTACGCTTGTTTACCACTCAAGTTGTATATAATACAAAAAATATTCATATCATACAAATACGTCACTCTACGGCGCATTAACTATGTCTATGCAAATATTGTTATCCCATAGGGATTTTCCCGGGATAAAAGGTCTTTTGTATTTTTAAGTTCCAGACTCGTGTAGTCTATGATGATCTGCTTTTATGGCGTGAAAACATAACAATTAAACCAATAAGCATATGTAGCGACATCTATCGAGGGGATGAGGAACTTTACACCCTGATCCTCTCACCCCCAAACATATAAACGCACTCTGTAATTTATAATATTTGTAAGGATCTATCTTAAGTATGATCTACCTTCCATGCTATAACAATTAAGTTTCTCTCAATTAGCTTACGTAACGAAGGCTATATTTCAAATTCATCTACAAACTATCTATTGAAATCACCAACATGTGAGAGTTGGCTTCTACCATATGCGTTGCCAACATAACAGTGACAGATGGTATAGCTAAGTCTGTGTATCACTTAATATTGTTGCATTGCGTAATAAAAACACTTGCTTAACTATTCCAAATATGTATGGTACCCACCACATATATTATTAGAACACATCATACCACAAAAAAAATCAGATGTAACATTTGTATAAATAAAGAAAGTGTTCAGTGTAACCTTTTTTTTTCAACCCTTTTTCTGTCTTATTATTACGCACGGGTCTTCTCTCATAGGAGGAGGGATCATAGTCCACCATACTGGCCCAGTACGGTCTGGCAGAATTCACAAGCCGTCGAGAAAATCTCTCAGGCATGCAAGTTTCCTCGCAATGTTTTCCTTCACCAAACAGTGATAATTTGTAAACAATCTCGAAAAATACAAATTATTTGTAAATAAGGAAAAAGAGGTTTTTTGTACTAGCGGGAATCCGACCCACGCGTCCGCGAACCCACGTCTTTTCCAATCCGGGGAAGTGCTCTAATCCACTGAGCTATAGTACAGATTCGATCATCCCAATCTCCTTATGACATTTGTCTTTATGACCTTATCACCTTATCACATTTATCTTTTCTCCCTATAAACAAATAATTTGTACTTTAAAAAGTGGCGGAGCATGTCAAATGCTAAAAAAGTAAGATCAAAAATTTCGAAAAATCTTTAAAAGTCATAGGTGTGTTACTACTTCTATTCGAGGTCTGCACCTTGGACTGGGAAGCGAACTCGATACCAATACCTCTGGTTTTACCGTCAAATGATTTTTGGCAATCACCCCTGTTAATATAAACCCAAGTCCATTGAGCCAGACTCCAGACTATTGAACAAATATTGATTTTCCGAATAATCAAGTTATAAATCACTCCCCCCCGAACAGGGTAGTTTGGGGCCCTCACCCACTAAAGAAACCCGCCGTGTGCCGTCTCTCCGCCTATGTTGGTGGGCCACTGGAACCATATTACATTTCTTTAGTTGTAGAGTTAGTTACCCTATCCCCTATAAAGCTCTTATTAGTGACAGTTACAAACAAATTCAAATTCAAAAATATCTTTATTTCATAGGCCTATTAAATAGCACTTAAAATCGTCAAGAATACACTAATAATCAACACGAGCGCCTGAGGCGAGTGCATCCGCAATAACAAAGTGGCGATTGCAATCGCCACAAGCGGCCGCATTCCGAAGTAAAGCCTTTCATGAGAAGAACCCGGCAAGAAACTCATGGGCCACTTTTTTAAATTGCAAATTTATTACAATTTAATATAATCTTTATAACTAAAATGACATTATATTATACAAAACAATTTTGAAAATTAATGAATGAGGAGCAGCTCAAGCCCATTTTGTTTTGTCCTCAAGATAATCCGAAACAGTGTAATAACCTTGATTACAAAGTCTAATTTTTATGGCTTTCTTAAACTTATTTAGTGGCATGTTTCGGACACTTTCAGGAATCTTATTGTAAAAGCATATACATTGTCCCATAAAAACCTGCAAGCAACTTGAGCAACTTGACTGCAAGCTACAAATATATTGCAGAATAGTAATATTTACATCTGAAACTAAGAACTGTCTCGGTGGTGCATCGGTAAAGTGAGCGACTGCTGATCAAGAGGTCTCGGGTTCGATCCCCGGGTCGGGCAGCGCTATTCAGCTTTTTCATAAAAAGACGAATTCTCAGTAGCAGCTCGGAGTTTGGAAATGTGGTCCGGTTGACGACAATAGGCTCGCCCCCTATTACGTGGGACTTAAACATAGCTGGTGAACTGTGGGTGTGTAATACACCTCTGCCAACCCTTTCGGTGATAAAGGCGTGATGCTATGTTATGTTATGAAACTAAGAATCGGCGGGTTAATACACGCATTTTGTTAAAGTAAGTAAGCTTTTAAAAAAAGGGTTCACTGTAAAATTCCTTCATATACAGAGATGATTTAATAATTAAGTAATTGGCGTCGTCAATTTTCATAATTACTTAAAAGTGGAATTAATTTACTAAGCTGCAATAAACTGCTGGATATTATCGTACATGTTGTCACGAATATGAAACGGTAACATTTATCAAATAAACGTTCTATTTACAGTCCTGACCTTTATAAATAATAGGTAACTCAAGTCTACAAAGTGCTAACTCTAGTCTACAAAGTGCTAGGACCTTACTTGTTCATACTATAAGTAAGCGAATTTATCACGTTCTACCGCAGATAGATGGACGATGTTGACTGGCACGTATGATGACAATGAACTCCGCACCTTTGTTGAATTCTAATAAGTGAAGTGGATCATAATGAAATTATACTAGACTTTTATAAATAAAATTAACTGTATCATATATAAAATTATGTGTAGTTTGTATTTTTTTTTTCATAATAATTTTCGTAACCCATAATTGAGGTGCAACTGCTGTGATTCTTTGTACCCCTTCGCTGCTGTGTAAGGCGCTTCCATTATACCAAATCCCTCGCAAATTTATATAACACAATGCTTAATCTAATAACGTGATCTTAAATATTGAAGTCGAATAATGTACTAAATAAATAACGAGGAATGAAAATAAAAATATAATGAACTTCAAAAGTAAGAAGGTTTGAATCCACTGTTCTTTTTTTTCCAATTAGAAACATGAGGTCCAGAATTGCGCCCTGTAGCCGCTTCTTTGCCTCTAATTACGTGGGTATAATTACATAAAGTCACGCGTATTACATCTTTGCTCAGGCCTTTGGGACAAAGGCAAGACTATTTTCATTGTGCTATTTACTACATAACTTGGAGGACCAGAAACCTTATTTCATTACCATCACTTGTGTTTTTTTTATAAAAAGAACCACAAAGGAAAGGTAGTCGCTGAATTTTACAAAAAGCTTCATAGAAGTCGGTTGACGTGGTAATCTAAATGAAATAAATAACAAGCATCATTTAGGAGTTTTGAAAAAACTACGTTTACGGAATCTATCACGTTTACTTGATTTTACTACTACGGTTGAAATAACATATCAGCCTTGGACGTCTATCATCTAAGTCCACCCTCTAAGTTCTATCATCTAAGTTCAACCGTTGAAATAACATATCAGCCTTGGACGTCTATCATCTAGGTCCACCCGTGATCATGAATGCTGTAAAGTATTCGAAACGTCGGGATAGTAGTAAAATCAAGTAAACGCGATAGATTCCGTAAACGTAGTTTTTTCAAAATGTGTAACATTCGCGTAAATATCAGAAAGTATTATCATTTAGGAGTCAGATATATATAGATTGTCCTACTTTTTTTTAAGTGATAAAGTGATACAAGGGCTTGTTTTCCGCAACTCGACGTCATTCAATGCGTCTATTTTAAGTGCATTTTTTTTTGTAACATTTTTTTTAATCTTATTTTTTTGTTTACATATTATTGTAAATGGTAGGTAGCCGTTATTCTCACCATTCCATTTCACGTATGGGAAATTAATGTAAGTATGGATGGCTATCTCCAGCAGAGTCGGTGGTATCGACCCGCTTGAACCCGTAACAATTAAGTACTCCCACTTGGTTGCTTCGTGTGATAATCACATACTCGTACTTTCCTTAGTCGCCGCGGACGACAGCCAATGGAGGAAAGAATATGCCACTTGCATTCTCAGTCCGTCACCACACGCAAATTTTCAAATATAAACCTATATATAAATAAATAAATAAATATTTACGGACATTTTTCACACAACGTCCTCTGGTCCCAAACTAAGCTTAATGCTTCTGCTATGGGTACCAGATTACGGATATAATACATATATTACAAATATCAGTGTTCATCACACAAATAATTGTCCTGAGTGGGAATCGAACCCACTACCTCGTGCACGCAAGTCAGTTACACTACCGACTACGCCACGAGGCCCGTCATGTTCATACAACCTATAACTAATAGATTTTCTGATGAACTTGATGGATTACCATTAAATTTCCAAGGAGTTCGTGTTTATAGAGCGAGCTATGATCTCAACAGGTTATTGGTATGTTGTTGCAGTATAAAATTACTAACACGCAACGCCTAAACTGTTATTTTACTGTAATTAGTTATGACATAACGCTTCTAATGATTTGACAACTTATTACCGCGTTGTTATATCGTTATAAACAAGGTATATTTATATACCTATATTCTGGAACTGAATAATGTACAACGGTTCACCTGTTCCACTTAGATGGGTTTCACTTATATAGAAACAATATTATTAGGTAGACATTTGGAATAGGAGAATCAGAAACGGTATTACTCAAAAAACATTTTTTTTTATTTCTACAACAATTTTTCCGTATGATTTTGATATTGAAATTGAATTATATTGATTTATAATGGAATTCATACAAGAAACTTGAAGAGTTAGAAGCCTCTCTATGCCTTACGTAATTTATTCTTGACGAACATAATATCCGTGAGGTCGTCTACGTAATGTTATCACTCCATTTCATGTAGGAAGTGAAATATAATAATAATTATAGATATAGACGCATAGATATAGCAGGCAACTGAAAAAATTAAAATTAAATCCTCGGCCAAGTCATGTGACCTATGCAGTATAACGCTCATTGTGGAGCAGTAAAAAAATAAAATTGAAAGAAAGAAATAGTCTAAAGATAGGACTATCAGGACCATCGTGATAAAAAAAAAACTTGAGAGGTGTCAAGGGACACCCGGATGGAACGAAGTTCCATTCGATTAATTAGTGAAGGAATTGTAATATTTTTTTTTTAAGTTATAATAATATCTTTTTTTATTATTAACAAATATAATGTAATATAAACTTATATAAAAAAATATAACAAAAAAAAAAAAACAAACAAAAAGCAAAAAGTGTCGTTACAACTTTTGGTCTTAATTTTTTCCGTCTAGCCCACTTTAGCAACGCGCGATAAGGAACTTCGTTCCAATACTTTATACTCAAGATATAAATTCTACGTTTACACGAGTTACATTGTATTTAAAAATAAAACGCTATAAACGTGATTTTAATAATTAAATTTCAAGGGATTTGATTCTTTAATAATTAAATTTCAAGGGATTTGATTCTTTAATCTATACTATGAATAAAGCTGTAACAGAAGTATGTCTGTACGTTAAACACAAAGTGAAAAATGTGAAATCGAAAATAACAGTCAGGAGCAGGAAAACAGATGAACAGGCCTATATAGCCTAATACTTAAAATATTTGAGAAAAATTTTAAGTATTAGGCTATATAGGCCTGTTCATCTGTTTGTTTGCTCGAGTATCACGTAAAAACTACATAGCATCACGCCTGTATTCCCCGAAGGGGTAGGCAGATATGTATTACACACCCACGACTCGCCAGCTATGTTTAAGTCCCACGTAATAGGGGGCGAGCCTATTGACGTCTACCGGGCACATTTCCAAACTCCGGGCTGCTACTGAGAATTTTTCTTTTTAGGAAAAAGCTCAATAACATTGCCCGACCCGGGGATCGAACCCGAGACCTCATGATTAGCAGTCGCATACACTACCGCTACACCACCGAGGCAGTTAAAACTACTGTCCGGATTTTGTAAAATCTTTTTTGTATGATAGCTATTCATTAGACTTTAAAATTGGTATACATTTTATCCCGCTACAATATCAGAAACCTGAGATATAACCTAAAAATAGCTTTTATTTGCAATGGAACCGCGGGCTAGTAAAAACTAGTAAAATACCTATACTATTATTTTAATTTTAACAACGACCATAATTCGATACGTTACCAAATTTCTAATTAGAACAAAATCTTTGTAGCTGTTTGACATGTAGACGCGGCGTTTCGTGTGCTTTTACTAGGTAGGTATTCATCTCATTAGTATTGGTCCTTCGGCCTAGTCGTGTCAAGCCATGGCCAACTGTTTGAATTGTTTTGTACTAGCGGTAGTTCTTTGACGCGGAACGAGAAAGTATTTGTAAAGAAATGAGATAACTAGTTTTAACTTAAGTTGTTTAGTTCAATATTTTGATGCAGTTAGTGTTTCAACTATTACAGCGTTTTAAGGAAAAATAAAGTAGGTAAGTAGCCTGGTATTGTAAACAAATACCTACAATGTAATAGATTAATTAAGCTTTGTAGCTATATATATAATAGAATATATACCATTGTTTTTGTTAAAGCGGAAAAAATGTACCTAACCGCACACCCCGTAGTTCAGGGTAACGAACAGGGTAATATAGGGGCCCTGACCAACTAAATAATTTCTATTTTTTTTATTCTATTTTTTGTACATTTCAGAGTATTTAGGTAAACCTCTAGCTTGTCTAATATTAAGCTACGGTCCTAATAAGCAGAGCAAGTTAGAGTAGGCACGTTGAGAATGGCATTTCTAAGCCATTTTGACCACACAATGTTTTTTTTATACAACGTGGGTGGCAAACCAGCATACCTGATGATAAGCGGTTACCGTAGCCTATAGACGCTAGCAACACCTGTGGCATCACTCGAACGTCGCCCTCGCCACGCTCGGCCAAGGAAAGGGTTAAGAAGTAAGAGTATATCAAGGAGAGGATAGGGAGAGGGATTGGGCCTCTGGCACTCTCACTCACCATATCAATCACAACGGTAGTATCACTACTTTCACGCTGATCTCTTCTGAGAGGGTGGTACTTCCCTGATCGATTCCGGCCCATTCATGCTGGAATAAGCAAGGCTCTAGCACTTATAATTTACCACTTATAGTTATATGTACAGTCAAAGCTAATTAAAGCTATAGTATAACTATAATAGACTGAGCTTATACACCACTACTCTACAATTACAACAAGCGTATAACGACATTATCATCATAAGTCATAACTCACGCTTGAAAACAAACAGACGAGATGATACTCATTCATTTCGAGTGTGTAATCACTTTCTTTACATTGTTAAAGTTATACGTATAGCATATTCAGCCGTATATTCTCAAGTTCCCTGCCCTTACGTAAGTCTGTGAACGCTTCTCTCAAGCCATTGTGATGTGGGAACGAGAGCTTTCTACACGGGTATGTAAAAAAAGCAGTTTT
The DNA here is from genome assembly GCA_948253155.1 of Leucoma salicis. NCBI lineage: Eukaryota > Metazoa > Arthropoda > Insecta > Lepidoptera > Erebidae > Leucoma > Leucoma salicis. The sequence goes on from OX411818.1 coordinate 10,803,394, forward strand.
GTCAATGATCATGGAGATAATAATATGAGGAAATGTTGGAGTATTCGTTTTCCGCTGCAGCGAAATTTTTTTATGAATATTGTATATTATACGTAATGTCTTGCATATTTATAAATATTTGCATAAATAGGTAAAAGTATTTTTTTTGTCCAACCATATTAAATTACCTACGTATATATCACAACAACTCTGAATAATAAGTATTCAGCAGCAATAAACAAAAGAAGTTCTATCAAAATCCATGCAGTAATTTTTGCGTGATATGCGAATATGGGAACAAACACAAGAATTCTAAAAACAAAATGATTTCGGGTCAGAGACACCCAAATACAGTAAAGTGTTATACAGTAATTTTTTCTCAAACATGTACACTGTAATTCTTTTAACTTATAGTGTAGTGGTAAAACCATCGATTGCTTAAACAGAAGTATCTATTATACACAAAGTGAAAAATGTGAAATCGAAAATAACAGTCAGGAGCAGGATTTGAACCTGCATCTTCTGGATACCGTCCAGATGCTTTACCAATTCATTCAATTATTTTCGATTTCACATTTTTCACTTTGTGTATAATGTATAGTGCTAAGCATGTCAAATGCTAAAAATATATATATAAAAATATCTAAATATTTAAAGGGTTTGCGTCATTATTAGGTAAAATCTTAATTGTAAAATTAAGTTTACCTGGTCGGTATAATGTATGAAAATACTTCCGACGGATGGCGCAGGCGTCACCCAAAGACGTTAAGTATGATGTGTTATCGAAATTAGCAGTCAGGAGCAATTGTCAGGATTGCTGAATTGGTAAAGCATCTGGACGGTATCCAGAAGATGCAGGTTCAAATCCTGCTCCTGACTGTTATTTTCGATTTCACATTTTTCACTTTGTGTATAATGTATAGTGCTAAGCATGTCAAATGCTAAAAATATATATATAAAAATATCTAAATACAGAAGTATCTAGTTCGACCCTCAGTGTAACGTTAATCCCCTAGACCTCTGAGTTTTTGAGCTAATGTTTATATTTGTTTATAAATTATAACCGCTCATAAATAATATTACGTAAGAAATACAAGTATGTATATCATAAGTTACTCTTACTACTCTTCGTGTATACCGTAAAACGGATAAAAATTACATCCATGTGTTTTATAAAACCTTTGTAAATGAGTAATAAGAATTAACTATTTTTAAATTTATGAAGGTGTAATGGTATAATTATACGTGTCTAAATAACGCACATTATACCTAAGTGCGTAACGCTCCAGCTCCTCTGAGTACGTTTTCATAACGGTTGGGCACGCTTAATGCGACAAAAAAGCATAAAAGTAATTTTGAGCTAAACAGATATTTTAAATAGTAAAATTGCTTAACAAGACTTATTGTTTGTAACTAGGTGTCAATTATAACATTCGTTGGAGTTCTGATGGCTGTATGCCACTACAATGGGAATGTTTACTGCCAAAATTTGGCGTATTATCGTTATGGCCATAGAAAACTATCATTTCCATACAATTTTATTTTCTCGTAATATGGCTATGTGAGCTGTACTAAAATATAATAACCCCGATGTACATTTATTTCTCAAAGATCCTACATTAAAAAAAAGCGGAACATGTCGCATAAAACTTTGCGACTACACAGCATATGCATAGCATCTTTCAGTTCTTTAATCTTCCAAGTGCTAAACATTTTAACAATATCGCTGATCAATATGATTAAACACAAAAAAAATATCAAACATTCTCAGGCAAACAAAGAAACTACAATTTGACAGTGGCCATCTTGCTGAGCTTTGCCCGTGGATGATCCTCATTAGATGATGTTCTCCTCCGTCCCCTTGTCAACATTTTTATCAACCTTCACGGTAAGCAGTTTTTAACTTGAATATTCCACAGTTATTACTAGATTGCGGTTACCGTAAGGAGAACCCAAGAAACATCTGTCACTGCTAGCAGTAAGATTGTAAATGCCGTAGCTATAATTGCCTTATGTATAATGTATCAACATTTAGTGTTATATCTCTACTTTAATTATAATAAGAATATTTTTTTTTAAATGTGAGTTGTTTCTATACCAAATGAGGCCTATCAAATATGCTAAACGATGCTCGTTTAATAATAGCTATTACTTTTATGTTGTTTGGTAACACAAAATTAAAACTAGTCAAAAATGCACCACTTAAAATTCATAGAGGCCATAACAGTATTGTGTAACAAAACACTATCAACAATGTCGAATAGAATTGAGAAACACCTGACCATATGTACACAGATGTCAGAAACGTTCTAATCAAAACTGAACTCAAACGTTGTGTAATCCTTACTCAGTAATATTAGAACGCAAAAGAAACAAACATACTATGTATGGAAGCTTTTCGACACTATTATTTCAATTTTGATTGTCTCGTCAATATGATGTCATTAATGTATATTTTATAACTATAAGAAGAAAAAGTTTAATTCCTTAATCGTGCAGTTTGCAAAAAAATATCTTATGCTTAGCAGACAGTCTGAAACAGAGTTCCGTAGTCAGTAATAAGCTCCCACTATTTTTCTCTCATTCAACTTGTTAGTCAATAATGTCTCATTTAGGCAGAAGCCTCCTCTCAGAATGTGTGCAGGTTGGCAGAATTCACAAGCTGTCGAAAAAATCTTTCAAGTTCCAGGTTTCCTCCCGATGTTTTCCTTGACCGCTTTCACCATATTACATGGAAACTAAGCTATATTTGCAATGAGTTACAACTCTGCTTCATTAGTAAAGATGACTGATTAGGCATTTGTTCAGCCGCCAACGCGTGACAAAACGAATATATTAACCACAACCTATCACTTCAAGAGATTTAACTAGGAACAAAGCCCAACAGGAAGTCTTCTGATTAGTTTGTAATACGATACTAGGTATCCCATATTTTTTTGTTAAGGTGGGAAAAAATATTTCTAACCACACAGCCCACCATTTGAGGCAACGAGCAGGTAGTGTGGGGTCCTCACCCACTAAATAAAGCCGCCATGTTCCGTCTCTCCGCCTTTACTGGCGGACCATTGGAACTTGGACTTCAGTGATAATACTAGGTAACCCGACCTGACACAAAACTGTCAGGAGGACTTAGAATAATAAGTGAACCAACAATCGCAATCCCTACTGCGAACATTGAACTCGTCTACCAGAAAATTATTTACATAATTATTTTTTAAATTTAATTTATGCTGCAATCAGTCACTTTAAACTAGCCAGGCAAGTTGTATAAAGATGAGGTTTGGCGAGATAGAGAGCTCATTGGCTCTCTTGAGTCTCCCAATCATATTTGACTGCAGGATTGAATTTGCCAATCAGCTTTAGTTGGCTGAATAGCAGTTTGCCTCTTCCAAAACAGTTGGTAATTCCTGATAATCGTAGGTTTTCTCAGTTACAACTAAACCATGGTGCAGAAGACACAACCCTAAGGATGCTGAGTTGAGCTCTTTGGAAGAACCTAATATTAGACACATAATATCAGACATATTAAAAAAAAATTATAAGTCGACTATGGTATTACAGTAATAAAGAAATAAATGTAGTTGTTGTGGGCTCTCTGGGATGGCAAGAAGGATGGCCTGGAGAACTCACCTGACTTCCTTGAGGGGTTTACCAGAGATGCCTACACTCTTAATGGCACTGAGTTGATGGAAAAACGATTACCACCAATTCCCTTGAGCTAAATGGAACGTGTACGACACACAGACACACGCACCTGGCCAAGGACTAAGTTCAATGTTCGGTATTGCCTTACACAGATATCTTATGAGTGGATTCACACTTGATGGACATACAACACTAGGGCGACACAAAATAACTTTAATGAGTTTTACGCGGACACAAGAGCTGATTTATAATTATTTATCGGGAGACTACGGTATCTACTGCGTGAACGCGTTTCGAGTTTTCAACTGTAATGTTCAACGGTCTTTGTATGAAAGATGGCGCTGTACATTTGTCGCTCATTCATTCATTCGTCCTGCATTTGGCGGGTACAGGGTTAAACACTTGTTTAATTGCCTTTAATTTAAATTCAGACACAATAGCATAAAATAAAAATAAGAAAAGCTTGCTCGCATGAAGGAACCTAATGAAATCTCCGAGAACGTCACAAGACATGGCGGCCATATTAATATTATGGCAAAGAAATACAATCGTGTGTATAATTGGCTATTGTTATATCACGCGTAATCGTTGACTCATGAATTAATGTACCTAATTACTTGGGTGCTAATTGAGTGTCTGGATTTCACTTTGTTAATAGGATGAGGAGTGTTCTTTAATTATATCTTGTATTATGTCCTGTCATTTGATATGCCGCATTTGATATTCCTGGCGTTAGCATCGTCTGCTTAGTTTTACTTAGTCAATATACCCATAAAATTCTAGTACGTAAGAATTGATCAGCACGCTACAATTTCTTTAAAGTAGATTGTACCCACGTTACTAGTTTTTTTGCTATATAATACTTTCTGATATTTACGCGATTGTTACACATTTTGAAATAAAACTACGTTTACGAAATCTATTGCGTTTACTTAATTTTCTACTATACCGACGTTTTGAATACTTTACAACATTCATGATCACGGGTGGACTTAGATGGTAGACCAAGGCTGACGTAGTTTTATTTCTTTGCTATAGTTATAGACAACACAATTGGGGAAAATGTTACTGTCATGTACCAGATATACCTTCACACTTCAAATATAGCTTCACAGTACTCTTAGTGTATTGGAGTCCATTACTCCAGAAGTCTGTTTTAGTTGTTGTTAGTACATGAACATAAATACTTAAATATTACAACATTGTTGGTGTAGAAATATTAAATTTAAATATGGCAACACTTGCCACTTTCTTGCTCTTCCTTTGTAACAGCCATTTTGTAATGTGTGCAGTCGTAATATTTATAGCAATAAATTATATATTTTCAAGTTTTCACTTTGTTTTAAAATTGGTCCTTTGAGCCGGATTTGAACCAGTGACCTATGGATACCTGAATACCGCATCTGGCCAATTCAGTCCTTAATTTAGGACTCAAAACATTAGTTACTGTGTATCTATACGTATAAAATATCTTTATATTGAAGGTATTTATGAATAATGGAAAAGCGATGATGAGAAAAACATAATAGAATAAGCAACAATTTATATTATTTTTGTCTGTTTCCTGTTTGTTATGATGGATGCATATGATGATGTTTTGCATATTCCTGAAATCAATGAACTGATTTTAATGTTATTTCACGGGTAGAGCTTAGCGAAAATTTAGGCTTTATTTTATTTAAGTTAATTGACAAAAAATAAGTTATTCTCTTTAAGTGTTCACGCAGAGAAGGTTGCGGGCACCAGCTAGTAATGAAACAAAACAATTGAATTTTATAAGATGTAAATGTTAAAATTATAGACTCTGAGAATTAAAGAATTATTGGCCATTAAACTAAGGACACTGATAATTAATAATAATAAATATGAAATCATAATTGTGTTATCCTAAATGATTATCTGTTATCACCTCGAGAATGTAAGTATAGAATAGCATACTGACTATTTATATTTCTTTATTTAATTTCTGCGTACATCTGTACCTAAACTACATCGGTATATGTATTCAAATAACAAAATTTCAACCACGTTGACGAAAAGAGACTGCTAGTTCTCTTATATTATATAAAAAAATAAACGTTGCTTTTATTTTACTGCAGTGGATCAATGAATTAGTCTAAATGCCAGCATAACATAACCTACCACAGAGTCAAAATTACAGTTTTAAACAAACAAAATGCTATCTCGAATGATAAAGTACCTATTATTTAAAATGAAATTTTCATTTTATCTCATTAGAAATCACAATTCATCCAAATGGCTATCTAATAAATTAAACGAAAGAAAGCATCGAATTTATAAAATTCTACAACTTTGTCTGGCAGATTCATTTATAGTTTGACGTTATAGTCATATAACATGGATGGTTTCAATCAATTCACTATTTAGATGCATCCATTTTCAATACTGTTCAAGCGATAAAAAAGCCGTTTCTAAACTAAATGTAATAAGAAACAACTTTCGTTCGCTGTTTAAGCAAATTTAATCCGCGTTGTCGTTTTCACGTGCTTTCTATTCCAGTGGCACTGTTTGGCCGTCAATGTTCGCATATATATCCATACTACAGAGGTCAACGTTACAACCAACAGGTGTCCGATATTCAAAGTTGATTGTAAGCTATAATAAAAGAAATGCACGGGATATCCTCTGCACGGAATATGCCCTAAATGGCTCGATAGGGGAAGTACCACCCTCTCACAATAGTGAGAGCGCCGGAGTCCTAAACCCTCTCCTTATTATTCTTTTCTTAGTATCCTTCATATTAATGTACAGACATAGTTCTATTACAGCTTTATAATAGTGTAAATAGGTATATATACAATCGAAGAGAGAACCTTATTTTTTAGTCGGTTAATAAATGCTACATTTGATGATAGAATTTATTGATATATTTTAGACCAGGAATCTAAGTTTTATCTATTGAAACATAGCTCTAATATGTACTCAAATATCATACATGAAACAGATATCAGACATAGAGATGTTAGAATATCATACATATTAAAACTGCCTTTTAATATAAAGTAATTTGAAAGTTAGTGACATTGAGTGTCTGAAATGTCAGGAATAGGGGTCAGACTGGTCAAATATCACATTTACATTAATAAATACATATGAAACTAATGTGGGTCACATTCGCAAAATTAATATTAAGTTGTGACAGTCCTCTTTTGCATTGTATACATTTTTATTTGTTTAGTCTAGTTTCTACACGTTATCTATAGTCTTGAATATGCATAGTGACTAATAAGGTTATAAATAAAAGCCTGTTTCAATGAATATATCTCATTTACCAAACTAGACGTCATGCAGGTCATGCCAAAGACTATTTGTTTGAAGTAAGACAAAGACAAATTAGTTACCGAAGAAATTAGAGCCATGCCCCTCTTGACAAATACAAAAACTAACACAAAGCTTTCCACCACCATAAAAGACATTGAAACAAAGAACTTAAACTAACAAGAAACAGTTTACCATTAAAAAGTCAAACAAATGGAGGAGAAAGCGATGCCTTCCGATTCTCACAATGTCTGATTGGAGGAAGCACATGTTTAGATGTTCGATAAACGGTGTACGGCGGCTCATTAGTTTCGCTTTTCGTTTGTGTAGGTGCACCCTTAAATTCTCCATAAAGAAAAAGTTTCTATTTTATAAACAGTATTGTTAATCGTATAGAAAGAAGCCCAACAAGCAGTCATAACCTACGACATTACTACGGAAACACCGAAAACTGCCAACACAAAGGTATTCAATTCGTTCTTCAGATCGGAGATCGGAGTCTTAGACTTATTTTAATTTAGGAATAAGATCACAGTCCGGTACTACGACCACGTTTTATGGTTGCTAACGGAGGCAGAAAATATCACCAAAGACTTCGAAAAGGGATGTGTTATGGGAATTGATGGCTCCGAGTAAACGTCACAATAGCTCAGTTGGTAGAGCCTCCGAACGGTATTCAAAAGCGGTTTCATGCCTCGCTCGTGGCTATCATTTTCTATTTAACATTTTCACACTTTGTGTGTTTTATTGTATGGCCAAGTATCTATATTCCATCCATCCATCAGCCTTTTATCGTCCACTGCTGGACAAAGGTCTCCCCAAAATGGGGGTTTTACCATAATTACCACGCTTGGCAGGCGGGTTGGCGATCGCAGTGGATGTTTTTAGTACACAGGGGAACGCTGCTGCCCGGTCCCCCGGTAATCCCTTAGTCGGCTTTTACGACTCCAATAGGAAGAGACGGGGTGGAGCTATTCTTGGTGCCGGCCCCACACGGCGGTAAGTATCTATATTATTATATTAAAAATATTCCAGATTATTCCATACTAGATTCTACAAATAAACTAACAAACTCAATTTCATATTTATAATATTCCTACCAACGATAAAAGAGACAAATTACAGTAAGGTATCTAGAACGGCCTTCACAAAATGGCAAGCGAGCCAAAAGTTTCGACAAAATTACTGTAAACGACTTGATCTCTGTCCACAATGACGTGATGACGACATCTTAAAAACAATGTTGTAAGTATATCATATTAGATTGTTGTTTACAGATTTATGTAGCAGATTTAGGTAATAAGTACCAACAAAATAGAAAAAGTTGATGTCCTAAAAATGGCTCTCAATTTAAATTGAAGAACAGAAATTACAATTTGCAATTTTAGTCAATGTCCTTTTGAGGAGGATTTGCCTCGGTGGACAATTGAGAATTTTTCAACTACCTATATGTTTTATGAAACGCATTATTTAAGATATTTAGTCTACAAAACCATAAAAAATGTACACATTTGTAAGCAAAAGATCTGTGTTGAAGCCAACAATTAGAAAACTTAGTCTTTCAAATGGGCAACCTCGTGAAAATGTACCAAACTACAAATTATATACGGAAATATAGACATAAAATAAACTTATATAACTTACGGCATACATTGAGTTCGTACACATTTCCCTTGTAAAACCCAAACTCCCACAGCTTGGTGCTTTCGCACCGGCAAGGAAACCGCAAATTACACCGTCCTTTCATCTCAAGTTGGTCGCAACTTAATTCAATATTATGCATTCTGTATTACACTGACACTTAAAAGATTTGCATATTGTTGTCGAAATCTTAAATTGCATTTGCAAAATTTAATTATTGATAAGTTTCAACACAAGTTGAACTCGCGTAATAATTACCATAGGTATTATTGTATTTCATATACGTCGTCATCAATCTATATAGGTCACATGCAAGCTGGCTAATTAGTTTAACATTTTATACAAACTTTTCCTTCTGTTGCAATGAACGCTGTCAAGAGAGAGAGAGAGCAAAGAGTCGCCTCCTTTTGTGTGTAGGTACTTTCGGCATGGGTTGGGGCGGTAACGGACACATTCTAGGCCCAACATTACACGAACTTATTGTTTCGAGTAAAGTCACATACACAACAAATTATTTGTGAATGTGGAAAAAGATAATTTTACTGCGAGCAGGATTCCAAGCGGGGTTCACAGTGACCAACGGCCAATCCCAATCTCCACATCACATTTGTCTTTATGACCCGGTCGATGGCCTAAAGGTCTAGCAGGTACAAATCCCTTTCGCAGTAAAGTTCATTCCACATTCACAAATAAGTTGTTCTTTAAATTGGCTGCGCATGTCAAGTGCTAAAATATAGATAAAAATGTCACTTAAATTCTAAAAGAAACTAAAGACTCACAAACTCGTAATAGGAACATAATCTATGAAGTAATTACTTCTATAATGACATAGTTGTATAACAGTAACAATTAACTTGATGGGAATTGAGAAAATTAATGGTCATGCTATAAAATATTAAGACTTAATGTTATACAAGTGAAGAGTATATTTTTTACTGTTACCCAGAAAAAAGGTTGTGGGCTGCCTAGCATCGCACTACTAGGTACCATTGAAACGAGTATGTTTATTGCGGGCTGGCTAAAAGAGGCCGATCTGTGAATGCTTGTGTTTTTATTAAACGCGGTTGAAATAGTGGAATGCAACTAGTTCTCATAAAAATACACATACGATATCGATTATTGATCATCATAAGGAGCCTTCATTATAACGTCGGACTCTTTAACTAATCCTATAAATAAATGATTTCGATCCAATGAGTCTACAGTAATATTGTTAGCCTTTTTCATTAATACGGGAGAAAATGTACCCAACCGCACACCCCGACGTTCGGCAACGAACAGAGTAGTGTGGAGCTAAATAAACCCGCCGTGTACCGTCTCTCCGTCTGTATTGGCAGACCACTGGAACTGTGTGACATTACTTTAGCGGTCCGCTGGCGGTTACCCTTCCGAATATTGTTATAGCCTATCAACTGAAATTTGAAGTTAACGAGAGACATTATTTGTTTGGAAGACCGAAACTGTCCATCAAAAAATAAAGTAAGTATTTTAGGTAGGTATCCATCCATCCATCCATCAGCCTTTTAACGTCCACTGCTAGACATAGGTCTCCCCAAGAATGGGGGATAGTGCCGTAATCGCCACGCTTGACAGGCGGGTTGGCGATCGCAGTGGATGTTGTTAATACTCGAGGGAGTGCTGCTGCCCACTCTTCCGGTATTCCCTCAGTCAGCTCTTACGACTCCCATAGGTGGAGAGGGGTAGGTATGATGAAGTCTAATAGATATTTCTGTAGATGCTGAACTTATTATATATAATGGAATATGTTTATTAAATTGAAATTACCTATATGTTAAAAAAAATTACTTAAGGCACAGTTGTTTACTTACAATTATAATAACGTCAATTTAAACATTTGAATGTTAAAGCTCGCTATGTACCCTTTAATTGGCTCGTTTCAGTTGGCCTTTATTTATCAATTTCATGAATCTGAATTAAAATAAATGCTATGTACTTATACTGAATACATAATATGATATATATTATTTATGTGTTTAGTAATATAGGGAAATTCAATTAATATTTTTTCCTATTAACGATTTGGGCAGACGAGTCACGATCAACCTGATGGTAAGTTACGACTGTATAGGCCGCTCGTGTACTCAGAAATAAACTCAGACTTAATGACATACCTGAAGACTAGTGGTAGTATTTTTTTAATAGAACAACATGCACTAATGATTAATCCTTGTATCGCGGGGGACTTTACAAACATACGCTTTCACGGACACAAAATACACCCAGACTCAGAACAACCATTTGTAAATGACGAATCGAACCCACACCACACGAGTGGGAGGCATCTAAACCATTCCGTCATCTGTGCAGTGTAATTATATGGACGACAAAGTACCGCTAGTTTTCTACAATTTATTTTGCTTTAAAAGCAAATAAAATTTAACCATATAGGAACAGTGTTAGCAAAATATTCTATACTTGAGTTACCAGAATCAGATAATTTCGTAAGATATTTTCTTTATACTTGAGTTACCCCCTATGAGATCAGAATGGAATGGATTTATGACTATTATTTTAAACTATAATCACAGTTTAACGCCATATAAAATTACTGTTTTGGCTATTTAAAAGTGAAATGTATTGTTCATAATTAACAATAGACAGCATTGATAGTTGAGACCCGGAGCTAGTGTTCGATTATCTAGATCTTATTGTGCCCTGCCTAGGCGAGACCAGTAGGCCTTGCTTTACTACCGAGCATAGAAAGCGGAGTTTTTAACACGAGATATCTATCAAACGGCTTTCTACAGTTTCTATATTGTCTAAATATAGAAACACCTATACATAATGCAATTGAGAGATAACGATGATTGCTATTACGTGTTCTAATTAGTAGCTGATAACAGCCTGACTTCGTGTACTTATTGTATCTATGTTTCAGAAAACTATATAGTTAGGTTTCTTATAATTATATTTTGTCAAATAAAAGACATTTCATTTTGTTTCATCAAAAACTCGGAGTTAGTACGTTTTGGAATTCACAGAAAATATTTTCAATCGCGGTATTTGAGACTTGGTGTTAAAAAAAAACGAAAACTCCCTGCGCTAACGAATAATTACGGGAACTTTACGAACATAAAAAGCCGGCCCCACAGGGCACTCTAAAGCCGGCCCCACACGGCACTACAACAAACAATTTAACAAGCACAAATTAAACCCAGACTGAGAACAACCATGGTATCGAAACCACTCGGCTATTAGTCCAGTTTCAACGAACAAAGAATTAAACTTCTCAAGAATGAGCGCACAAGAAGAAGGCGAGAAAAAATGATCACTTTTCTTGGGCCTTCATAATCCCGTAAAAAATTTAGTGGCCAACTAAATAAAAACTCATAAGTCGTAACATGAAAAATAATGAGAAATGTAAAAAAAGCTGTAATTAATCATCATTTTAACATAATGAGCAGTGTTGCTATGGGCTACATTTACATAGACAGTGATGATACCTACTAACAAAATAATGAACACTTTTAGTATTTGTTAAGTACATTATTTTGTAACCCAACAAATATTGTAGAAGGATCTCTTACGTTTGACATTAAGTATATTATTCAAATAATATTTTATATGAAATAAATAATTAATACAGAGTACCTATTTGTGAAATGTAAATTAAAATGACTCCTTTCTTTCTTAATCAGCCACTATATTTATGCAATAATAGGCTATTTGCTCCTCCACTATCAATCAACTATGCCAATTAGACTAATTGGGCTACTGCCATTCTGGCGATACTGGCCAAACGGTTTGGCATAGTTTCGCCCGGCTGGCTTCAGCTGGGTTATCAAATGTGACACCTAGTTTTGAACATCTGATTTCGTTCAGAAAACACGTTACACAGTGGTCCTCGGATGTCAAGTAACGCCCTGGCAGTTATTACAGCCTATTAGAATCCTGAAAAGAAAACTAACTGGAATAGGGTTAGAACTCAATCCAAACCACCAAGTCGTCTTATGTCAAATTCCCAACAGTTATCAGTACGTTGAATGTCTTTTATTCATAGAGTAAAATATTTTTTAAATGTTATCGTATTACCGTGAGCTACTTTCTACATTAATTTTTATCATAAAAAATACTATTAAAACTTAATAACTTTGAGAGTCAAACATCAGTCAAACATCGTGTTGAAATATGTAGTAAAAAATGTTACATCAATTAGGCACATAGGTAAGAAGTTTTATAGATTTTGTAACAAAGCATAGCATCATGCCTGTATTCCCCGAAGGAGTAGGCAGAGGTGTATTACATACCCACGATTCGCCAGCTTCGTTAAGTCCCACATAATAGGGGGCGAGCCTATTGCCGTCTACCGGGCACATTTCCAAACTCCGGCCCGCAACTGATAATTTTTCTTTTTACGCAAGAACTCAATAACATTGGCCGACCCGGCGATCGAACCCGAGCCCTTATGATCAGCAGTCGCTCACACTACCACTGCACCACAGAGGCAGTTAGAAGTTTTTTTCGTTATATTTTGGAACTACATACATAGTATATCAATGAAGATCAAAATATTACATGCATAAATAACTTTGGTCGAACATAAACTAACGGTTTTACAGTTTCAGTTTAACACTGCACTTCGCTATGAAGGTAATTACTGATCGGTCACACCGAGCGGGCAACGACCTAACACGAAATCTAACAATTTTCCACTTCGAGAGGCATTTCGAAAACATCTGGCGTGTAGTCCGAGAAAACTTTTAAATTTACCATCTAGATGATCTCTATGGCTAAACCCGTAAAGTTTATTTTCAGTATTTTAGTTGAAAATAAGGTTTGTAAAATCTAGCTCTGGTTCGCTGATTCGTTAAAACGTTTGTATAACGAAATTGTTTCATATTGTCAGTGCACTTTCTGTTATTTTGTTATTCACTTTGACACTTTTTGCAGTAAATTAAATACACAGTTGCATATCCTGACATTACTGTAGAATATAATTGCACCAACTACATCAATCTTTTTGCAAAGAACTTAATTTAAATAGAAATCAATTAAGGCCGGAACGACGTCGATAAAGTCTCGGAATCAAATTAGAGATTTGACTTTTTTTTATTGCTAAGCGTGGCAAACAAGTCAAGGCCCACCTGGATGGATATACGGTAACCACTGCTCATGTACTACCAATACAAAGGATATAGCAGGATATTTACACTTTACACTTAAAAAGAAATGGTTTACTACATGAGTGGCAAACAAGCACATGGCCCACCTGATAGTAAGTGGTTACCGTAACCTATAGACGTTAGCAACACCAGAGGCATCACTCGCGCGTTGTCAACTCTAAGGAAAGCGATAGGACGTGGATAGGAAGTACATTAAAGAGATGATAGGTAGGATACTAAGGAGATGATAGGAAGGATAATAAGGAGAGGAAATGGAGGGGGTTCCGGACTCCGGCACTCTCACTCACCATACGAAACACCTACTATTGGTTAACGCTGATTTTTTGTGAGAATATGTTACTTCCCCGATCGAGCCGGCTCATTCATGCTAGGATAAGCAAGGCTCTACAACTATTAATAATAATAATATGAGATTAGTAAATATGAGCGGAAACCGCCAATCTTGCACTACAGCCAAAACATATCCATATCTTTCACAACTGGTCAAATTGGACAACAGGACAAGAGTAGTACTGACCCATTGGGTTCAACAACAACTCACTGCCTAGTGGTTAGGTGTTATTTCTTCGAGTTATTTTTCTTATGAAATTAATACTATCTACTTTCTTCATTTAGTCGCTTCTAATGATAACTTGGGATTAAATAGGGCTGAGACATTATTTATACTTTGTCAACATACAAACATATATACTCAATTTTTAATTCTTTTGTTTTTTAAAGCAACATCCTGCACTAAGGGAAAATCCTTGTATCGCGGGGGAATTTACAAACATGCAATTTCACGGATACATAATACACCTAGACTCAGAACAACCAATTGTGGATGGATGGAATTGTCCTGTGTGGGAATCGAACCGACACCACTCGGACGGGAGACCGGTATCTAAGCCACTCCACGATCTGTGCAGTCACTGTGCGTGTTTAATATATTGAATACGTGTACAATTTTGCCAGAAACTCTGACATTCTCGATTTATTATCTATCCATCAAAGTACAAATTTATAGATGGAAATCTAACGGTATATCCATATTAATCAGTCACATCTGAATGAACGACCAGCAGGCCTAGATTCCATCACGGGAAGACCTCGATAGTTTTTATAACAGTTTCTTCTTTAAATACATTATTGATGATGTTTATGGCCCTGTTAATTAGTTATCTATTTGTTTGAATTGTGATGTTTGATTCATATTATACTGTGATGTTTTTTTAGTTAAATTTTCAATGTTATTTGTACTAGTATTATGTATATACTTGGTCATTAATTTATCTAAATTAAATAATTAAGGTGGTAGTCAAACTTTAAGCCCCTAATAGTAGTAAGCAATAACCGCTGATTATAGGCGTAGCCTTCGCTTAACACAAAGTGAAACTTTCTCAGAGCCCCGTTTAAAAAGAACATTTAAAGTTGAACATCTTTTTTCTAGAGCATGTACTCGTATAACATGGAAGATAAAACGCCAAAATGTTCCTCGATGATATCATACAAGCACTTTTACCCAACATATGTGTAGCACAAAGGTCGTGGCCTAATTGTGCACTACTATTGGAAAAGTAAAGCAACTTTCGCTCGGCCGCTATAATGAAAGGTGATCAAAAAAGTTTTAGTTTTGTGTACACCGTGCTTCGTAAGGCACATTATACAGAGGGCCCTGGCTGAAAAATAACATCTTGTCAGAAGCCTGAATAAAAAACTGACTCCGGTCTGTTCTTAAGGTCACTATTAGTTGTCCCTTAGTTGGGTCGTAGAAGTCAGGCCTGATGCCTGACGTCTACGCTAAATCAGCTAAAATGAACAGATTGGAAGCTGACCCCACCAAAGTTATTCATAAGGCTAGCTAGAATATGGTGACGTTTAACAAAAATTCTATTTACAACTTCATCTAGAATTGGTGTAAAACAAACTAATAAACAGTCTACGAGGTGACAGTAAAATTTCGTAACTAAAATGAAATACTTTGCAAAATCCAAAAGTGCACGCTTCATAATCTTCATTTTTCACAATAAAATTTATTATTTGATAAGTAACTAATAATGTATTGGTCTTACTAAATAGTTTTCAATAAATCACATAGCGCTAATTTCAAAAAGTACTGTGGTTTTACGCCGTCTAGTGCTAATTTTAAGAAGTACTTCTATATTGGTCTATAGAAATAGTTCTCACGAAATAAGGAGGCGCTGGTTTTAGTGTCAAATCGAGCGTAAATATTCACTATTTTTTTGTTTATTAAATAACAATTAAACCACATCGAATTATACTGTGAAAAGAGATAGGGCTCTATTCATAGTTATTCTGAATTGTAAAAGAAATAAAAATACTCGATTAGTAAAGTATTTTGGTCGTTATCGTGTTAACATACATTACCTACAACAAACGGACGTCCAAGACAGATTTTTTTTAAACAGTTTTATAACTAGTTTAAATAACAAAACAAAAAGTTAAAAATAGTGTTTTTCTTGATATGTGTGACTGTGTGTGTATATTATTTTGCAAGTGCAATATATGATAAAAAGAGAAGTTTGAATAATCAGTTGTTCTGCATGAAACGAGGGTAATACACACCTCAACGCTTCGCTTATGAGGCGTGCAATAGTATAAATATACATTTTTGAATGACGATCTTAGTCCACAGATTCACGTCCATTTCTGACCGATGTACGTAGGTACTTACTTGTCAAGAAACCACTCATGAGATCATCAAGCAAAATCGTGACTATATACAAATGTTATTATCTTGTGTGTATCATCTTGATATTGAAATTTATCTTTGTTTTCTATATTTCCTTATACGAGTGTGATGGCATACAGAAACCTGTATTTAAAGTTATGGAAATTATATGGCAATCTAGCAACATTTTGCAAGTTGTCTGTTTCTATAACGACAGACATTTCGCAAAATGATTTATAAGACTTCATTAGAGTTATCAAGCCGATTTAGTTGCAACGTAATGGAGCATATCAAGCTTCAATTTTACTGAAAGATATTTATAGTCCTTATGAGTACAAACAAGAAAACGAATCGTTCTTTCATATAGTCATTTGACGATCACGTGAACTATGACCTCCAAAGGTATATATTTAATAATCAATCATTCGATTTCGTGATCTTGTACTATATTGAAACTCATTGTTGTTTTTCATAATTGACTTTGTTTGTCAAAAAGCCAGTCTTTGACAATATTGGAATGTATGTGTAATGTAAAGTAGACATACTGTTCTAATCATACTTAATATTATAAATGTGAATGTAAGTTTGTTTGTTACGCTTTCACGTGAAAACTACTTAACCGATCATCATGAAACTTTGTACACATATTCTCGGAGGTATTAGAAGTAACATAGGATACTTTTTATTAAAAAAAAATACGCAAAAAAAAAAAATTGTTTGTCACAAAATCTCAAAATCTAGCAACTTCAACGCCATCTAGCATTTCAGTAATGAAGTTCCAACCCCGAGTACTGTAATACCGTTGCACTGTATTACCGACAATTTCAAGGGTTGCTTTATTTATTTTTATGAAATTACTCACGGACGAAGTCGCGGGTAACAGCTATCTTATATAAAGTTTAAGTAACAAACTTTGTTAACTAAGTGCAACCCGCGACTTCATTCACGTGGAACATAGTTTTTCATTTTTTTGCAGTAACCTATACTCGTATTCATTTATTTACGCGAGCGAAGCCGCGGGAAACAGCTAGTATTAAAATAAACTAGCTTTGTATAATAGTGGTAGATCGGGGAAGTACCACCCTCTCACTTATGATCTGCATGAAACAACGATACTCCTACCGTTGAGTTTCGTATGGTGAGTGAGAGCGCCTGAGGCAAAAACCCCCTCTCTAACCTCTTCTTATTATTCTTCATATCCACCTCCTATCGATATCCTCGAAAATGGCGACGCGCAAGTGTTGCTGGCGGCTACGGTAGCCACTTACCATTAGATGAGCAATATGCTTGTATGCCCATGTAATATAAAAAAACAGTTCAGTTTACAATTCGTCGTTGTACCATACCATGCCTATGATTGGGATCTATACGTGGTAGACCCGATAATATGCATACAGAATCAGCATGCTGGAGTTGCAACGGGAAACTACACTGCTCGACAAATCGACTGTCTTAGTATCGGAGAAGGTCGGTTTTCGAGTAGTTACAGTTCAACAAACTGGTTTAATCTATTCAGGTATTTTCCATTTATATCTTCTGACTAAAACTAAATATTTGTCAACCGTGATAACACAAACAAATAAATGTAAGTCAAAATAACTAAATAGTTTGTATTTTTTTAACACTTGATACAATTAAAGGTTCAAATGATATAAGCTGCTGCGGAAAACCTATTTTTTTTTGGTTGTATCTTAGGTTTCCAAGACAGTTACCCAATCAAATAATACCCATTTTAAAGTCTCATGAAAAGCCATTTCACAGAAATTGGTTCACTTGTACTAAACAGAACAAAACAGACAAAAATTCTAAAATAAATTGTTTAGTGTTCAGAGATACTACTCGTAAATAGGTAAATACAATCATTTTTTTCTTCATTAACTGACACAACTCTATTTAGAATAAAATCTATTAAAATACAGTTTTATAATAGTGTGAAAGTTTTATTTTCTAATCACTATCATATGATTCCTGTAGGTACAAGTTCTATATATTTTCATATTGTACTATATAAATGAAAAACTAAGTAATCACCACTAATTTGTTCATAATCAAACTAATTTTGTAACACGTTACTCAAATTTTTAACAATAACACGTCTTATTTATATATTTTTATATATATTTTTACCATTTGACATGCTTAGCACTATACATTAAACACAAAGTGAAAAATGTGAAATCGAAAATAACAGTCACGAGCAGGATTTGAACCTGCATCTCCTGGATACCATCCAGATGCTCCTGGACCCTGCAATCCTGCTCGTGACTCTTATTTTTGATTTCACATTTTCCACTTTGTGTTTAATGTATATGGCTAAGCATGTCAAATGCTAAACATATATAAAAAAATATCTAAATATTTATAGGGCTGTGTCATTATTAGGTAAAAATCTTAACTGTAAAATTAAGTTTACCTGATCGGTATAATGTACGTAAATACTTCCGACAGATGGCGCAGGCGTCACCCAAGACGTTAAGTATGAATGTGGTATATAAATTGGCAGTCTAGAGCAGTTGTCACGATTACTGAATTGGTAAATCATCTGGACGGTATCTAGGAGATGCAGGTTCAAATCCTGCTCATGGCTGTTATTTTCGATTTCACATTTTCCACTTTGTGTTTAAAATAACACGTCTTATCAAATTAAATTTTTCGGTTGATATCTCCAATGTGTTTGTTTTATGTCGTGGCAAAACGCTTGTGCAATTTTTATATCCGCTATTTTAATTGTGGTTATTAACCTGTATTACATAATGAGTGTCATAATGTTTTGTTTAGTACTTGTAACATTTACTTTATTTAATTAGTCAATAAAGTGTACAAAAGTTTGGGAAAAAGTTATCCCAAATAGTTCAGGTTATTATTTTTGACACTGAGTAAATGAAAATCCAATTAGATACAACCGTTGCTAGATAATAACATCACCAAGTTAGTTATTATGATCATACTCTCGCAATATCTATAGTCGCACTATAGATAGTTTTCTAGTACAGCTAGAGCTATTGTTACTATAAACATATGTTTACGAAACTATTATTTTCAAAGTTCAGTGCACAGTGGCACATTGATAACAATCTGAAATCGTGTCACGGTGATTATCACTTACGTAATTTGTTAGCTTTGTTTCTGTTCTTCGTAATTCCGATGAATTAATTGTTAATCATCAATCATCACCACAACTTAATTGTTTAACAAAAGACAGTTTGCATTTACTTTTTAACATAGTTGATCAGATATTTATCTAAACTACTTTCTCATAAATTTACTATGCATAGGTATGTATTTATATTAATCTTATTTGTGAGGATTTTTTTTAAAAAAATTGAAATATGCTTATTTGTATGTTTGCAAATTCATCCATAAAAATGTAGGTTGGTAAATTTAGAAGGAATGTAACATAGTTCCAGTAGCCTGCCAATAAAGGCGGAGAGACGGCACACGCCGGGTTTCTTTATTGAGTGAAACACTACCCTATTCGTTGCCCCGAGCGGAAAAAATGTTCCTAACCGGGGGTGTGCGTTTTTTCCCACCTAAACAAAAAAAAATATTGGCAAATAAATAAATAAATTTTCACGGACATTTTTCACATAACTCCCGCTGGTCCCAAACTAAGCTTAACGCTTGTGCTATGGGTATCAGATTACGTATATAATACATTTTTTTTTGTAAATACATACATATAATAGATAGAAAACACCCAGACGCAATACAAATTTCTGTGTTCATCGCACAAATAATTGTCCTGAGTGGGAATCGAACCCACGACAAGGAAGTCGGTTACACAACGCCCACGCCACGAGGCCCGTCAAATGAAACTTCTTTACAAATTCCTATCAAACCTCTTTCCCTCACCATTTTGATGTAATGCAAGCGCTATAAGCTATTGGAAGCTTCACTTTATATGAGATTTGCATGAAATTTAGTACAACATATCTGTTCAGGTTTGAATGAAATTTGGCACATAGATAGTTTATCCCAGAAAACCGGTTTCGTGTGGGTTAATCAAATTGAACTATAAGACGTATCCACTTAAAATTTGGTGTGTTCATAATGATTGTTCTAGAAGTATTTCTAAACATTTAGATCTTCTTTTATTCTATATTTTTAAGTTTCAAATAAGGAATTATTCAATACAAAAGCGTTATTCAATTTATTTAATTGTAATGGCAGCATTATTATTCGCATGCTGAGAATGCCAGGGCCCCAAACCAACTCCTTATTCTCTCATTAGCCTTACTTTCCACTTCTTATCCCTTTTCTTTGAGTTATAGATGCCAAGAGTGATGCCTCTGAATTTGCTAGCGTCTATAGCCCAACCGCGTAGTAAAAAAGTCCATATAAGCTAATCATATCCGATAGCCGTAAGTTTCCTGCGTCAACTCAGGCCAATATCTCTCCTTGAATGTGCAAAGAAATCTGCGATGCGTGTGACGTTTTCTCGCATATATGTAGGTGAGTAAGTACTGTCTGCTATATGCACATGCTTATTTACGAATAGATAAATGAGTGTAATTAGTTTTTCCTGTGTATCGAGAACAAATTTCTCTTTCTGTTTATGATGCTAATGTGTGTTACAGTTAACAGTGTTGTGTATGACGTAGTAGGAAGTACTACTTTTTGTATTTTCACAATTATTTGTTTTTTTAGTTACTTATTACATAGCCTAGAATGTCCAATGCTATAAAAAGGCTTACTCAATTTATTATGTCATAAAATTTAAAAAAACATAGTGTAAAAATATGAAGTAAAAAATAATAGCTACGAGCAAGTATTGAACCTGCATCTTCCAGGTTACTGTTTTGTTGTCTAACACATTAAGAAATATGCTATATATGCATGGAAATTGATGGCCCCGAGAAAATGTTACGATAGCTCAGTTGACAGCACATCTAGGAGAATAATCCAGAAGAAGTCAGATCCATTCTGTGGCTATAATTTTCAAAACATATAGATGCGTTTTTAATCTATATTTTTCTGCATTTGACATGCTCCGCTACTATTTATGTACAAATAATTTGTGAATAAGGAAAAAGAGATTATTAGTACGAGCGGGAATCGAACCCGCGTCTTTGCCAATCCGGGGAAGTGCTCTAAGCCACTGAGCTACAGACGTTGGTCGTAAAGACAAATGTGATAAGGAGACTGGGATGATCGAAAGAATGGTACGATAGATCAGTGGCTGAGAACACTTCCCCGGATTGGAAAAGACGCGAGTTCGATTCCCGCTCGTACTAAAAGTCTCTTTTTCCTTATTCACAAATAATTTGTACATAACATAGATGCGGTTAAATTAGCTTTGCAAGAAAAAAACCAACTAGTGTCAACAAGTAAACAAATAAAAAACTTTTATTGCTAGCTCGTTGACTTAGCGACTTAAGTATAAAACTTCACTGCAAAAGATTTTATTGGACTTTGGGTATTTTTAATAGAAGGAGCCTAGAACTGTGCCCGACAGATGAAAACAAACCCGCATTAAAGCTATAAAATTAAATATTTACATGTAAATGTTTTGATTCCGCACTTTGTATTCATTTACGTGTTATTTTCATGTGACTAACAGTACCTTCACAAAACTAAAACCATACCACACAAATTCTCGAAAAATAACTGATTTCAATTATTGTACGTATAATTTCAATGCGATATGTAAAAAGTGGATATGCATTGTATGTTTATGTGTATTTTTATTTAAACAAAGAAAGATTTTCATTATAGAACCACCCATTCATAGCCTACTGAATAATTGAAGCAAGTGTAGGTAGGCATTAGATTTTATTTATTTATCTTTTTTTTTTCTTTATACAAAACGACACCTCACCCCAAGTAATACCTGTATGGTGGGGAACTTCACAGACATACAACGGACACAACGACCACCAGACTCATAACATCTTTTTGTCACACACAAACGTCACGTCCTGTGTCGGGAATTGAACAGCACGAAAGGCTGGTATCTAAACCACTATGCTATCTAAATAACTCTTGTCCATCAATACACGAACATTAAATTCTATTCAAGTGTCAACCCTATCAATCAAAAAACTTTTCCTAACATTTCCTAAGGCTGTATGTTACATGACTTAGAGTTTGTTTTCGTGGATTATTTGTTCATGAATTATGAATCAAATAGTTACGCAAGTGTTTTGCTGGGACAATACACTTGTTAGTATGTCACATACCTATTTTTACACGCGTGTAATACCGGCTGCTATCGTGTATACTCAAACTCAGTATTTAGAAAAGTATGGGATATTAATTCACGATCACGTTAGACTGGAAAAACTGGCATCTGTGTACTAAACTTATATACACAACTTAATTATTTCCCGTTGCCATCAACTGTACCTAAAAAAATAGGAGTGGCAAAAATCAGAAATAGATATATCCACTGCAAGTATAGAGACAGTACAACGTCAGCAGTGTCCCACGAGCTGAAAGTCTTTCATAAGTACACATCTCCCTACTGCCTAAATGATTTGCGTTATTGTGTAAAATACGCTTAGCTACGGTATTGAATAGGCTAGTAGCGTCGCTACCCCCGGTTTGAGAATAATGTAATAGAGACAACAGGCAATCCTTAGTAATACTATAAATCAACAAATTGCATACATATAGCATGGAGCCAAGGAAAGGCAAAGGTTTTTTATGCTGGATAAATGATTAGTTCCCGTGGGAAAGCTCTTTTACATAGTGATAATTAATGTACTGTGTAGTGATGTATTCTGATGTCCATGCGGACGTAATCGCGGGTGGAATTCAGTAAATATTTTTTACAAAGCACTCAAATTTATTATCACTTAAGTAACACCAGAAATAAGCTTAAGTGCTTATTGGCATGTAAATTAATACACATAGGCTAACGATGCAAAATCATAACAAACTTATTATACTACTACTTATCATCACGCCATCTCCCTTGCAGGGTAGGCAGAGAGAACAGAGTGCCAAAAGGCTCTATTCTATACATGACCGATTTGGTCTAGGTAGGTGAGTCTCGGTCTCCCCCTGTATCTACATCCTTCCACTTTCGCAATGTATATCTTCTTAACCAGTCGCACGTCCGGCATTCTTTCCACATGTCCGAACCATCGGAGTAAAGATGCGAAAGGGAATCTTTCGCATCTTTACACCAATATTCTCTTTCATAAACTTATTATAAGTTTTTATATAAATGCCTTTGCCTTTGTTTAGCAATGTAAAGGAATTCACATAAGGACAATGAAACGCAAGTTACATAAGAAATAAATCCGATTTATTCATAATCACGTAGCTACGAGTTGTCGATATAAAACTTTTATCGCTATATCTACGCGACACTTACGACACAGTAAAAGTGGAAAGGCGACGTGTAGGCAATAATTGAACACGGCTTTCTATCACACATGTTTTTGGCGTTTAGTCCCAATTACACACTATTCGTACTATGTAATTTGACTGTCTATTAGCTAAATTTTGTTTTGATTGTATACGTTTATGTAATTTTCAAGTTAAACATATATCACGGTCGTATTTGAGTGAAATGAAGGGGCGTGGTTATGCTAATATTGACTAGATAGCTTTCTTCTAACTGATTTACATACTAAGTTTTGATATAATGGATATAATGCTTGCTCAGAGTAAGATATACATATTTTAAAAGCACCAGACAACTAAAATGTTCTTAATATTTTATGCCTATTTTTGTCTTCCTGTGGAAAAAACTCCTCTCTTTTTTAGGCGGTAAAAAATGTTCCTAAACGTAGACCCTGTCGTTTAGGGCAACTAGAAGGTTAATGTGAAGTCCTCCCTCGATGGTGGGGAAAGTTCTCCGTTTTTGTCAGGGCGGGAAAAAAGATTACTTACCGCACACCCTCCAACCGAATGACATTCAGGGCAACGAGCAGCATAGTTGAAACTCTCACAAAGTGACCAGAATTCGATTATACTCTACAGCACTGACAGTCAGTGCCGTAGCGTCTTCTTTATTACTGCATATGTGGCAGACGAGCCACGGCCCACATGATGGTAAATGACAGGCGCTCATGGAGTCTATAATACCAAGAATACAGCCAAACCACAACTCACTATTTTCACACCGATCCGCTCAAACATGACAACTCGTCAATACTCCCATTTGGTACGCAACCTTACCACCAGTAATACAATGGCAATAACTGTTTACTTCCCTTAGTCACCTCAGACGATACCCATGAAAGGAATGGGGTGGTGGCACATGTATTTTTAGTCCATCACCACGGACATGATAACTGAAATTATGTTTTTATTATAATATCGAATTCCATAATTAAATTATAGTGCGATTCATCGACACAATACGTTGCTATTTATAGAGGTGTCTAAAAGAGACACTTTATTTAGGTATGAACATGGACGTACCGTCCATTGGTATGGATTTATTTATGAACTCATAATACCTATATATAAAATAGCACTTCTAGGGCCATATGAAATATTAAAAAAATGATAATCAATGTCTGATAAATCGGTTTAAACATACAAACCAAAAGTTTTGTAGAAGGCTCTGTAGGTACAGAATTTAACATGCTCCTCGAACTAAGTATATTCGCTTTGAATACAATTAATGAACACGCAACTGTACAGTTATTGCGGACTTAAGTCTATTGATCTCTAACAGATTGGCCATATTTTTTTCGAGGTTATACATCCGACTATAGAACATGACCTCCCCACGATTTCAATCTCTAATTAAGGAGATCCAAGAGATTTTTGAAAAATTACAACTCTTTGGATAGGTACTAACCTTTCTTTTAATACTATCTAATCCATCCATCATCCATCCATCAGCCTTTTTAAGTCCACTGCTGGACATAGGCCTCCCCAAGAATGGGGGATAGAGCCATAATCGCCACGCTTGGCAGGCGGGTTGGCGATCGCAGTGGATGTTGTTAATACTCGAAGGAGTGCTGCTGCCTACTCCCCCGATATTCCCTCAGTCGGCTCTTACCCATGGGTGGAGAGGGGTGGGACAATTCTAAGGCCGGCCACACACGGCATATATGCTATCTAAACAGCTGTATAAAACAATAAAATGCATTGCATGGTTTGTAAAAAGTAAACAGACGCAGGCAACGATTCTGTTTAATACTATTTAGAGATAAAACCTTAACTTATTTTTTATACTACAATGAAATGTGGCGAACAAGCATATGGTCCACCTGACCACCGTTTACCGTAGCCTATGGATGCTAGCAACACCAGAGACATCACTCGCGCTGTGCCATCTCCAAGGAAAGGAATAGGAGGTGGATAGGGAGAATAATAAGGAGAGGATAGGTAGGATACTAAGGAGAGGAATAGTAAGGATAATAAGAAGAGGATAAGAAGGGGTTTTGGGCTTCCGGCGCTCTCACTCACCTTACTAAACACAACGGTAGGAGTTACAACCCTTGTTACACGCTAATCTTATGTGAGAGGGTGGTACTTCCCCGATCGAGCCGGCTCATTCGTGCTAGGATAAGCACGGCTCTACCATTAGTAATCAATTATGTATTATTGATCTTAAAACTGTAAACTTTGATGGTAGTTTGTAGAGAGTATCCATTGGAACTACTGCTGAGTTGAATCTAAGAACTCTTTTACTGGTAGAAAGATAGTATCTTGCAAATGGTCCTACACTATATATGTATCTATCTAGTTAAACAATGAATGTTGTGTACGTCTTTAACAGATATGCATACTAGAAAAATATGTTGCCTATAAATTCTGTGTAAATTATATATGTATATTGTTGATGTACCTTAATAAATAAATAAAACTATACTAATAAATGGAGAGGCGGTTTTTTTCAGTTATACTGCGAAAACTACTAAACTGATCGGAATAATATTTATACCATAAGATGCAGCGTGTTTCGGAGAAGGTTTTAGTATATGATATTTTGGTGATTACTTATCCGGAACCTATATTTTTGATGTGAAACATCTAATGCGGAGGGAGGGTAAAACCGGCTGTTAGCGTGGCGACGCTTATTTTATAGCAGGATAAAATGTATACTAGTGTGTGTATATATGTCAAGTATTTATGAGCGAAGCCTCTCATGTTTGCTACTGATACATATCTTAATCACGGCGTCATTTCTTACAGTGTAAACTAACTACCGTTCAAAAACAAATTATGTTTAGTAAAGTCATAAAACTACAGATGGTTTTACAGATGTGATAATCACATTTTGCGTTACTTTGCAACTTTATAACTCTTTCATAAAGTAGTGTACAATCTTCGTTGTAAAATCTATAAATTTTATAGGTGTTTTGGCTTAAGATTTTAAATTGTTTTAATGAGGCTTTAGATTGCGATAAAACTACAACATTTTAAAAGAAAATCTAATATAGTATTTAGAATTTGCCGTACATTGAAAAATAACCATAACATATTCTTTAACTTTAAATTCATCTGCATTTCCTTTCATCACTTTCCATTTAATTTGCAATACCTTGCAATTAACAGTAATTTATATATCACATGTGACTTTACAAGCATTATTAATGTACACAGAGAACACCCACACTGACAGTAACAATTTTTTGGAATATACATAGATTTGTCTGCATTCGTTTTGTCGGACTAGCGGGTCTAGCCAAGTTGCATTCTATGATCACTAACGCTAATAGAAAACTATTTAAAATTATAGGAATTTGACATCTTTAACCTATATTTATCTAAGTCTTTAACAATATCTATAACGCTAAGTCACGTGACTTAACGTTAGAGATGTCAAATTTCCATACATTTTAATAGTTTTCTATTAGCAATAGTGATCATAGAATGCAACTTGGCTAGACCCGCTGAGGACTTAATATCTTACGTAAAATAATATAAAATTCTGACATAAAGTGAAAGCACAAAATAAATTTCTAAACGTTTATCTAAGATATCGCATCCATTATTATAAAACTCATGCAATTATACTCCATATAAGTCGTGGTTATTTTTCGTATTAATATTTACACTGCATATTTAGTATTGGTGTATCTAATTACCGATATCGTATAGTAATTTATTTTAATTGTCTCTTAGAGAAAAATATAAGCCATGTTTTTTTTTTATTGCATGTAGTGGCAGACGAGCCACAGCCCATCTGATGGTAAATGGTAACCGTCGCCCATGGACTCGACTATACCGAGAGTATTGTCAGCCGCTGCTCACCAATTCATTTCACAGATATGAAATGAAATATAAACGGCTATCTCCTGCTACAGCCAAAACGCAACGATGTGCTTCATGGCCGGTCACACGGGAGATTGTGGTACCAACTCGCTCGGGCCCGATACCAAATGAGACTCCCACTTGGTACCCAGCCCTACCACCAGTTATGCAATGAATGTTAATTGCTTACTTCCCTTAGTCGCCTTATACGACACCCGTGGGAAAGAATGGGGTGGTGACACTTGTATTCTTAGTCCGTCACCACACGGACTAAATTAATTCATCCATCCATCAGCCTTTTAACATCCACTGCTGGACATACTGTTTCATAACATCCACTTACCATAGAACAATACCTTATATAGGTATACAAAATAAACTGCTAAGCCACTTTTAGAACAGATAATAAAGATCTTTATATCCATATTTTTGTATAATATATTGAAGCTTACCAACACATATAAAGGTAAAAATAAACCGGTAACACTGTACCATACTAACGTAGGTATATCTAAAACTATATTTCTTTACCTATGTGTAGATAACGATAAAACACAGACCCTTGTGTCACTTACTGATATAAAGTCAATTTTAGGTCTTGAAGACTCATTTACAAGACTAGTCTAGAAGTAATGCGAGTCACAATTTATAATTATCAATGATGTTCGTGAGAATTATAAATAAGTCAATTTTAACACAAAAACAAACAGCAACTACGCTTCATTCGCAAGCCAGTAGCTCGACAATATAATACGTCTACAATGTTTAGATATATACTAAAATTATAATTAATGAAGTGCCAGCTACAATCAGAATATTTTGGAAGAGAACAACTGATTAAATGTTTATATTCATATATAACTAGAAAATACTAGTTTATCACTTTGTGTTGACATATAAATTTTTCAACATTAAATTAATCATATTTATTACAATCAACCTCAAAAATAATGAAAACATGTGTGGTTATTAGATTAATAATTTCAGGATTTCTACTATTATCATACTTTATTAAAGTATAAAATAGAAAATATCACTAGACTGATCTTTCACTTGACCCACCATACATGAGAATGCCGGTTGAAAAAAAACTAATCACTATTGATATTTATTCAGTTCAAACGCAAATCGTCATGAAACTACAACTTGCGAATTATTGCTTTTACTTTCGAAGTAATGTTAAAAACAGTTGCGTGGTGACAACATACATGTACTGCTTTAGCAACTGTATATATTAAGCACACATTCATTCTCATTACCTTGACTCAGTAGCCTCAGTTATCATTTAATGATTGACATTAATAGGCCTAATTTTAATAAAACGAACACTGATGTAAAATTAAACACAAAGTAAAAAATGTGAAATCGGAAATAACAGTCACGAGCAGGATTCGAACCTGCATCTCCTGGATACCGTCCAGATGCTTTGCCAATTCAGCCATCGTGACCCTTGCTCCTGACTGCTAATTTCGATAACACATTCATACTTAACTTCTTTGGGTGACGCCTGCACCATCTGTCGGAAGTATTTTCATACATTATACCGACCAGGTAAATTTAATTTTACAATTAAGATTTTACCTAATAATGACGCAAACCCTATAAATATTTAGATATTTTGATATAATATATTTTTAGCATTTGACATGCTTAGCAACATACATTAAACACAAAGTGAAAAATGTGAAAAAAAACTTCCGACAGATGGCGCAGGCGTCAGCCAAAGACGTTAAGTATGAATGTGTTATCGAAATTAGCAGTCAGGAGCAAGGGTCACGATGGCTGAATTGGCAAAGCATCTGGACGGTATCCAGGAGATGCAGGTTCGAATCCTACTCGTGACTGTTATTTTCGATTTCACATTTTTCACTTTGTGTTTAATGTATGTCGCTAAGCATGTCAAACGCTAAAAATATATATAAAAATATGTAAATAAGACGTGTTATTGTTAAAAATTATTATATTATTAAAAGTAAAAGATAGTTTTTTGTATGTTTCAAGCAAATCAACAATTTCAAATCAAAATAGGAGACATGACAATAAGTCAATTAGCAATACAACTAACGTTCATACGTAATGGAATTCAACGTAATTAGTATAAAAAATACGTTACTTTCATGACCGTTAAGTGCAAAGAACAGCTGGCACTAACCACCCTTTGTTTTCCATAGCTAAAGGGCATGCTTAGTTGGAATGCCAACGAAGAGAACCGCATGTATGTATTACCTATGGTAAATATTACACATACATAATCTCATTTTATTAAACCGTAAAACCGATATTTAACATGTAAACGCATCATAGTGTGATAAGTACAAATTTAGTCAACAACAAACAAAACAAAAAGAAAATAATCCCCTCTCAGAATTGCGAAAAACCATTTTGAAAATAATATGTGCACTTAAAAAAGCAAATGTTAATACTTGTAACAAGGTCTTTGGGACATCACGTAAGGCGATTACAATTTCCATACAAATTACGGTCGCTTTCGAAATAGTGCATTGAAATTCGGCGACAACAATTTTAAAACGCCATTGTTTCGATGTTAGGAGTTTTGGAAGGTATTGTTAAGTTGACAACTGGTATCCTCATAGTCTATATCATACTTAAGTAAATAAAAAAATAATAACGAAAATTTTCTTTGCATTCAATAAAATACTTTCTTATTTTATCCCATTCCCATAGTTTATTTTTTATGTACTTAGTTGTAGTACCTAGTAGTAAGTGTGGACATTACAAAATAAGAAATAATCATAAAAATATAATACAACAATGTCATTGCGTCACCTTCATTTAGTCACGATCTTATCTGGGTTGCCATTTAGTTGCATTAATATGGAATTGTGTTGACGAACTAACCGCAAGTCGGTTTTGATGTAATGTTTTATAAACAAAATTATTCTGGTTTATGAAAAAACTAGCCTTTACCCGCGGCTCGTTTTTGGGTTATATCTCAGGTTCCCGATATGGTAGTGGGATAAAATGTATACCAGTTTTTAAGTCTAATTAAGAGCTATCAAATAAAAAAAGTTGCATCAAAATCGAGTTTGATCCTCGTCCAGACCGTTTGAAACCATGCAAGGTAAACACCTCTTTTTTTAAATCATGTATGTGCTTGTCTACAAATAATCAATGTCCGGAGAAGAAAAATATCGACGGCTTGGAAGAATATATAGAATCTGTCTTGCTCTGAGATGAGACTACGTGTATAACAATGGTAAAGGCTTGTGCAAAAGAAATCTTATTAAAGTCCACCAGTGTGGACTAAATCTGTCTCGCTCTGAGATGAGACTGTACAAAAAAACTCCTATGAACCATATGCTTTAGTCGTGTAGTTTTGTAGATAAACGTATACGTGTAGTCATGGAAAGGAATAAAAATATCACCACCCCATGCCGTGTGTCGTAAGAAGTAAAAATATTACAGCAAAACAGACTCTAATTAGAAATCACGTATAGTAATGAACTAGACACAATGCTATTTTGATATTTTTATATATTTTTTTAGCATTTGACATGCTTAGCCATATAAATTAACAGTGTGAAAATGTGAAATCGAAAATAACAGTCACGAGCAGGATTTGAACCTGCATCTCCTGGATACCCTCCAGGTGCTTTGCCAATTCAGCCATCGTGACAATTGCTCGGGACTGCTATTATTGGCATCATTAAAAATAATATTTTAGAAGACCTTTCGCTATATCTTGTTAGTTCAATGATTCTACAAAATTTAATTTAAAAACAAAATGTCAATAACAACACGCATCTAAAGTTGATGCAACTTTAGAAGGTGACTCGAATATTTTGGAGGTAATACAGATGATTTTGTTTTGAAAACATCGTAGGTAATTAATAGCAACAAGATAATGTATCATAAAAGAGATTATATCGGCGAATTCGTCCGCGCAAAAATAGTAAGTATATAAATATCTATAAGGTAGTAAGTGATAAATCAGAATAATATATAATATACGTCACTATACGACACATGAAACTCTATATAAAAATAGCTATGCTACAGTAACCATCTATTTTTCAGAGATAAAAGGTAGCATAATGTCTTTTTCTGGGCTACGGACTATTTGTATGCAAACTTCACGATGTTTGGGTCAGTTGTTACGGCATGAAAGCATGAAGTTTGATCAATTAAAATGATTCGCTAAATGTGTGTTGTTAAGCGCAAAACTCGAGAAGGGTTGGACTAAATTGGCTGTTATTATTTTCCAAATATTCCGAGTCCCAGGAAGCTTCTTATGATGACAAAACTGTAAGCAGTTTTGTCATCATAAGAAGCTTCCTCGGACTCTGATTATAAACACGTTATATCTAAGGATAAACGTCAAAAACCATTTTTTCCCCGATTCAAACTTTTCCTAGCTGATAATTCGCACATTTCGATTAAATATTGATGACACAAAAACACTTCAATCAAACATAGTGTGTTCGAGGATCTAATGTAAATTGATATAAGAATTTATATTACGCAAAAAAGGTTATTAATTTTTTCCCGGGATAATAGATAATTCCTATGAGATAGTAGTTTTCGCAGAGAGAACTTAATGTGGTTGTGGGCAGAATTTAGTCTATCATATTAATAAGGATCACAGTCCTTTGGTCGGATAAATAATCACAGAACATTATATAGGTACTTTTTTTAAACTCGGACTAAACGATACTCTGTTATTTCTGATGACGTCATTTGAAAGTCTAAACTTCAGAAAAGGTCATTTGAAGCGACATGATCATAAAGCAACATTAAGGTCTTTATGATATGTTTCTAATATAATATGCCAAGTAAAACGTCGTTCGAACACATAATGTCAGAAGGCTGACCGTACAAAAGTCAAGGAAACTTAAGCTACGTTTTTGAAGAGGTAACTAGGTATGTACAGAATATTGATTATTTATATATTATTAATATTATATTATTATATTATAATTAATATATATATATTATAATTACGTCCAAGGCTGATACGACGTCTATCATCTAAGTCCACCTGTGATCATGAATGCTGTAAAGTATTCGAAATGTCGGGATACTTGGACGTCTATCATCTAAGTCCACCCGTGGTCATGAATGCTGTAAAGTATTCGAAACGTCGGGATAGTAGTAAAATCAAGTAAACGCGATTATATTCCGTAAACGAAGTTTTATTTCAAAATGTATAACATTCGCGTAAATATCAGATAGTATTTTAATTACACAAAACTTGCAGTTTCCAATTACTATGTACATCTACTTATTTAATCAGAGTCTAGACATGCACGTTGCTTTTTGAAACCAAAACCTAAAAATTGTTTGTTTTTAATTTAATACATTACGTTATATTACTAAATTACATTTAAAAAAATATAATTTTAGCTAATGTAATTAGGTTGTAAAACTGTATATGTTTACGTACTTAAGATATACATATTTAAAGAACTAATTACTGTAAACACTATCCTCATCAAGAATTACTTAATTTTTTTTCCATTATGTTACGATTCTAACTAGCTGATACCAGTAGAAACTAGTACTTACATGTAATATAAATTCGTCTCCATAACAGCTATCCCACATGGAACCCATGGAGGGGTCCTGTGCGATGATTTTATGGGATGAAAATAAACTGTGGTTATTTCCTTCTCTGTTACTCTGGACTATATATATGTAAGCCGAGTAAGTAATTACATCGCCAAAGACTAACAAGGACACAAGCAAAAACATTTTTGCATTTACATTATTATACTTATCTAAGTAACGTACTATTATCTATTAGAAAGGATTAGATGTGACACAGACAATAGAGCCTTCTATGCTTTTCTCTGCAGAGTTTTTACTATTGATATATTGTTTAATTTAATGAAATATTATTTTAAAAAAAATGAATTGTACGCTATAAATATAATACACATATACACAGGACTCATGCCTGTTTCCAAGAGGTATGGCTGAGATAACGGATTGTCATAAAACGACCTTTCGCTGCCCACTAAATAAACATAATATTGGTACGATATATAATCTTAACTGTAATTACTGAGATGTAAACAATTTTAATTGGCGGCAATCATCGTAACTTCACCTAGGAAGTAGACAAGGTCAATAAAAACGAATCCATAATAAATATATCCATACCTACATTTTTAATAAAAATATGTACCTAACCGCACATCCTGTAGTTGGAAGCAACGAACAGGCTAAAGAAACCCGCCATGTGCCTGCGCCTGTACTAGCGGACCACTGGAACTGTGTGACATTAGTTTAAGCATTTTAAGCATTTATTTGCTCAGCTCAGTTTTTGTTGTGCTAAGTGCTAGTTCAGTGGTAACTAAGTTTTACGAAACTTTCTTTCGAGTGATTCAATAAATGTACGTATGCGACCGTCGGTAACCACGATACTACTACTGCCCTCTTCATATCAACTATAATTACCAATCACAGAAATAATTTATAAAATAGCAAAGCATCCCACCTTGTCAGAACATGAGTTGAGTGAGCATGAATTAGAATAAGCAGATGAATGTTTTCATAAAAATTAAGTGCGTACTGCTACAACAATTTCCTAATTATGAAATAAACCTAATTTTACGGAATCTATTACGTTACCTACTACGTAGGTACGTGTAAGCTCAGGGTGGCGGCCAGGTGGCAGGGCAACGCCCGCCGAGCTGCCATGGCCAGGTGGAGGGCACGATTGGAGGTGCCCCGGGTCGGTCTTTGGACCGTAGGGGCGCTCCAGCCGGTGCTGGAGGAGTGGGAGGGGCAACGGCATGGAGTCCTTACCTTCCGAGTGGTGCAGGTGCTGTCGGGGCACGGTTGCTTCGGCAGATACCTGCACATAGTCGTAAGGAGGGAAGTGACTCCGGGCTACCACCACTGTGGCTGTGACGAGGACACGGCGCGGCACACGCTCGAGTCGTGCCCGGCTTGGGTCGAGCAGCGCCGTGAACTCGTCGCGGAAATAGGAGGGACCTCTCGCTGCCGAGCGTCGTTAGAGCGATGCTTGGCAGCGACAGGAACTGGGCCGCGGTCGCTGCCTTCTGCGAGGAGGTTTTCTCGCGGAAGGAAGCGGCGGAGAGAGCCAGGGAGGAGGATTCTTCCGCTGACCCGAACCGCTGCCAGCGACCGGGGCGGCGCAGGCGCAGGTACTTGCGCCTCATACCGCCCAAGCTGAGGCTGCGGGTGGATGGACCGGGGAACGTCCGCCACCCGCAAGGCCTCCCGAGAAGTTGCGACGCTCCGTGCGCGGATGCGTAGCTCAGTAGAGGGTACCCGAAAGGGTAAGCCACCGGCGGGCCACTGAAGTAATCCAACACAGTACCAGTGGTCCGTCAACACAGGCGGAGAGACGGCACACGGCAGGTTTCTTCAGTGGGTGCGGGCCCCACACTACCCTGTTCGTTGCCCCGAACGATGGGGTGTGCGGTTAGGAACATTTTTTCCTACCACAACAAAAAAAAACAGATTGGCTGTTCCAAAGTCTACTACCACTTACTATCAACATAATAATGACATTAAATTTAAAAAGCATAAAAAACAAAAAATATTATTTTTTGTATACTTATAGATAATAATCAAAAGTGTTTGCAGTTGGGTTAAAATATTTCAATTATTGTAACGATTTGATGTAATTGTTTTGATAACTGTTAAGCTCAAGGCAATTCACATGTTTATACTGCCTTTGTCAAAAGAAACAATAGAGATTATGTTTTAAATGATTGTAGAGACAATGACAGTTCTGCAGCTCCTTCATGAATAACTCTACCATTATCTATGGACTTGAATTTAAAATTATATAATTCTTTGAGCACATTTGTACGTGTGATAACTTCTCAAGGTAAATTAATGCACTTATACAATAGTTATATAAGATGGTATGCGGGTGACTGTTTTTAAATTAATAAAAACACACTATCTTTAAAGAAATTGCCACATATGTAGATCTTATACCATATACTTACTGGTCTTTATTAAAAATTAAAAAGTTTCAATAAAATAAGCAGCTTCTAATTTTGAAAAATAAATTAGACGAAATAAATTGATAGCGGGCACGGTAAAATAAAAAAAAAATCCAAAATTTCATACAACAATCATTCTTAATTTAAAAACTAAATTTGGAATCTAAACATCCACTCTAATCGAAATAATCGAGTCTTTTGTTCTACAGAAAACCAATTTATGATTCGTATTGCACTACTTACGAGTAAGATCCGTTTCGATTTATGCGATATTTAAAAAGTTGCCGATACTGTCGTGACACGGAATATAAAAAAAAAAACTATATTTGGAGGCGATTGCGGCATTTGCACCAATGGAAGCGGTGAATGTTGGCGAGGTTGGGACGAGGTCGGCTCGGCGGCTACCACGCTGAACCGATTTTAAACTTTTATAGCTCACTTGTCAGGTCTTGTTGTCTCAGAACCTTGACTTCACTAAGTGGACGACCATATTACTCGCTTTGTTCTTTTAATAGAGTTTAAAAGCTGATCTTGTTTTAATTCAAAATATTGATTTAAGATAAGGCTTAAATTGATTCTTTGGTTAAGTGATTTTGTTTTTTAAACAATCGTATCCAATTTTATTTATTTAGAACATGGATCTGTTATTTACTTTTCCATAACCACCTTAAACATGAATACACTTTGTGTACCTATATGTATTTAATTAGCGGCCCACTCCGATTTTCATTATAAATGAAGAAAATCTCTATGATATTTGAATAACTAAAATTTTTAGTACATTATTTCAATAATTATATCTCTTAAAGCTTAGTTACGAAAATCGATATTTGGATCTACTGGATTAAAAAAAATATTGAATTTTCTACTTATAGTTTAATTAAATTATACATACAAACTTTCATTAAAAAAAAAAACCAGCAGCTAAAACCGCATAAAAATCTGTTACGTGGTTTCGAAGAAGTAAGTAGAAAAACAGACAGACGCGGAAGGCGACTATTTTGTTAACTATTTAGTAATATCAAAAATCATTTTCTTTAATTCTTAAAAGTCAAAAGTGAGGATGGAGCTGCGACGTTTTCCAAAAAAAAATACCTAGTAGGTTATATGCAAACATGTAAGATCAGCTAAACCGCGGACAAATTCCACCTTTTCTACTACACTCCTTTGCCTTTTTATACACCATATTTTATTCCTTCTGAGTGATGAAGTGACAAGGTGATTGTTTAATATAATGCAGTCACAAGCTTAGATCTAGTAATTACTAGTCTGAGGTGGTAGGCGACCAATCGTCACTTACTGTCGCTACAATGCACCTAGCTCGTATGACTGCGGTCGAGCGCAACTCGCCGCTTAATTAGCGGAAACAAAGCCTTATATCCTTTTCAAATTGTTTCTGGTAATGTAATGGGTATCTTATTCGTATATTAACCGATCTCTTTTTTTTTATTATAGGCTTTGGCAGTGTTATCAGCCTAAACGAATCTTAAAAACTATTTACAAACCGATCTCTTTAACATCAGGTAATAGATTAAATAAGAAAACAAATTTGAAAACGTGTTGATTTGAAAAAAAAAATTCTAATTAAGAACCCTGACTTTTTTTACCTTATAAAACAAAAGCTGTGATATGAATATGCGTCACAAATTATCCACAGTCAAGGCACGTCGTGACAAGAAAATGCAAAGTATTGAAAAGTCGCCTTGTGCCAATTACACCACCCGTATGCACAGTGGGCGGCTGACTGGACCGCCTTGTAGACCCGCACTCCAAATGGCGAACATCAAAACAACCACTTTGCTTTTATTAATATGTTCAATGCTAACTTCAACTAGACTAGATCACTTATTATTTTATGTAAGTAGACTAAGAGCACATTTTATCAATATTTTATCGATCTACTCTGTTTCATTTACGATCTACTGTGTATTCTAGAATGATTGATTTCAAAGCACGCATACTTTAATTTTGTATGCAAAAAGTTTTCAGTGATATCGAAGCCAGATCATAAAATCGTCGACCATTTCAAGGAACATAAACTAATAAAACCTAACCATTTCATGGCATGTTAGGCCACAACATGAACTGACCAATTCTAAGATATGGTCACGACATATATAAAAGAATAACTGACTGACATATCAAAGCACAGCCCTAAACCCGTCGTGTGCCGTTTCTCCACCTGTAGTGGCAGGCCACTAGAACTATGTGACATCACTTCAATGGTTCGCCGGTGGCTTACCCTTTCGGGTACCCTATACTGAGCGACGCTTCCGCACACGGAGCGTCGGGCCTTCGCGGGAACGCACAACCCTAACTCTAACTAAGACCGTGAAAAATTACATATGAGTTTCTTTGATAGTGTAAGTGAGCACTAATAAAGGATTTTACTCTATACCTATCTAATCTGGAATTTCTATACAAGACAAGATGTGAATAAAACCACAATCTCAATACAAATTGAGTCTGAAGACTTTATTGTAAATTTTATATATATAAAGTACAAATTATTTGTGAATGTGTAAAAAGAGAACTTTAGTGTAAACGGGATTCGAACCTGTATTCCTTCCAATCCGGGGAAGTGCTCTAAGCCGCTAAACTATCGCACTAACCAATGGCCATACCCAATCTCCACATCACATTTCTCTTTACGACCCCAGTTCTCTTTTTCCATATTCACAAATAATTTGTACTTTAAAGTAGCTGAGCATATCAAGTGCTAAAATACAGATCGAAATATTTATATATTTTCTATATTTGAATCTAATTTTGAATTGGTATTATGGTTGCCTATTAGTAGGATCATAAGAATTTAAAGTTAATTAATTCATGATATCACCTTTTTAGCAGCCGTTTGATAAATGCAATTACCAGTTTATGAAATCACCAAGCAAACAAGTTACACGTGTTTCAAACCGTTTCGTTTTGTTTCAAACATATATAAATGTTTTCATTGAAATACATGTAATGATATTTTTAGCTAATTTTGAATGAAATGTTAATTCATATTTCTAATAAATGTAATAAGCATTAATTATAATTAATACTATTCATATTTATTACATTTTTGAAGACATAATTATGTATGTAACCTACATGAATGAAATCAGCGTAAGTTATGTAATATTTTGGTCAATTTTTCTAAAAAATATAGTCCGTGGAGTTATTCAAAGCCACACCTACTATCTGTTATCTAAAAAATAAATATTATTCCAAAGATAATAATTATTATTATTATTCACAATCGCAATATACCTTATGTTTCCCCGAAATATCTTTTTATAGTTGGCTTACTATACGTATTATAAAGATTTTATTTTACTACTAGCCTTTGCCAGTGGCTCTGTCTCAGCCAAAAGCTAGTTAGGTAATATCTCGAGTAGCTCTGTTATAACTTTATAATAGTATAGATGACTTATCTGTCTGTTCATTCAAGATATTTCAGAAAAAATACTGTAATAGGCTATATAGGCGTGTCTAAACACAAAATAGTTTTTTTTAGAATTTTTGTCTGTTTGTCTATTTGTCTGTTTGATTGTTGCATTACGCAAAAACTACTGAACGAATTTTGATGCAACTTTTTTTATTTGAAAGGCCTTGATTATACTTAAAAACTGTTATACATTTTATCCCGCTACTATATCGGGAACCTGAGATATAAGTTAAAAACTAGCTTTTGGCTGCGGCGAAGCCGAAGAAGTAGTTTATAATACTGGTTGTCTTATTATAACTAAAACAACTCATTTTATTTTCAATGAGTTTTTACTGTGCCTCTATAAATAGACAGTATGACATAACATGATTTTGGAAGAAAACATCATAGAGGCTTATGTAAGGCCTATGGAAAGGCCGCGATCACTTTCCCCGAGTCTCTCACTTGATTGGCTACAATACCTATATACAATTTTTATGTATTTTTAAATGTCGCCAGAGTGAAGATGCTTACGTACTGAATTTTGAGAACACATTGCACATACATATTTACATTTTCTCTAACAAAATTAAAGAAATTAGGCAACATATTTTACCAAAGCATTTAAGATAGAACTTTAAATAGATACTCATCACCCAAAAATTATTTTTCGATTTTATATATACAAAAATATCAAAATCATCACGGCATCGGGATCAAAAATCAACATTAGTTATATCACATCGCGAAAATCAAAAATAAACACTTATATAAGCTCAAGTGGTTAAAATTGGAGAGGTTACCGACGTAATCGATACTGCAGATTCTAGTATCAATTAAATCACTTAATGTATGCTTCCATTAACTTAGCGACATTAA
Organism: Leucoma salicis; assembly: GCA_948253155.1. Lineage (NCBI taxonomy): Eukaryota > Metazoa > Arthropoda > Insecta > Lepidoptera > Erebidae > Leucoma > Leucoma salicis. Next base: position 10,843,156 of record OX411818.1, read on the forward strand.
GAGAAGACGTTTACATTATTAATTTGCTTAATTAACGCAACAACTGTTTACGAAATCAAGTTAATTTTACGGAACTTACTGCATTTAATTTTATTTTTACTATCCAGTCATTATTGCTACAATAGGTACTAAAGTCCTATACTGACTTGTAAAAGTAACTAGCTGTTACTGACTTCGTCCGCGAGGAATTTCATAAAAATAAATAAAGCAATCCTTGAAATTGAAGTCTTGAATTTAAAGGGAAAATTTTGACGTGACCGTCGCTAATACAGTGCAATGGTATTACAGTACTCAGGGTTGGAACTTCATTATTGGAATGCTAGATGGCGTTGAAGTAGCTAGATTTTGAGATTTTTTGATGTTACTTCTAATACCTCCATGAGTATGTGTACAAAGTTTCATGATGATCGGTTTAGTAGTTTTCGCGTGAAAGCGTAACAAACAAACTTACATTCACATTTATAATATTATAAATAATTAATAAGTATGAATGATTATTGTTTATAGTACAACAGTGTTCTGTTTTTCTGACAATACAACCTCTTCTCGCCTATGTTATGTAGTCCTTGTATAATAGAAGGCAAACTCATTGCTGACTAGCCGTCTTCTGACTCCATATTAACAGCTTCAACATGAGACCCAATGATAATTATATTCTAGGTCACACAAAAAGTATCATATTTTTTATCCAACCTAGACTTAAAACCCAAGAATTCGCGTTTAGTAGCATGTTGCCAGCAACACAGTTACAAAATGTAGTAAATTAAATAAGAAAGTACTACTTACTTACAACGTAACAGTCATTGCGGTTAGTAAATTATTAATAACTATATTGGGGTATCGTGTTATTGTCTCATAACATACACAAAAATAAATCAATTGTGACTCTGTGACACTTTATCAGTATAATTTTAACTACACGCACGAAATGTTCACCAGCCATGCAAATATAGTTCAATATTTACAAGATATTATAAAATCAATCCGTCAAACTAAAACCAATAATTTACTTCTTAAATACATATTTGAAATAAATTGTTTGAACAGTAGCGGATAGGAGGAAGCGGAAATTGTTTTATAATATATGATGTTAACATGTTATTGAACTCAATGAGAGAGGTCCAATTAAATATGTGTGGAATAAGCTGTATCTACCTTAAAGCAATAATGCTGTGACAACATGTTATACTGAATGAAGTATTTAAAAAATATATAGGCCTAGGCCGCTACAGTATGTGAAGAACGCCGCTGCAGTGCCTTCGCTTGTAAGCAGCAAAATGAAGCGAAGCTGCAGCCACGCAGCTCATGCACCGCAGAGGTGCCACAGCACACCGTTTGCACTGACACTGAAGCCCTGCCTTTCAGTCATCGGCACCCCTGAGGCGCCATAGTGACCTTGTGTTCTCGTCTTGCGGCGAATCATTGCGGGGCGGAGACGCAACGCTTCTCGTGGACAGCTTCTAACATTACACTTATGCTTATGGCACGTTCCTGATCATGTCTTTATATATTCGAAGTTTGCCAGTAGCTGAATGGAGCCTATCGGGTTTTTATCATATTTGTAACCTTTCGCTATTACAATATATGAAATACTGATTTGCTGCACAAAATTACTATAATTTTGCTATGACCGTAGTTTTTCGCAAGTCGATACTTCGAACGAATTGAATAACACATGAGAATATAATACGAGAAATACAAGTTTTATTACAAAGAAATTACCTTTGTAATAAAACTATTTTTAAAACATTTCTCGGTCAATAATAAATGTTATTCAGTTGCAAGTGAGAGATTATAATTTATTTTAAGTAGAATCATTAATAATTCCATATTAATTCAATAGGTACTTAAAATTTAATTTAAATTCTTTTAAACAACCTTTTAAATATTTTCGCATAAATTTCAAAATAAAACCAAATCTGCGTGGTATGGACCGGTTCATATCGACTGGTTTCTCATCGAAAACCGTTTCAATTTATAATGATCTCCAGCCCAAGTTAAGTGTCGTATTAATCAGACATAATATTATTTAGAAGCAGGCTTGAGATCTCAGAAGAAGTCAACTTCGACATTTGAATAAAACTTTATCCATGATATTTTCTCAATACAATGCCTATTCTAAACCACAACCAGACTAAACCATAAAATTCTACAAGAACGTTAGAGAAGACAATGAACGATAATAAGTAAAAAATAAAACGAATAAACTACCAGATATATTTTAATTACATATTGTTCCATTAACAATCAAATTGCTACTATGTTAGTAGTAATTTGATACAAGTAGCTTATTAAACAATTTACGATTTGACATTTAGCAGTAGTTTAATAAAATGCTAATATGGCCGTTCTTGACCTTTTTGCAGCATATGTTAAAAGGTTATATTCATTTCGTTAAAATAAGTAACGAGGCTATACGTATAAAAGGATATATTAAATAATATATAAAGATTATAATTGGAAATCTTGTAAAAAAGCTATTAAATTGGCTTTATTGGCGTCAATTTCATACTTTGTTGTATTTTATATTGTTACTTTCAAGGCTCTGATAGAATTTATTTCAGTATATAGTATAAATGATGTACTTATATGAGGCTTTAGATATCTCACCTCGCGTCTAGTGAATGTTCAATAGTTCGTACATCTATTTCATGTAATATGACCAGAATAAAGTACCTCTATAGGTGACCATGCCGTTATAATATGAATATACATATCTCGTTTTAGATTCATAGTACGATAACATGTAAGTCATCGAGATATAGACTTTTAATATTTAATTTTGGCATATTATATAAACGTAAAAAAAATCAGTTACACCTTCGAAAGTTAAATATGTTACATGCTTAGAACCGTCCATATATTAAAAAAAAAGGAAATCTATTACGCGTCCATTCGGCCGTACTTTCCGACCAGTGTGCCTATTTTTTTTTTAATGAAAGATATGATATTAATGCACTGATTCGTTGTCAATTATTTGAAATCGACTAGTTAGTTTATTGAGGTACGCGGTTAATTGGTCTAAGGACACTCGCTGGAAGGAGCTCTTTCATTTGGGCTTTTGCCCATTTATATTGTTTCAGTTGAGCAGGGAAGCTAGATGTGAATATTCAACTTGCCTGTCAATATGCTTTTCAAATTATGAGGATTTCACATGCCTTCTTTAGTTTTGTACTTATGGTTAGTAAAACAATAACATATGCAAATCATGCTGCATGTCGTGTTGCAATGCTTCAGATTGGCGGTTCGTTCTCACTTTAATCTACACTATTAAAAAGCTGTCTGTACATTTAAGATATTTGAAAAAAATAATGTATTCGGCAATTAAGTAGAAGCCTACGGTACTCGGTCAGGCAAACCTTCAAAGGAAATCATCATCTCTGACTGTGGGAAACTGTCCTAACTTAATACAGTAAATATAAAAGAATAAAAATATTTTTTGAGTTTAACACTATGTCCTCCCAAGTAATACCTTCCCAGTATATAAGAGATACAATTTAATATGGGTCATTCCAATTATGACAAAATGTATTGTAGTTTCCAATTCTTAAGTTGGAAACTAATTTTTCTCTCGTTGGAATCTCATTTACTTCTATGCACTTTATTCATAACAATTTAGGAGTCTCTGAACACAAAAAAATTAAATAATTTATCTGTTTGTCTGTTTATTTGTTCGAGCGTCACACAAAAACCACTAAACGGATTTTGATGAAACTTTTTGTTGGATAGCTCTTGATTAGACGTAAAAATTGGTTATATTTTATCGAAAACCTGACAAATTACCTAAAAACTAGCTTTTAGGCAAAGGCTAGTAAAATATAGTTACCTATAGCTGGAAGTTGACAAAAAAAAGTAATACTAGGTTCACAGAATGAGCCCAAGAATACGCTTGAAACACAAGACTTATCAGTGACTGGAAGCTTTTACAGCCTCTCTGTGTTTGCACTATCATAAACAAGCGACATTCGTTATGGTAGTGTGGCTTGTTTATAGACAGTGAAGATAAAAAATGTTCAATATCTTTTAACAGACGACACGAATATTTACTGATCACGAAGAACCTAATCCAAGAAAAACCTTTTTATAACGTTTTGGGTTACGAGGTTTAAAGAATTTCTTGAGCATACAAAAGTTTTATTGCCTTATAGCATGTGTTAACAGCAGGGGTACACAAGAGATAAGACTAGGCCCTCGTGTCAGAGGTTAAAAGCTAAGATTCATTTTGTTTTAATACGAGGGCTAATATAATAATTAAACAAATATATTCAGTTAAGATTTTTGATCGAGAGTTGTAAGTAAAATACTTACAACTAGAGATGGGCCGAATGTGATGTTAGCCGAATACGAACTTTGGTCGAACATTCGGTAATTATACAAAATTCGGCCGAAGTTCGGCCGAACTACGGTGTGTACTTTCTCGGGAGTAACTTGTCGTGTTCTGTGTGTATTTTTTCATGAAAGACAACGTCGTAAGACAATAAAAACAGTCAGTGCATACGCGGCGGACCACCGAAGGAATGTAACATAATTCAAGTGGCCTGCCAATAAAGACGGAGAGACGGTACTCGGCGGGTTTTTTTAGTGGGTGCAGGCCCCACACTACCCTGTTCGTTGCCCCGAACGACGGGGTGTGCGGTTAGGAACATTTTTTCCCGCCTTAACAAAAAAAAAGGGTAACACATTATTTAAAATTATTGGGTTTATTCATTACAACTCATACTAACTTACAATAATTAGCAAAGGATAGCCAATTGGTAGTGTTCAAATCTTAACCGCAAACTTTCGATTTCAAATACTGGATGATGCAAACAAAGACTTTTACAGGGATTTTTTCCATTCGGATTTTTATTGCATAAGATTGCTACAAAGCTAAAATGTGGATATAGTACACTGCAGCTTATCTTTGGGGATAAATACGTGGTTCGTATCTATGACAGCACACATTCAGCACTGTAGTGAGCAAAACTATACTTAGCTACTGATTACCATTTCATAACTAAACTATTCCTCAGTTCTCTAACGGTAGTATACGTAACTGCTGATCAAAAGCTGTCGTTTTGTCAGGCTAACCTAAAGTTATTGAATTTTACTTCCAAAAACTCTAGCCGTGTTTTGCCCACGTGCGTTGGAAAGCGTGCGTTGGACGTAAACTCTCTGGTTGTGTCTCATGCCGTCCCATTGCTCTAGAAAGTAAAGGAACAGAAAATGCACTGGTATTTGCGCACACACTAGTACAGTATAATGTCTCCTGCGTTGGGTAGTGTCTGTACACAGTAGCCAGAATAACCGACATCAGTCTGGAGATCACCACCATTCCGTACGTACCAACACGGTGTAATATATGTTAATAGATCTTTTCAGTTGTAAGTATACCAGTACCATACCCAAGACTCACAGAGTGTATGACTTGGAACACGTCAATGACTAAAAAGGAGCCTCATTTCACAACATAAAGTATGCTGATTATAACTAAATAACGGTCGACATACATACACAATATAGGCTGTGGCGTAATTAAAAAAAATGTAAATCATAACACGATCTATGCGATAAGTTCAGCCTCTACTGTGTTCTGTAATTTGTTTTGTAGTTCAAATGTCGTCATCTACCACCGCGATATTGAGTAGTTTCTGCAAGGCTTGCTCATAAAGTAATAAAAATGGAAATACTGTCTACTATCAATGTTGTTGGGATCTCGTTTGACCACAGTTTTGAGCTTAATTATGCTAATGCATATATACATATCCTTCAGCCTATACCTATTATATCTGTGATAATGACTGGTATGTAACAATATAATTAGTTCAAAATTAAAGAGCATTTAATCAATTGACAAGTATTTGTTCCAGCATAAGATAGATTTTTCGAGCACTACTCAAAATTATCGGCTTATAACAGTCTACTGTTGGGGATAGGCTTCTCCTAATTTACTTTTTACTCTCCGCATGCTGCAATTCGCCTGCTTGGACCTATAAATGAATATAATTTTTTCTTTATATCTAATTTAAAAAAAAAACCTATGTTTTCCGCCAAACTCTATCTGGCCGTAAAAATTGACATTATGTCCCTTTAATAATTTCAGAGATGTGCTCTATAAAAAGAGGGAAATAAAAAAATTACGATATTGTATTATTAACGTACTTTAATGTACATACACTATTTTATTACATAGTATATAGAATAGACTGATGTATTAAAATATAAATAACAAGAATATACTATGGATTAATCACAAGTGAAAATATAATCAACGTTCCTGTAAACTCCTTAAACGATACCGAAGAAATTTTATCTTAAGTATAAACCGAAAGCTTTGTAAACAAATCGCTTCACCAAATGTTTACTATGGGGCAATACAATGCCAGTTAAATTTATTCTAAACAGAAGGCTCGGACGCGGTGCTGCACGTAAGATGAGTCACAGACCTTTTCACCCGACGAGCCATTGTATATTCTGGACACAAGCACACTCCTCCAAAGTTTTCCCTTACATTTTCGTTGTTAACTTTGAATAAGTAAGTCTAAACGTTAAATTTGAATATTCATAACGTCGTCCGTAAGTTATGAATGTTTTTGAATTTATAATTCGATACCATTTTCTCGTAAGTTTTGTCTTAAAGAACTTCTAGACTATCAATATTATTTTCGTAAATTTAAAATTTAAATTTGCTAATTGGTAGAAAATATGTACAAATCAATCATAGAAATATTATTAATTTTCTATCAACTTTCCATCACCTGAGTTTCTTTTATTCGGTGATTTATTTAAATAACCATGATTCTTATTTGAAAGTTTTTTCAACCGCCGGTAGTTATATACAATGAGAATAACTGTAATAATCGTTATGATAATAATCGTTCTTACCTTTACTTAGACAGTCCGTTAAAATTCTGGCACACTGCTTTTAAGATACACTAACACTTTTTCGATTTTAGCGAGTCGATCGAGCGTCGGATCTCCGCACCGTTATTCACGTCATATGTATGTCAGATAACGAGAAATATTCTCACAATCTCCGCTGGCACTCACTGGAAATCCGTAGTGAACCGTCGAACACAAACACTATCACAAAAGTTTAATTCACAATATCACTGTAATGTGGGTAATTTAGTTGTAAATGTATGCAGTGTGTACCGATGCGCGCGCAGTAAGCGGTTCGGGGGCCGTATGTCGTCGGAGGCGCACACGCAGTCAGCGTCGTGCAGCCGCCACTCACTCGCGATAGCGACTGGCGCCGGCCTAAGCTCCTTCACCTTCGCGCCGCAACCTGCCCGTTTCGCAACCTCAGCAGTTTTCTTGCAGATACCTTGTTGCATGGCAACTGTTGAAAACGATATGTCTCCGCAATAACAAACCTATTTACAATGTCAATTTTTGTTCCGATCATTGTTTACGAGCACTGCTAAGTATTCCAAGTCCTGCACGCATGCCAGTTGCGGGCTTGAGACTAATAAAAATAAACGTAGTTTCATTCTGTAAATATTTGAACAAATGTTTTAGAGATGTTATTATATTTATCTTTAGAATACTATTAGCACAGAATTGAGTTACAATTTCAAGACAAAGAAGAGTATAATAACAAATAGAGAATCAAACCCGGAACTGCAGACAGATGTTTAGCAAGTCCTACACCAAGAATAACTGGTTGTGCTACTCTTGATCTTAACTAACGATGACCTTTTAAAACTAGTACTCGTATAGCTCATAATGATACTGTATCCTATATTGTCCATAAAAAATATTTTTTCTTTTTGAGAGACTGCTATATCTGAATAAGGTAATAATAACATTTTATAATCGAATTTAATCGAACGTGACCAGAGCACTGAACGTGAACTTTCTATCGATAACAAATCAAATATTGTCACAATTCTATGAAATAACACATACCTATCGATGTGGTGAAATGCTGATGAAATCGATTAGATTCTGACGAACGCGTTTGAGTGTTACAATATCATGCGTGGAAGTTTGATCGTTAAGACGATGGGCGTTGATGTCTTTTGTTTCGGTTGCAGAGAGCAGATACGTGCATCGTAAGATATTAATCAATCAAAACGGAATGATTTATAAATTACATGTTGACGTATGCACGTAAGGTTTACAAATTGTGGCTTTCATAATAGAAGTAAACAATCACGCAGACATTTCTTTATATTTGTCAAGTTTTGTAAACTACTTTTGTGTCGTATAATACATAATTAAGTTGACATCCTGGCAATGACTTTTCATGAGTAATTAATTTAATTTCGCCATGTATGGCACGGCTAAATATCTGTATTTATTTTATTTTTAAAGTCTATTAAATTGTTATCCTTCTAATCTCTGTGTTGCTAATGACAAATTCTTATGACTGAAAAACTTCCAAGGACGAAGATGCTCTATAAGAATACCTACCGAGACTGACGTTTTTTGTAAGGCGGATAAATATGTGATGATGAAATGATTAATGTATATTAATGATGAGGTGATTAATATATATACTTAATATAAGATTTTAAACTAGCGTGTTTCATTACTATAGTATTTTAAATGCTATAAGGAACTTGACTCGTGACCACGGCTGGTGAAATCCAGGCGAAACGTCGGGAATAAAAAGGTATTTTACCAGTAAATAGATACGCCCTAAGTCCCGTTATAGCATTCAAAATACATAGTAATGTATATAACGTCTATGAATTGCATCTATGCAAAAGAATGGTATCCATCAGCCTTTCAACGTCCACTGCTGGACATAGGCCTCCCCAAGAGAAAGCCACAGCGAGCGATCCCGTCATGGGGCATAATGCCGTAATCGCCACGCTTGGCAGTCGGGTTGGCGATCGCAGTAGATGTTGTTAATACTCGAGGGAGTGATGCTGCCCACTCCCCCGATATTCCCTCAGTCGGCTCTTACAACTCCCGTGGGTAGAGAGGGGTGGGACAATCCTAAAGCCGGCCCAACACGGCCAGAAAATAATGGTATCCCAGAGGAATCGTACATTTATGGGCGGCAAATAGTGGCCTGTGTACTTTTTGGGGTTCCGCTATTAATCCAAAATACACGAAGATCAATGACATGGTGGTTCAAATCCGGCTCGTGATCACCGTTTGCGATTTCACCTTATTTGTCACTATATGTTTTAATATTTTTATATGAGTATATGTTAAAGGTTTTATATAAAACAAAACTATTAAAATTTTCGTATGTTCTACAGAAACGATCAAACATACTATACAAAGAAAGAATTTAAACATTGTTTTAGCGATAGGTATGCGATACTAATTATGTTAATAACATTACGCAAAAGTTAACTATTTTTTGGAGAACTAATTAATATAGGTACATCCTGTTTGCTATTGTGTCATCAATCTGTAATAATTTATTTGAGTGATATTCTATACAATCCTCTTTAGAAGAGCCCTTCGGATTATTAAGGCTTGTGAGTTAAAAACTATTAGTTTATGTGGAATATTTACAGAAGTATTTGGACATTGTGGTAATTCACAAACATTGTCTTCATACCATTAACAATTACAAATTTAAATAAAAACTATGAAATTAGTTTCAGTTATCAACGTCAATGTCATATGGCCAGCGTCATTATAGTAACAACGGCTTCCTTCTACAATTAGTTGACTATTTGCCTAATTTGTACTCTAAAAGTAGCTGAGCATGTCAAGTGCTAAAAATATAGATCAAAATACTATAAATAAATTATATTATAGCTATCAAAATGTGTGTATTAAATAGAGAGTTATATTGAAGTAAAACTTCTTTAGGCGCGACTAGGGAGTAACTCAGATTTTTTTTCTACCGGAAGTAACGCTTACTATAGTCTGTGTAGTTTCCGCTATTTAAAAATAATAATTTGGATTGGTCGTAAGTATATGCCATATACTCCACGCTTCTTGGCTTATACGCAGGCTAGTGGCAAATATCATAATCAATTAGGATTATTTATTTCCAAATTTTCAAACGGATCAATTGTGAATAGCAAAGTGAATAAAAATATAACAGTTTTAAAAAAATTTAGTTTTTTTTGTTTTTTTTCCGTCAACGCCAAAGAAGTTTTACTTCAATCGCGCGTAAAGGTTACACGCACACACTTTTTTTTTTCTTTATATATTTTCTTTGATATTTTCTCGGTGACTTGTAAGGTAGCCAACCCGGTCTGAGCCAGCGTAGTGGACAATGGCCTAATCCCTGTCACCATGAGAGGAGACCTGTGCTCAATAGTGGGACCCAAAACGGGTTGAAAAAAATATCCTTAATTCATACCATATGTATACGAAACGACGTGGTCTCCAAATGTTGGCCTCGTATCAAGGCTCAAAGTCGCTCAGCGGGCCATGGATCGGGCTATGCTCGGTATTTCCCTACGTGATCGAATTCGTAATACGGAGATCCATAGGAAAACAGGAGTGACTGACATAGCCCGCCGGGTTGGCATGCTAAAGTGGCAACGGGCAGGCCACATCGCTCGACAAACCGACAACCGATGGGGAAAAAAGGTTCTGGAGTGGTGACCACGTATCGGACGGCGCAGCGAAGGACGGCCTCCTACCAGATGGATCGATGATCTGGTCAAGGTTGCGAGGAGCCGTTGGATGCGGTCGGCGCAGGACTACTCCTTGTGGCGTTCTCGTGGGGAGACTTATGTCTAGCAATGGACGTTGAAAGGCTGTTGGATGTGTACGAAATTCTATCGTAAGTGTAAATTTTTAAATAGGTACTGGAAACATAGCAACCAAGATCCTCCCCAAGAGAACGCCACAACGAGCGGTCCCGTCATGGGGGATAATGCCGTAATCGCCACGCTTGGCAGACGGGTTGGCGATCGAGGTGGATGTTGTTAGTACTCGAGAGAGTGCTGCTGCCCACTCCCCCGGTATTCCCTCAGTCGGCTCTTACGACTCCCGTGGGTAGAGAGGGTTGGGACAATTCTAAAGCCGGCCCCACACGGCTGTCTTCTCTCTGCCATTAAATAATTACAGAAAATAGTTATTTGGATCATGTACTGACACAGCCAACTCTGTATAGCCGTTTTGCAGTAAAATTTAAACGAATGACTTACAAACCATTTAGAAAAAAGTAACGTTACAAAAGTTTAATCTATGTTGTACAATAAATAAGAAACAATTTATCGGCAATTCGTTCAGACATTTCATTATCTTTCGACATTATCGATTTTAAGATATACCTGGCTTTAAAAAAGTCCAATTTGCAAATTTCTCAACTCATTTCGTAAAATTTATACAAACGTAATATATAGGTAGGTACCTAATTACTTAATTTTGGGTGGAATTGTACGCAATCACGGGATCCCGGGTGTGTGAAACTACCAGTTTCACATGTGATTGAGCAACTTGTAGTGAATTCTCGCACTTGAGTATTCAATCATAACAAAGGGTTCAGTTGTTTTAGAAACACCTGCTTTTATAAGAGAACAATCTATAAAAGTGTGACAATAAGGTGATGGGTAAGATTTACTTTCATTATTAGTATAAAGACGAAAATGCTACAAATATCAAGATGCTTTCATGATTTCAATCATATAGTACATTATTCCTCTGCAATATGTCACAGTCCGTTCGAAATGTGTATTTACTATTTATAAACTCCCATACTTTTTCATACTTCATCTTAGATATATATAGGTAGGGTCTACCAGAATTTTATAGGATTATTAGTTTTTATATAGTACTAGTACATTCCCCGTGGCTTCGCTCGTGTCATAGTATTGTCGGTGAAAAATCTATTTGGGATAGGATTGCTATTATTAGGTATAAGCGTCGCCACGCGAACGCCCAGTTTCGCCCTAACTCCGCATTACATGTTTCACATCAAAAATATAGGTTCCGGATAAGTAACTACCAACATACATTATCATATACTAAAACCTTCTCCGAAACACGCTGCATCTTATGGTATAAGTATTATTCCGATCGGTTCAGTAGTTTCCGCAGTATAATCGAACAAAAAAACCAGCTCTCCATTTATTAGTATAGATTATAAACATTAAATTTACGACCCATGTATATATACTACCTTACTAATATTATAAATGAAAAAATAAGTTTGTTTGTTTGTTACCCTTTCAATACTAAACCAATCATCATTCAATTTTGCTGAAATATATTCTGGGGTGAAGAAAAAGACTTAATTTTTATCCCGAAAACATTGATAAACCCTGTGGGATAGCTATTTTTGTGTCGTAAAATTTCGTATTTACATACTAAAGTGGACGCTGTGTGGGGCCGGCTTTAGAATTGTCCTACCCCTCTCGACCCATGAGAGTCGTAAAAGCCGACTGAGGGAATACCGGGGGAGTGGGCAGCAGCACTCCCTCGAGTATTAACAACATCTACTGCGATCGCCAGCCCACCTGCCAAGCGTGGCGATTACGGCACTATCCCCCATTTGGGGAGGCCTATGTCCAGCAGTCGACGTCGAAAGGCTGATGGATGGATGGATGGATGGATACTTAAGTGGACGTAAACGGGCAGAATAATATAAATATGTAAGATTTGTTATTTATCAATTAATTCTGAAATTACCTACAGAGTTGATTATAATAACTCTTTCACTTTAGAAAGCTAGGCTTTCCAAAAAGAACATAGGCTATATACAAGTACATATAACATCACACTATGTCTATATTTTCTTGTTAGGGCGGCAAAAGGTGTACCTAACCGCACACCCTATCTTTAGATTCATTACTTCGGTGTACCGCCGGCGGCCTACCCTTTCGGTTACCCTCTCGGAGCTACTGTGCCGCACAGATCCTAGTTCTAAAACTATTCTTTACTAATTCTTGTAGTGATTATCATTTAAAACGTGTTTGTGTGAATTTTACTAATTCTGTATTACTAATCTTACTAATATTACAAATGCAAAAGTTTGGATTGATACAAACATTAGTAACAAATTACTCAATCACGCCAGAACAGCTGAATAGATTTGGATGGAATTTGGCACAGAGAAAGATTATAGTCAGAAATAGCACATAGGCTACTTTGTATCCTAGAAAAAATACGGTAATAACTAACTAACTTATCATCACGCCATTTCCCTTGCGGGGTTGGCAGAGAGAACAGAGCGCCAAGAGGCTCTATTCTTACATACATAATATATCTCGCATCCTCAACATTCATAATGCTCTTCATACACGCTCGCCGGTTTCGGAGACTCCTGACTCCACCTTCCTTCAATACATGACCGATTTGGTCTAGGTAGGTGAGTCTCGGTCTTCCCCTATACCTACATCCTTCCACTTTCGCAATGTATATCTTCTTAACCAGTCGCTCGTCCGGCATTCTTTCCACATGTCTGAACCATCGGAACATTCCCTTTCGCACCTTTAGGTTGACGCGTAAATCGCCTTAACTACTACACCAATCATCATGAAAGTATAACATACATTATCTAGAAAAGGAAATACTAAAAAGGTTTGTTTAAATTTTTTTGATGGTTCGTGTGTAACTATTTTACATAGAACTAATTAATCTTGCATAGTGTGATGTATTTATATTCTGAACTCCACGCAGTCGAATTTGCGTGCAGAATCTTGTTTGGAATACCGGTTGAATTGAAGATTTCACCCTGTCAGATTGTGTGATTTCGTCATGCTTTGTAGAAAAATTATTTAATAGCAACAATAATTAAATTATCAAGATTATTTACAAAAATGTATATAACATTGGAGAAAAACCCGCTACAAACCCGCGGACTGCCAATCCCAGCTATCACAGAAAGAAATAACCAGGGATTGCCATTCAGCACTCTCAAGAATTGGAGGAAGAGGAATATTAATGAATAAACACAGAAATAAGTAAATGAGGAAAGAAATGAAGTTCATATTATGTTGCCAAGTGGTCCAGGTGATGCCATGTGCAGTGGCAAAAATACGTGTCTTATTTGTGTGTTCATTGATTTGCAACGTTCAATTGCAAGTTGTGCATTGTTTATTTAAACTACATTCTTATGCATACTTATGGTACATGGTTACCGTATTGTATAGATAGACGCTAGCAACACCAGATCTATCATTCGCACGTCGCCATCTCCAAGGAAAGAGTTAGGAGATGGATAAAGAGATGCTAGGCAGGATACTACGGAGAGCATAAGAAAAATATGGTACTTCCCCGATCGAGCCCGTCAATTCATGCTGGGATAAGCTAGGCTCTACTACTAGACACTGCCTTATAAGTATTTTTCCATTATGCATGCCTTTTATTATCTATACTCTCTATCCTTAAGGAGTGCAGATTGGCAATCCCTGGTTATTGTGGGACCGACAAAACCTCGGTGCGCAATGGATTCTTGTCCCAAATTTCCATTTGACAATGGACTTTCACCACTCTCGAATCATTCAATCAATAATTAACCAAGTGATTTTGGCTGTAAATTTATGAGTTAGGGATGTATTTAATCAGTACATGCATTTCATAAATATAATATGCGAGAATATAGGTAAAGTATCGTATAAAAATTAACGGCTCTTTAGCATATACAATAGTGAATCAACCATTTAGTATTATTTATCATGGGAATTTCCGAAACAAATAACATACGTATAAATAACAAATTACTTAGTGGTATGATTCTTAAAAAAAGTGTCATATTGACTGATAAAGACGTGCCCGCGATAGACGAGTAAACTACTGTCATTTGTATACTTATGTAAAAGTATTTATGCCTCACAATCATTGAGACATTAGAATCGGAGACGTGATGAAACATCAAGCAATTTGTAATAAGTTGATAGTTCAATACGGGAGAGGTCACGCAAAGTTGTTCACAGAACTTCTTGCTGTTGTTCTATTTGAGTGTATGATGATACTACGCGCAGCTATCACTGTACGTGTAGATTTAAATGTTATGTCTTAAGATTAACTACATATTCTTATTTCCTGTTTTTCGCCATCTCCCTTGCGGCGTAGGCAGAGAAAACAGTGCCAAAAGGCTCTATTCTTGCATACATCCCTCGCTTTCTCAATATTCATAATTCTCTTCATACACGCTCGGCGTTTTCGGAAACTCCTGACTTCACCTTCCTTCAATACATGACCAATTTAGTCTGGGTAAGTCTCAGTCTCCCACTGTACCAAAATCCTTTCACTTTCGCATTTCTGCACACTTATAACCCATCAATTAAAAGTTGGAACTGTAGTTTAATATGTTCAAATCATACAAAAGCATAAAGCCTATATTAACCATAATATGTCTGATGCTTTGTAACTCTAATGAAAGTCATACGAGAATCTTATATTTATCAAGCGAGACGCAGGACTGAAATTTTTCAAGGTATTTAGCCTTGACCTGTTCCCTCCTATGCGTGCAATCGTGACTCCCAATCCAGGCATGATCCCTATCTTCTTATAATAATTTGTAATCGGATACGTCTAGAATATTGTAGAAAAACATTTAATATACTATAAATTGATCTCCGAGAGGAATTAACCATTCTTATCACAATACACCCTCGTTTTACCAACGTACCTTAAGTCCCATTTAATACTGAGTGAGCCACATATCGGTCACTGTTACTGACACTGAACTGTTCCTGAAAATTCCCTGATAGCAAAAAAAATCTAATACTCGTTATATCCTTTTTTTTTTTTTTTTTTTTTTTTTTGTTTAGGCGGGAAAAAATGTACCTAACCGCACACCCCGTCGTTCGGGGCAACGAACAGGGTAGTGTGGGGCCCTCACCCACTAAAGAAACCCGCCGTGTGCCGTCTCTCCGCCTTTATTGGCGGGCCACTGGAACTATGTTACATTCCTTCGGTGGTCCGCCGGCGGCTTACCCTTTCGGGTACCCTCTACTGAGCGACGCACCCACACACGGAGCATCGCACCTTCGCGGGAGGCCTTGCGGGTGGCGGACGTTCCCCGGTCCAACCACCCGCAGCCTCAGCTAGGGCGGCATTAGGCGCAAATACTCACGCCTGCGCCGCCCCAGTCGCTGGCGGCGGTTCGGGTCTGCGGAAGGATCAGCCTCCCTGGCCCTTTCCGCCGCTTCCTTCCGCGAGATGACCTCGTCGCAGA
Source organism: Leucoma salicis (assembly GCA_948253155.1). Lineage (NCBI taxonomy): Eukaryota > Metazoa > Arthropoda > Insecta > Lepidoptera > Erebidae > Leucoma > Leucoma salicis. The sequence goes on from OX411818.1 coordinate 10,859,189, forward strand.
AGGCAGCGACCGCGGCCCAATTCCTGTCGCTGCCAAGCATCGCTCTAACGACGCTCGGCAGCGAGAGGTCCCCCCCTATTGCCGCGACGAGATCACGGCGCTGCCCGCCCCAAGCCGGGCACGACTCGAGCGTGTGCTGCGCCGTGTCCTCGCCGCAGCCACAATGGTGACAGCCCGGAGTCGCTTCCCTCCTTGCAACTATGTGCAGATATCTGCCGAAGCAACCGTGCCCCGACAGCACCTGCACCAGTCGGAAGGTAAGGACTCCGTGCCGTCGCCCCGCCCACTCCTCCAGCACAGGCTGGAGCGCCCCTACGGTCCAGAGACCGGCTCGGGGCGCTTCCAGCCGTGTCCTCCATCTGGCCATGGCAGCACGGCGGGCATCGCCATGCCACCTGGCCACCTCCCTGGGTGGGGGACGACCACCCACCTACTCGTTATATCCTGGGACGTGGTGGTTAACAGTTGTCACTGTTTATTGGTTCCTTAAAAAAAACAAGGTCGTCAATAATTGAGTGAACTAGTTTAATAAATGTAAAAACTAAACAATACTCCGGACACGAACACAGTTTTAAGTGACAGTAAGTCTTGCATGTTTAGTTGCAGTGTCAAGATATTTAGGGATCCATAATGATACAAGTAAAACGCAGCTCCTTCCTCCCTTCATACGAATACGTTAAATTTCTAATCGCGCCAACACCCCTACGTGTATTCAAATTTAGAAATGTTACAATATAGTTTTTAAATTACATAAAAGAGCTATGTTAGATATTTTCTTTTCTTTTTTTTATTGCTTTTGGTGGCAGACGAGCCACGGCCCATCTGATGGTAAATGGTAACCGTCGCTCATGGACTCATCTATACCGAGAGTATTGTCAAGCCGCTGCTCACCATTTCATTTCACCGCTATGAAATGAAAGAATAAACGGCTATCTCCTACTACAGCCAACCCAACCACCAACCCGCTCGGGCGCAATACCAAGTGAGTACTCCCACTTGGTACCCAGCCCTACTACCAGTCATGCAATGGATGATAATTGCTTACTTCCCTTAGTCGCCTCATACAACACCCGTGAGAAAGAATGGGGTGGTGACACTTTTATTCTTAGTCCGTCACCACACGGACATTCATTAAATGAATTAAATAAATAAATAAATATTCACGGACTTTTCACACAACCTTCTCTGGTCCCAAACTAAGCTTAACGCTTGTGCTATGGGTACCAGATTACGGATATAATCCACATATTACTTTTTTTTTGTATTTATACATACAATATTAATAATATTTTTATACATACAATAGATAGAAAACACCCAGACGCAGTACAAATATCTGTTTTTATCACACAAATAATTTGTTCGTGGGAATCGAACCCACGACCTCGTACACGGAAGTCGGTTACACTACCGACTACGCCACGAGGCCCGTCAATTGGTTCAATAATAGCGTTAATACTTGCAAACTACCTCGGTGGTCTAGCGGTAGCATTTCCGAATACTGAACATGAGATCTCGGATCGAACCTGTAAAAAAAGTTGTGTTTCTCTTTAAAGAAATACTCAATAACAGCTAGTTATAGTTCATAGTTCGTAACTATAAGTTAGCGATGTTTCACCCTTGTGCCTCAGAAAGCACGTAAAACTGTTGATCATGGTCTTGCCCCTGATCTTTTTACGGTAGTGTTAGAATACCATCCCATCAAACTAAGAGAGCGGGGGGACTGAGAGTGAACTTGTGTTTGCGCACACACCTGTGCACATAATTATATCTCTTGCTTAGTTTCCTAAAATCCATTTACATTGGCAAATTGGTCTGCAGATCTATCACTAATGCTATATAAAGTGTCCATGCAAACAATTTCAGGATCCCTATATTTTCTAAAAACACAAACCAAATATTTGAATGCGGCTGAATGCAAACTTGTTATTTCAATCAAATAGCAATAAAAATACGCCCGCAGCTGTTTTCTGCAAAACTCTGACGTAATATTAAATTAACATTTATATTCAGCCAGAAAAATAGCAAGCCTAGAGCTGCTTTTGTTATAGGTCCTATACATTTTTCTAAGGTTTGATTAAATAAATTGATTCAATTATTCACTGCTACATATGTATATGTCATGGACATCTGAAAATATATAAAACAGTCCGCTTTATTCTTACTTAACACAATAGCTTATACGGCCAAGCAATACAATATATATTTATACAGAACCCAGAAAGCAAAACTGAAAACTTGAATATTTTTTACAAAGTATATACGTAACAGTTTAATTTCATGACAATCCAAAATATACAAGGTTTACAACTTCCTTGTTTATGCTAGAAGTACTATAATCACTTCGTGACAATAGATTTGTTCACGAGTCGCAACACGGTTGGTGAAACAATGTTAATATTGTGCAGAATTAAAGGTTAAACCGTACAAACAGCGGCGACGCGTTGGTAAAGCGGAACAGCGCGTCACTACAGCGGAGCGACGCGATTCATAATAAAACCAAATAAAATATAGGTATATTCTATTGTTTTATTGTATGAGATTGTTGTTATAAATTAAAAATGTGCGCTATACAAAATGCTCATAGTTCAAGTTATAAAAATATAACTGTTTTTATTAATTTAGGACTTACAAAATATTTTGTTACATAAATAGCAATTTTATCAAAAACCTTTTATAGGCGCTGTTAGCCCGACACAGATGGTTCTGGTTCTTGTTACACTAAACCGTGTTTAATTAATATATTTTTTTATATTTTTAAAACGAAGGTCTACGACCAGTGTGCTTTACCAGGGATGACATACGGAACAGAGACGTGGTCTCTGAATGTTGGCCTCGTATCAAGGCTCAAAGTCGCTCAGCGGGCCATGGAGCGGGCTATGCTTGGTATTTCCCTACGTGATCAAATCCGTAATACGGAGATCCGTAGGAGAACGAGAGTGACCGACATAGCTCGCCGGGTTGCCATGCTGAAGTGGCAATGGGCAGGCCACATTGCTCGACGAACCGACAACCGTAGGGGAAGAAAGGTTCTCGAGTGGCGACCACGTATCGGACGGCGCAGCGTAGGACGGCCCCCCACTAGATGAACCGACGATCTGGTCAAAGCCACGGGGAGCCGTTGGATGCGGCCGGCACAGGACCGCTCGTTGTGGCGTTCTCTTGGGGAGGCCTATGTCCAGCAGTGGACGTTGAAAGGCTGATGGATGGATGAATGGATGGATATTTTTATGGTAAAAAAAAACTTTGAAAAGTCAAGTATTGTGTGAGACCAACGACAGTACTTTAGCATCACAACAGCCGAACAGCGTGAAAGAGACACTAGAGCACAATCACACCTCCGCTGCAGTGATACGCCGCTAAAGTGTAGTTTGGATTTAGAGCTATAATTAACTCAATTATTATGTCTATGTTTCATCATCCATACATAATACATTATCAGAACGCTGAAGATATACGCCACTATTGCTCATAATCATGACGCCCGGCATTGTGATAGTGACTATAAACACTTAAATATTCGGCTTGAAAATGTACAAATAATTTAATTTAACAACAATTTTGACGGGCCTCGTGACGTATTCGGTTGTGAAACCGACTACCGTGCACAAGATCGTGAATTCGATTCCCACCCAGGACAATTATTTGTGTAATGAACATAGATATTTATTTGTACTGCGTCTGGGTGTTTTCTATCTATTTATATGTATGTATTTACAAAAAAGGAGTGTATTAGTATTATATCCGTATCTGGTACACCCATAGCACAAGCTTTAAGCTTAGTTTGGGACAAGAGGACATTGTGTGAAAATGTCCATGAATATTTATCTATTTATTTATTTATTTAATTTCTAACCCTACTTTTTTCTATGCAATAGGTCTACAATGAAGTTTCACATGAGTGCCGTTCCCATGCCTTCTACCGTCTTTGCGTTAATGTTAATGAGAACTATTTCAGGAAGCTGTAAAGCAACATTATAGTAAAGTATTTGCATACATCTCTGCTGACTGTGAGGTAGGTGTGCAATATTTCATGGAGTGGGCACCGGTATCATTGTGTGTGTATGTGGGTCGATCGTAACAGGCGATAGTCACGAACAGAGTGGCTCGTCAACACATCCGCTCCAGACGAGTGTTGCTCTTTTGTGTGCGTTTACATTACAATGATCGGTACGATATTGAAAATTAAGTGATAACAGTGTACAGTTGAAATATATAATAACGAAAAAAGCTATGCAAAAAAATTGCCGATAGGGGAAGTGAAGGTAAGATGGACGATAGACTATATTATATGTTATGAGTATAGGGTTAACGAATAATGAAATGAAGCTATGACCTCTAATGATAGAAACCGAATAACATGGTAATGATTAAGATTGATTTCAGTGACTATTAAATGAAAAATCTAATTAACTTGCCTTTGCCCGCGGCTCCGCTTTATACATAAGCTAGTTTTTTGGTTATATAACCAGTTCCCGATATAGTAGCGGGATTAAACGTATACCAGTTTTTAAGTCTTATTAAGAGCCGTCAAACAAAACAAGGGTTTTATGAAAATCTAATAAATAGTTATTTCTCAAAAGCACCAAGAATCTATGCCCCTATAATAATCTATGAGAGACGAAAATACACCAACACCACGTACGTTAGTCTAGCGTTCCTTTTCTCCGACCACATATAAATTTTTTTCACACGTGATAGCGGCGGTAGACTTTGAAGTGGTAGTAATATAACTGTCATCAAAAATTTAGGTTTTGTTCAAAAAAACATTCCGAGGCTAGCCGTCCTGACGAACGTACGTGTTGCGTTCGTTCTGGCACGCTCCGCACTCTCGCAGCGCTACTACCTGCGCCCTCGCGCGCAGCTCGTTCAGCCACACACAACTTGCCAGACCAAGTCGACAACCGTCTTTCTCAAGACGAAATTTTGGTGTTATATTTACATATTGTAGTAAGTACGATTCGTGAATATAATAACAATTTTATTTCTATATAACGAATAACAAGAAATTGACTCCTTCAGGGTACCCCTTCTGGGTAAAGCCAATGTTTTTTTGGTTCCATCCATCCATCTATCCATCAGCCTTTCAACGTCCACTGCTGGACATAGGCATCCCCAAGAAATGGGGGATAGTGCCGTAATCGCCACGCTTGGCAAGCGGGTTGGCGATCGCAGTGGATGTTGTTAATACACGAAGGAGTGCTGCTGCCCACTCCCACGGTATTCCCTCAGTCGGCTCTTACGACTCCCATGGGTGGAGAGGGGTGGGACAATTCTAAAGCCGGCCCCACACGGCAAACGGTGTCAACGAAGCCGGGTGAGGCGAGGACCCGATTCACCAGCTCTACCCCTTCAGGGTAGCGCACTATCGGACGGGGCTAGACAATCAGGCCTTGGGGGATCTCCTAGTCTGACCTAGCCATCGCCCCCTCCCACCCTACCTTACCTTAAATCCATCCCTCTGGTATTAGTTTGGGTGTGCCGGCCTGCAAAGGTCCATACCACCCTGGCACCGAGGCTGTTAGGAACCCTTCGCACATTAAGATTGGCGGAGGGATTACAAGCTTAGGGCTCACTAATTAAGCATATCCTCCCAACCTACGCCCGGTTGGGAGGGACGTTACACCCACACATCCCCGAGCGATCCCACCCGAGGACTTAGGGACGCTGGGGATCTGTATTCTGCACCACATTCTAGTGTTGTTTGTTTGTTTGTTTACAACAGCGCCTATACCACAATGGCCCAATAGGCTTTCTTTAAGCTTCTCCTCAACGACGAGGAGCTTTATAACTTCATAAAGTCCCGCTACGGAGACAAGTGCCCACCTCGGGTACTTCTAACTTCCCCGATCCGGCCCGTAGAAGCTATAACATCCCCGGCCCTGCCTGTAGAGGCAGAGGGTAATCGCCCGCCTAGCGCGATGGAGACCACCTCCACCTTAACCGACTCCGGCAGCTCTTCCGAGTTGGAATCTTCCGGTGCGGAGTCATCCTCCGAAACCGAATTCCCCGTTATGAGCTCCCGTAAAAGGAGCCACAAAGACAAGAAGGGGGCACCTAAAAAGGCCCCTAAGATCGTTGGTAAGGAGGCCGCCCAGCCGGCTCCGGTTGTGGTAGCCCCTACCACCCAAGGACCTAATTCAACCCCTCGCGCGCCTACACCCGTAGAGAGACAGCGCAAAGATGTCACCCCGCCGCCCCTGTACATACAGGATAAGATGGCATGGTCCTCCGTTTCGTCGTGGTGCAATGAGCACCACGTCAATTATAAGAATGCCCGCTGTACAAGGGCCGCGAGCGCAAGCCATACGACCTAGTAATGGTCACGTTGGACCTTACCAAAGAGGGTAAGGCCATTTACAAGATAACATCAGTCTGCGGACTGTCAGGCATCCAGCTGGAACCCCCGAATAAGAAGGGCATTGTCTCGCAATGCCACCGATGCCAGCTATATAGTCACTCCGCGCGTCACTGTTACGCGCACCCTAGATGCGTCAAGTGCCTAGAGGACTACGCCACAACCGAATGCTCACGTCCTAAGAACCGCACTGGGCCCCCATCCTGCATCCTTTGCGGTGAGAAGGGTCACCCGGCGAACTACCGGGGCTACCCCCGTGCACCCCGGCTACCCGCCAGGCGCCCACTTGTCCTCACACCACGAGGACCGCCCCACGGAAGCGCACCCATCCTGCGTCCCACACCTCCACCCCTCCGCAATGCTTGGGTTCGCCCAGCTAAACAGGCAGAGTTCCCAGCCCTGCCTACCACTAAGTCAGTAGGGTCGCCAATCGTTGGGCAAACTAAGCCCACCGTGGGCTAACATAAGCCCCCTCAGGGCAAAGCACCGACACCAGCTGTAGGCGTAGGCCCAGCTGGTAGGACGCCTCAGGGTACAGATTCGGATCTGGCCCTGGTGCTTAGATTCGCTTCACTAGTCGATTTTACAGAGATTAGGGAAGTCGCGGCCGAACTCCGCGCTAACCAGGGCAATAGTCTTGCCCTACTTAACACCGCCGTACGGTTCTCGACCGTCATCGAGAAATTAAACACTTTCACTGTTTAATGGATTCGCACACATCAGGCAGGGTCCAACCATACACACTTAAGTTAGGGTTCTTCAACGCCAATGGCCTGTCCCAGCAGAGGAACAAGATAGCCACGTTTTTACAAGACTAACTACTGGACCTATTTCTAGTACAGAAGATATTCCTCAAACCCTTTCATAGGGTCCCGAGGATTGCTAACTATAACGTAGTACGTAACGATAGGCTAAACTCACCGTTAGGTGGCACACTCATATATTATAAAAGGTCACTGCACTGCACGCCTATGTATCCGCCACCACTGGAGTACATCAAAGCTTCGGTCTGTAGACTAGCCCTCACAGGCCATCAGCCTATAGTCGTAGTATCCGCCTACATCCGGCCCAGAAGTAGCAATTCGACCCAGCTCATAACCAGGGACTTGAAAGACCTGCTAGACTTGGGAAGCGCCGTCATCATTGCCGGCGACCTCAGTGCAAAAAACACCTCGTGGAATTGCCACGTTACAAGTACGCGGGGCAGCGCTCTCGAGTCACTGGCTGAGCGACTAGGGTTTGATATCATAGGGCCTATGGAGCCAACTCACTACCTGGCCTGTGTCGAATACAGGCCCGATATACTAGATATACTCTTTTAAAAAACGTAAATCTACGTTTGCGTTTGGTAGAAGTGCTACATGAGTTAGACTCTGACCACCGTCCTGTGATCTTAGATCTCGCCTCCCCCTCACCTGGCCCCTCTGGCCAACAGGACAAAACAATAACGGTGACAGACGGGGGATGGCTGGAGAGTAAACTCCGGTCGTCGTCGTCTGTGCACCTAGACCAAGTCCCCTATTATTAGTACTGTAGAGGACACGGTGGCTGCGGTCGGCTGTTTCACAAGCCACGTACAATCGTTAATTAACGATTATTCTCGGCAGGTACCAGACACGAGAAATCGTCGATGGCGCCTACCCGATGACGTCCGTAACTTGCTGAGGCAGAAGAACGCCGCTATCCGTGCCTATGATCGTCATCCCTGCAAGGATAACCGCATCTTAATGCGCTCATTACAAAAGGCTGTTAAGAAATCAATTGATTCTCTACGTCAATCAGAGTGGGAAACCAAGCTGAGAGACCTAGAACCGACCCATCAAGCCTTCTGGCAACTATCCCGCACTTTCAAAAACGACAGTGTGTCTACCATGCCTCCGCTTAACAGACCCAACCTTCCACCCGCCTTCGAGGACGAGGAGAAGTCCGAGTGCCTAGCCGAAAGTCTGGAGCGACAATGTACGCCGAGCACATTACACATAGATGCAACACACCAGGCATTCATAGATAGGGAAGTGGAGTCGAGGGCCTAATCCTCGGCCCCACCGGTAGACACATCAGGTAGGGACCTAGTGGAAAAGCCACCTCCAGTTACCACCACCAAACTGGAATCCGTTATCAAAAACCTCCATAAGAAGAAGTTCTGACGGAATATCGAATAGGGTTATCAAACTCTTCCCCCATTCCTATTAGTCCTTCAGACATGTATATATAACGCAGCGCTCAACAATAACATCTTTCCCCCTCAGTGGAAAGAGGCCGTGGTAATTGGAATCCACAAACCCGCCAAAAAGCGATCCAAACCATCTAGTTATAGACCGATAAGTCTGCTTAAAGGTTTAGGTAAGATTTACGAGTGATTAGTTTTGTGTAGGCTGAAAGCATGCGCTGATGCTAATAACCTCATCCCCCACCACCAATTCGGCTTTAGAGCCAAGCACACTAGTGTGCAACAAGTCCACCGCATCGTAGAGTATTCATACTCGAAAATGCAACGAAACAACCTAATCACCGGTGCACTTTTCTTTGATGTAGCGAAAGCCTTCGACAAAGTCTGGCACAATGGCCTAGTATTCAAGCTACTCCACTTAGGAGTACCGCGGTATCTCGTACTTATCATACGAGACTTTCTATCCAACCGCAGATTCCGCTATAGAGGGGAAGGGACACTATCCTCCCCCCACCCCCTACTCGCCGGGGTCCCACAGGGCTCCGTCCTCTCACCGATCCTCTTCTCGCTGTACACCAGTGACATACCTCAGCATCGGCAAGTGCAGACAGCACTTTTTGCAGACGATACAACTATTTATTATGCAGGGATTAACCCTATCACAGTGCATAGGAAACTCCAATCCGCGGCCACTGCCCTCAGTGCGTGATTTAGCAAGTGGAGAATAGAAATCAATCCCGAGAAGAGCCAGGCGGTCATGTTTCATAGGAGACTACCCTGACTGTATCCCCCGGAGGAGATGAAACAGATTAGCATCTTTGGTAAACCTATTCCTTGAAGTAGGCGAGCCAAGTACTTAGGTGTAATTCTCGATAACAGACTCACATTCGCCCGTCACATTCAGGTGGTACGCTCGCGCGCAGCCTTTGTCATGGGACGTTTGCACTATCTGTTAAACTCGAGGTCTAAACTCTCACTTAGGAATAAGGTCAGACTCTACACTGCCTGCATACGTCCTGTCCATGGACTTAATAAAAAGAACGGACAGCGCCTCGCTAAGACAAAATTGAAGATACGTAATGGCGGTGGCTATCTATGTGTGAATGAATTTAGGGTTGCCATGTTAGCCAAATTTACCCTTTTTATTATACATATTAAAAAAAAACAGGTTGGCAGATAAATTTATTGGAAATGTATATGAAATATACCGTACTATTTGAAAAGGTTAATAGTGCAAAAAACACAATTTTACTGTATTTATTTAAAACTTAAAATAAATCATTTTGTCAGTTAATGGGTAATAAAGGATAACATAATTATGTCGATAAAACGGGATTAACTTGCATGTTTGTCGGGACTACAGTGGCCAAGGTTTCTTTACTGCTTTGACAATTAATGTGTTTCTGTGGAATCCGATGCAGTTGTAATCGGTAGAGTTGTTGTTCTAGAGCAGATGGGGTTCACAGAATTCTAGAAAACTATTGCTCTTTTTTGAGGTGGGCGGAATACACAAAGCTTATTGTTTTAAACAGTTTTGTGTTATCTATATGGGCCGCTACAGTTTCTAATTGTAAGCAGATATATTATTATTAAAATAGAATATTTTGAAGAGTGGCTAAAGGTAATTTTGATGATTTCGTTTTGGTATTAGATAACGCTTCTTACCACTCCCATAAGGTAGAATAAAACTGCCACTGCAAAGGCTGGCGTAAGGCCCAGTTCAAAAGTGGCTAAACTCAAAGAATGTAAACAATTAATAAATGAATACACTGATTAAAGCAGAATTACTGTAAATCATTACAAAAGAAAAGACTTATTATCAAGAAATGTAGTTGAGGAGTTCACTCTTGAGTCTTTTGAGATGTTGACACTATATGTCAACATCTCAAAAGACTTCCTCAGCACTGTGAATCAAATCTCATAATAACTAGTATGGGCACAGGTAAAGGGGCGTGTCGCAAGAAATAACAAATGTTTTTAAATGGCTGAAATTAAAGAATTATGTACTGAGGGCTAAAGTTGTTGACACTGCAATGGTAGTTGAGATGTGTCGAGTATGTTATTATACTTAAAGTAACGAAATAAAATGATGCTACTCGTTCACCTTATTGATAATGTAACAGAAAGATTCTTAGTAAATGTAGATTCTGAAAGTAATATTTCAGAAATAAATTGTGATTAAGAAAGTTCGGCTTTTATAGTCGCTTTCGTTAAATGCGATTTTCTTATGAACATAAATAACACTCGCCAATGCAATTTTATTACGTTACTAGCCTTTCCTCGCAGCTCCGCCGCAGCCAAAAGTTAGTTTTTGGGTTATATCTCAGCTTCCCGATAAAGTAGCGTATAAAATGTATACCAGTTGTTAAGTGTAATCAAGAGCTATCAAATAAAAAGTTGCATCAAAATCCGTTCAGCGGTTTTTGCGTGATGCGCGAACAAACAAACAGATAAACAGACAAAAAATTTAAAAAATCGTTTTGTGTTTAGATACGCTTATATAGTCTATTACAGTCATTTTTTCTAAAATATCTTAAATGTACAGACACAGCTATGTAACAGCTTTATAATAGTATAGAAAACATATTAAAATAGGTATGCTTACTTTAATTTAGATTTTGTAAATGCTACAATAAGTATAAAGATTTTGTAAATGCCGTGTGGGGCCGGCTTTAGAATTGTCCCACCCCTCTCCACCCATGGGAGTCGTAAGAGCCGATTGAGGGAATACCGGGAGACTGGGCAGCAGCATTCCCTCGAGTATTAACAATATCCACTGCGATCGCCAAACCGCCTGCCAAGCGTGGCGATTACGGCACTATCCCCCATATGAGCGAAACACATGTGGCGTTCTCTTGGGGAGGCCTGTGTCCAGCATTGGACTTCGAAAGGCTGATGGATGGATGGACAATAATAAATTCATGCTACTTATACTACTGATCAACGCAAATTCAAATTAATAAACCATCAGAAAATTTATTATAATAAAAAAATATATTAATTATGTGTTTTCGATATACTCAGACTACAACAACACTATTAATGATACGTGGCAATCAAATATCATTTTAGTCTACAAAATAAAAAATCAAAGTATTGTAATTTAACCTAGACAAATAGTAATACCTAGATAAATATAAACTATAAAATTCCCATATTTCGGGTAATTTCCACTAGCGAATATGAGCAATACTGTGATGAATTATTTTGTTCTGGTGAATTAATATAAATTTTAATGTATAAAATCGGGAACTAAGTGATTAAATTATTCATTTACCTATGAAACGTGACTCCTGGATTTTTTTCTGTCTGTCACTACGGTTTTTCACCATTTTACTACACAAGATATGCTGTATTTTGATATTTTTTTGCAGCGTAGACGTACCGACTGTGATAACGTTTACTCGCGCAATGGCCGACTAAGGTGTGAATGTGTGCGTGTCGGCATGTACCTACAGCGAACTGCCCGACTCTGAGTGACACAATCTTTTGTTAGCAAAGCTCAGTCCGTTCTTTTTATATACGTCCATGGTCCTGTCATGACGTACGCCAGTGTAGTATTTTCACACGCCAAGGCACACAGGATCCATAGATTACAAACATTACAGAATAGATTCATGCGCAGAGCTACGGGTGCACCGTGGTTCATACGCAATGTCGACCTTCACATAGACTTGCAATTGCCTACCATCAAGCAATTTGTGAAACGGTGTTCACGTAGTTTCTTTGACTCCGCCATTACACACGCCAACCCTCTAGTGGTTGAGTCGGCTATGTACAACCCCTCTTATTTATCGCGCATACGCAGACCACGAAATAGCCTCGACGAAGTCGACGACGACATAACCCACGCTCAGATCAGAGCATACAGAGCTCGCGTAGCTAATACAAGTAATTACCTGCGGTTTCGTCCCCGCCGACGGGGATGAAAGACATGTCGCGGTCAAATCATAAACGTGAGAAATCCCACTTTGCCAGCAACAGCCCGAGCCGAGGTCCTTACCCCACAGGGGGTGCCCTCGGATAGCGTTGCTTAAATGTTGGGTTTAGAGCCCTCTGCGCTCACCAGTTGTCCGGGTAAGGTTGTCATAGCCATCTGAGGCTAACAACCAGTCAAACAAAAAAAAAATTAGGTTTCGTTGTGTGCTTAACTCTGCATAGATAAATTAGAATTGTTTTATCGTGTGATAATGGAAACTATTCTTATTATATGTAATGATCCACATCCATTCACTCGCTCAACCTGACGATCGGATTCTAAGCCTTCTCAATTACATAATTATAAATCATTAAATTATTTTATCATCATTAATCGGAATTTATCTCTTAATAGGCGACTAAGGCACTGAAACAGATAATACTAACAAGAGAAGGAAAACTCAATATAAAATCAGACTAACGGTTATTTTATGCACCTAGTTATATTTCTCGTTTATTACTAGACTGGTGGTGGACCACCATAATGTCCGTCTTGACCAATCCCGAAGCCAAGTTTTGTATATATTCTAGGGCAAAAAAATAATTTTGTTCTGATTCCTACTCTGATTATTTTATTTGCAACGGCTTCGCTGTGTTTACTTTTTCCTAAGTCCATGACCTGCTTTTAGCACTGATTATCTTGGGGGTTCGATATTATTTCCTAATGACAAACACTATTAGGAAAAATATTATTACAATACTCAATCGTAAAAGTTATGTTAATCTCTGGCAGCGATGATTCACGTGTCTCAAAATGTGCTTGAAAGATAAAATACTCGTTTATATATGTAAGTATATAACAGTAGCAGGGATAATCATGTTGTAAAACTAAGGACTGCAGATACAATGGTATCGAGTTCGATCCCCGTCCAAGGTTACGGTACACACCTTTGACTTTACGAGATTTTTCGAGAAAATGTGTTTTTTCTTTCGACCCTTTTTCTATCCCAATGGGCACGTCTCCTCTTATGGTGTCATGGTGATTAGGCCATAGCCCACCACCCTGGCCCAATGCGAGTTGACAATATGCGTGTATTTGTTTACAAATTATCACTGTTCAGTGAAAGACACCTGCATGCCTGAGAGATTTTCTCGACAGCTTGTGAAGTTGGCCAACGTGAACTGAGACCGTCAGACTACGGTCAGAACCCGTCTCACTCTTGAGTAAAAACCCGTGTCCAATAGTGGGACTGTTCCACACACGCATGTGCCGCAAAAAATATAAATAGAAAAGTTTTCCAAGATATTAATACTCGTATAATTTAAATTAATTTAATACAATAAAAAAAAAACATATATAGTCGGCAGTTGCCAATTGCAATGCAAACTTAAAACCAAACTTTTTCATATATAGCAGAGTTTGCATCATGTACTTAAAAATAGATTAAGAAACACGAGTATTAACCTGATTTCTGAAGAAGTGCCATTATGTTTTTTATTTTTTACCTGTGTTACATCAGTCATATGAAAGCGACATCACGATAGTATTGACATTTGAAAGGGAGATAAATAAGACGAACTTGCTCGTCTTTTCTTATGTATGTATAACTACTGTAACATTCACAAATTTTCCAGATTATTTTATTTCTCAATATTGCCCTTTTCTCAAATATAACACTACTATTTATTATTATAGCTGCTATCCGCGACTCCAACAGCGTGAATTTTGTAATGTTTTTTCTGCTTGGAATCCTTTCTTTTTTTTGTTTAGGCGGGAAAAAATGTACCTAACCACACACCCCGTCGTTCGGGGCAACGAACAGGGGAGGCCTTCACCCACTAAAGAAACGTGCCGTTTGCCGTCTCTCCGCCTGTGTTGACGGACCACTGGTACTGTGTTGGATTACTTCAGTGGTCCGCCGGCTGCTTGGAACCCTAGTGCTTCATCCAAAATAAAACTAGTTTAAGTGACTCCTTAAGAAATCTGCTATCTGCCAGTCAAAGCCCAAAATCAGTCTAGCTGTTTCGGAGATTATAAACAAACAGACAGGCATTTCTTTAAGTACTGTATACAATTTTTTTTATCTGTATTTTAGTACTGGACATGCTCAGCTACTTTAAAGAACAAATTATTTATGAAATGTGAAAAAAGAGAACTTTAGTGCGAGTGGGAATTGAACCTGCGTCCCTGCCAATCCGGGAAAGGGCTTTGAATATTTTATGTACTACATGACCATTAACAAAACATTTTTTTAAATAGGTACTGGAATCAGTTATAGGTACAAAATATGAACATGTGTGAAGATAGAAGATAACAACGACAAGCGTGGATTCAGATGTTCTACGAACTAAGCTATCGTAGAAGTGGCTTGGAGCCATCATTTTCTTTGTGTGATCAACAAAATGATTGAATGAAGTTTGGATATACTTTTTCTCGATTAAATTGTATGTTTATAAAGTCTTCCGCAATATTATTTGTTAGCACGTGTGGTAGGTACTCGTAAAGCAAATTATAATTTCAAAATACCGATTTGTTGAAATTAAAAACAGAAGAACGCCTCCAGAAGGTCCATCTGATGTTGAACCAATATTATATGGACTCATCCTTTCTAAAAAAATCAAATGATTGTATATTAATAGTGCATTTCAACGCAAAACCGGTTTGGTTCTTAATATAAACCAAAATAATCTCAATTGGTGCATATCAAAAACCCAAGTCATGCTAAAATAGGTATCATGACAGTACACCGAGTGGGCAGACTTGACCATTGCCATTTTAACTGAGGTCAGTCGCATTCCAGCGTTGCGGATCTATATAAACAAAACATATTTAGCATGAAGTTACTTGTTTTGAATTTTATCACGATTAAATTTAAAAGAAAGTGAGATTACATATCCAAATACAAAATAGCAACGTTCATATATACTCACTTATGTTCACTTGTATTGATGCAGTTAATTGCAATAATACCCGCGGCCTCGCCGCAGCCAAAAGCTAGATTTTAGGTTATATCTCAATTTCCCGATATAGTAGCGGGATTCAATGTGCACTAGTTTTTAAGTCTAATCAAGAGCTATCAAATTAAAGAAGTTGAATCAAAATCCGTTTAGTACTTTTTGCGTGATGCGTGAACAAACAAACTGACAAATATACAAACAGACAGACTAAAATTAAAAAAAAATTGTGTTGTGTTCAGACTTGCATATAATAATTACGCCTAATACAGTATTTATTTCTCAAATATCTTAAATGCACAGACATAGCTTTGTTACAGATTTATAATAGTTAGGAAGAAGTGACCGGCCTCGCCTCACACGGATGTAATATATTATGGATTTTTGAAGAACTAAAATTCTCTAATACATTATTTATATCCTATCTATTAAGATTTAACTAGCGTGTTCTCAAAAAGATTTTCCGCCACTTGTTTACGAACATTATTTCTTTCCTCAACTTAAAAAAAAACAATTTATGTATAGACTCATCAGAACGCAAAATAGGATAATGCGAAATCAAAAGTGATAGTCATGAGCAAGATTTGAACCAGCATCTCCTGGATTTTGCTTTTTTAAACCATCATGTATCCGCTTAGAGCTACTAATTTCGATAAGACATGCCGCCTGCGCCTGTCTGTCGGATGTATTTACATACATTGTTCCGACCACGTAAGCTTAATTATTACAATTAAGATTCATATATTTGTTTAGAGCCTTGCTTGACCCAGCAAGAATGGGTCAGCTCGATAAGGAAGTACCACCCTCTCACAGAAGATCAGCGTGAAACAACTAGGTACTCCTATTTTTGTGTTTCGTATGGTGAATGAGAGTGTCGGATACGCAAACATACTTCATCTTTTCTTGATTATTCTTCCTATCTGCGACTCGTAAGTAATGCTTCTGATGCAAGGAACATAAGACTCTACACGAACTCTGGTGTTGCTAACGTCTATATGCTATGGCTTACAATCAGTGGGCTTGGTTGTTTGCCACCTTCGTAATACAAAAATATCCCATCCATGAGCTTTTCGAAGTCCACTGCTGAACCCCTTGGGGGAGGCCCCCCAAGAGAACGCTACATGTGTTTTGCTCATTTGGGGGATAGTGCCGTAATCGCCACGCTTGGCAGGCGGGTTGGCGATCGCAGTGGATGTTGTTAATACTCGAGGGAGTGCTGCTGTCCACTCCCTCGATATTCCCTCAGTCGGCTCTTACGACTCCCATGGGTGGAGAGGGGAGGGACAATCTAAAGCCGGCCCCACACGGCAAACACGGCACGGCAAACAAAAATATACCAAACAATAACACAGACCTATAAATATTTTGATAATCTTTTGTACATAAAAGCATTTTGATCTGTATTTTAACAATTAGTGTGCTCACCTACTCTTAAAGAGCAAAATAATTTCCCGCTCGCACTTAAGTTCTCTTTTCCCACATTCACAAATAATTTGTTCTTTATATTTTAAGCACTTTGCACTTTGTGTTCTGATAATTGGCTAAGCATGTCAAGTGCTTAAAATATACCTACATAAAAAATATTTGTGAAATATGGAAAAAGAGAACTTTAGGGAATGAAAATTATTTTGTTCTTTAAAAGTAGCTGAGCATGTCAAGTGCTAAAATACAGACCAAAACTATACATAAAAATATCAAAATATATTTAATATGATTAAAATGTCAAAAATCAAATCTTTCATGTACACCACGCAGGCTAAAAGAACGAATGCAATACTGAAGTAATATCACATATTTCCAGTGGTCTGCCAATACAGGCGTAGAGATGGCACATGGCGGGCTTATTTAGTGGGTAAGGGCCCCATACTAACCTGTTCGTTGCCCAGAATGACGGGGTGTGCGGTTAGTTACATTTAAAAAAAGGCTTAGAAGAAAGCGATAGAAACTGGCAGATTCAAAGAGCAACTTTATACTACGAGTATACATAGATATCGTCCTAGCCGAAATGCGGTCACTAGCCATCTGCACCAGACTATTAGAGTGCACACATATGTGCTGATACAGGTGCACACTCCATTCGTTCGCATTATCGAATGTGACAGCTATATGTACCTTGCAAGGCATATTACTGTTACTTTAGACAGTAGTCAAAAAAAAAAGAGGAAAATACAATACCATATTGTGACTCGAGTCAAGGTTAGAATCCGGCATTTCGGCGTCAAGAAATGAATTTATATGCTACAAGACGATCTGACACAAGTATAACTCATTTTAGTTATCAAATACCTTTAGCTATATTTCACTATTATATACTCATATCAATCGGCTTTATTGAATGACCAGCCCCCTGAGGCAGAATGTCATATTTCACATGTCAACCGTATCGAGATCACTGTGATTGGTTGAGAAACCGACGCGTGATGTCACAATAATCCGTTGGCCAATCACAGTGATCGTACAAGCGAGACAATACGATCGACATGTGAGATATGAGATATGAGATCTCATATCTCCATGTCAATCGTATCGTGATCACTGTGATTGGCCAACGGATTATTGTGACATCACGCGTCGGTTTCTCAACCAATAACAGTAATCACGATACGATCGACATGTGAGATATAAGATTCTGCCTCACCCCCCTGGGCCCGTAGAATGTAACTCACCCAATCGTATCGACATTCAGTGAGATACATTATAACCCCCAAATAATGGGCTTTGTCGGTATACATCATCACGTCGAGAATTGTCATATCTGTTTTCCCGCCATTTTGTTATCGTGGTATAATGACAAGTTTCTCTATCTCCTCTATTATTTAAAAAAACATTCTTTTATTTGCTCTGGTGCTAGTCAGACAGACTATAGTGCATCGTCGTAGTATATTCTCTATACATAGTTGCAATAAGAGGATGTATTGCTGTAAAGGTGCTGGTTAAGTTTTACGACTGACCAGCATGGCGTCGACCCTCCTTGTATAACCGGCGACGGAATAGCTATAATAAGGGTAATTGGCCCAGATCGATATATATAGAACTCCTAGTCGGGTTGTATGATACATACAGCTATCTAAGGGTTGATAATATTCATAACTATCTGGACTTACCATAAATTATCTTCCAGTACATGCTAACGACCCCCAGGTCGAGAACTCGAACAACACACACTAATTTTTCGTAATTATTGGTTTTTTGTGAAACATGCTTAAAGAATTTTCTCAGCGACTTGTGAAGTCTGTTATCCCACACTAGACTAGTGTGGCTATAGATTAAATCCCTGAGAGAAAACCTGATGGGCCCGGGTCATATCACTAGCACAACTATTTGAGTTTTGAAAATATATAAATTGTGTTTTTTTATAAAAAAAAAGTTTTGGTATAGAGCTGTCGTATTTCTATAGCGGCCTCCCGCTCGAGTGTTGTGGGTTCGATTCCCACATAGGATAAGTCTTTGTGTGATCCACAAATGGTTGTTCTGAGTCTGGGTGTACTTTGTGTCTTTACTACTTTTTTGATGTGAAACATCTAATGCGGATGGCAAAATCGGCTTTTTTTTTCAAGTTAAATTTGACACACTTCCCGGTTCCGATTGAGCTGAAATTTTACACGCATACGTATATCGCGTGACAATGCAATATTATGATGACATGGAGTTGATCTGATGATGGAGCTGGAAGGTGGACATAGCAACTCTATAATGAAAAGATGCAACCCCCTCGACTTTGGACCCGTTTGATTCGTTTAAATGAGTACTTTGTCTTTAGGTGGTATCCAGGGTCTGATGATGGCACTAGAAGGTGGCCATGAGAACTCTTTAATTAAATCGACGGGCCTCGTGGCGTAGTCGGTAGTGTAACCGACTTCCGTGCACGAGGTCGTGGGTTCGATTCCCACTCAGGACAATTACTTGTGTGATGAACACAGATATTTGTACTGTGTCTGGGTATTTCCTATCTATTATATGTATGTATTTACAAAAAAAAAGTAATATATGTATTATATCCGTAATCTGGTACCCATAGCACAAGCGATAAGCTTAGTTTGGGACCAGAGGACGTTGTGTGAAAAATGTCCGAGAATATTTATTATTTATTTATTTATTAAATAGCGCAACTCCATCGAGTTAGGACTCGTTTGAATTGTCTTGACTAGTACTCCAGTCTTAAATGATACCAAGGGTCTGATGATGGAGCTAGAAGGTGGCCATAGGACTCCGTTAAAAAAGACATAACCCCATCGAGTTTGAGCTCGTATGACTCATCTTGACGAGTACTTTCTTTCTAGATGGTATCCAAGGTCCGATGATGGAGCTGGAAGGTGACCACAGTAACTCTGTAATGAAACGACGAACCCCATCGAGTTTGGAATCGTTTGATTCATCTTGAATAGCACTTTTTCTTTAGATGGTATCCAGAGTCTGACGATGGAGCTAGAAGGTGGCCATAGGAACTCCGTTATAAAACGACATAACCCCTTCGAGTTTAGGCTCGTATGATTCATCTTGACGAGTACTTTGTCTCTAGATGGTATTCAGGATCTGATGATAGAGCTTCCAGCTCTGTGGCCATGGGTACTTGGTAATTAAACGTCGCAACCCGAACGATTTAGGGCTAGTTTGAGTTATCTTGAATAGTACCATAGTCCTAGATGATATTCAGGGTCTGATAATGCAGCCGGATGGCTATGGGCACTATGCTATAAAGCGCCGCAATCCTATCAACTTTGGAATCGTTTGATTCGTTTTGACAAGTACTTCAGCTCTAGATGATATCCAGGACCTGTTGATGATGATTAATGTCCATTTCCGTTACTTTACACATGTCATAATTTTATACAAGCACATTGAAAAAGTTATGGTCATTTTATTTCTAGGTACTCATTATTTTTATAAAATAATTTCGATGTTTTCACATCTGGTACACGTCCCGTGACGTCTAAATTTTTTTTAATTATATTTTTGTAAAGTCCCCAGCGATATAACGTCATAATTATATGTTTTCTAAGAATTTCACAAACATGCATCGGATGCCATACATTTTTCGGAACGTGACACTTTTTCGTGCGTACAGCCGGCGTTCATTGATTTACAAGACGTTATCACGTCAAAAAAAATTGGTGAAGTTATGGTACTCAAGAAACTGAGTGCCCAATGAAATGGTCGATATTTCTTAGTCCATTTCCATCGCCATGTTATAAAATAGTATTGAAAAATACCTACATGACATACATTCTCTCTTCATCTGTGTATATTATTGTTTCAATGTGTATCGCGAGATTAAGGCATTTATTTATTGTTGCATACATCGTAAATGTAAACAAATAACTTGGCTAACAATGCAAGACATAACAGCCATTGTCCATTTAAACTCAAATTGAAAGCAATAAATGAATGATTAGAATGTATTAACTATTGATTAGGTGTAATGAATAAACATAAAATTAGATTCTTACAAATGAAATTAGCATTTAATAACTAAAAAACAATCTAAAAATTGTCTAAGTGCTAATTAAACTGGCGTGGAAGCATTTCAATCGCAACTCCTCAAATCTCCTGCCAATTTAATAACCATTTTAAAACGTGTCAAAGAATAAATGATATGACGCAAAAATAAATGAATCCGTATTATATTCTTATGATTAGATCACGGCTTTGTTTTCTTGAACAAGTTATACATATTATTAACCAAAACCCCTTTAATATCATCCACTAACACCCACGAAGGCCACGAATGAACATTTCAATAAATTTTAGGTATTTCTATTCTAGTATTTCTTGCATGATCGTTACAAATAAACTAACATAATCTGTACTATTATAAATCTATGGCAGTGGTATGTCCGTACATCTGAGAAAAAAATGCGTGTGGCTATTTACTATTTAGGCGTCTCTAACCTCAGACGAAGAAAAATATGGCCGGATCCTTACGAACAATTCAGTGAAGCCATATAAAACCATGCCTAGTAATGACACGCGCTTACGCGCACAAATACAAACAAAACCAAATGCCAAACTTGTAATTACACGCGCTCACGCACACATAGAAACAAAACCATGACAAAACGAAGTGACATAAACCACGAGTGTTACCATGGTATGATTTAAAAATACCCCAAATGACTTAACGATTTCGTACATACGTTACATACATGAATACGTCGTCAGCGCCATAATATTCCCTATATACGATTTGCAAAATTTTTTTTTAGGTTTTGCCAGTTTCGTGTTTGCACTTCACACAAAAACTACTGAACGTATTTTGATGTAAACTTTTTTTAATAGCTTGATAGAAAAAATATAGATCAAAAATGTATAAAAAATCGCGCCATCAAATAGTATGAATATAATTGCAAAATTAAACTTACTGTATTGGTTTAATGCATGTAAATGCTTCCGATAGAATAGGCGTTGGTCGTAAAGACAAATGTGATATAAGGAGATTGGGATGATCGAAAGATAGCTCAATGGCTTAGAGCACTTCCCCGGATTGGAAAAGACGCGGGTTCGATTCCCACTAGTAAAAATCTCTTTTTCCTTATTCACAAATAATTTGTACTTTAAAAAGTGGCGGAGCATGTCAAATCCTATAAAATATAGATTAAAAAAAGCTTCATAAACTTAAAAACTGGTAAAGGTTTTATCCCGTTACTATCGAGAACCTGAGCTATAACTTAAAAACTATTTTTTGACTGCGTGTCCGGGCAAAGACTAGTTATTTTATAAACTATATAGAAATGGTATTTGTGATAATTCATACGTAGGATAATGAGCACCTAATCACTTTGTTTAATTGTTTATAAAATATTTTGCTCCAACGTCCCAATATTTAATTGTATATCGTAAATTATATGTTTTTCATATTTTTGACAATTCTTTGAGATAATAATTGAGCTCTTCAACGATAGATTTCACGCAATAAGAGCAAAAAACTGTCACGCACTTCATTGTCAACAAATATGAGGTTATCGAAACGAAAGCGTTGGAAATTGCTTATGAAATGGATGAACGGATAAGAAAGTCGATGTGAATAAGATAAAGAAATAATACCGTTTTTATTTTCCATGAAAATGATTTTGAATCATTGTTTGATTTAAACTTTTTGATTGATTTACTTGCGTGACCGATAAATACTTTGTTAAATCACAATCTTGACAATTCATAACTTTCAAATAGTTAATACTGTATTGTTTTATAAAAATATGCTTCATAGATATTTAAACTAAAAAAAAGAACATAGCCTCACGCCTGTATTCCCTGAAGGGGTAGACAGAGGTGTATTACACACTCACGGTTCGCCAGCTATGTTAAGTCACACGTAATAGAAGGCGAGCCTAGTCACGAGCAGGATTTGAACCTGCATCTCCTGGGGTATCCAGTCCAGTTGCACTTTTTCGTAAAAGAAAAATTCTCAGTAACAGCCCGGAATTTGTAAATGTGCCCGGTAGACGGCAATAGACTCTCCGTGTATTACGTGGGACTTAAACATAGCTGGCGAACAGTGGGTGTGTAATACACCTCTGCCTACCCCTTCGAAGAATACAGACGTGATGCTATGTTTTTTTTATTTTACAAAAATGTTATAATAATAATTGTATTCATTAATTTTATTTTATCTAAATACTGTGCCGAATGTTCTAAGACGCGGTCAACGACACACGAATGTCAGGGGGGAAATGATATTTGACGTTTACAGATTTTTATAATAAGAGATATTTATGTCACCATGATAGGACTGACAGGTTCACGTTCCACCATTTTATGATTTTGTTGTCGTGTGGTGGCATTCGCGTAAAGGTTACAGTGCACATATTTAATTTTACTTAGGTCATTAGTACCTAATATAATCCTACTGGTAGTACTTACTCATGCCGTGTGGGGCCGGCTTTAGAATTGTCCCACCCCTCTCCACCCATGGGAGTCGTAAGAGCCGACTGAGGAAATACCAGGGGAGTGGGCAGCAGCACTCCCTCGAGTATTAACAACATCCACTGCGATCGCCAACCCGCCTGCCAAGCGTGGCGATTATGGCATTATCTCTCCTTTGGGGAGGCCTATGTCTAGCAGTGGACGTTAAAAGGCTGATGGATGGATGGATGGAAATATTTATTTATTTATTATTTTATTTAAAAATATTCACGGACATTAAAATTTCACACAACGTCCTCTGATCCCAAACTAAGCTTAACACTTGTGCTATGGGTACCAGATTACGGATATAATACATATAGATAGAAAACACCCAGACGCAGTACAAATATCTGTGTTCATCACAAAAATAATTGCCCTGAGTGGAAATCGAACCCTCGTGCACTGAAGTCGGTTACACTACCGACTACTCCACGAAGAAACAAAACATAAATTCATGTGAATCCAATATAATAATAATAAATTATTTATTGTAACAAAATACATTTTGTAGATTATATCAGGGCTTACCCCTGATTCCCAAACTAGCGTGAGCTGTATGTTGGGCACCATTTTTTTTTTTTTTTTTTTTTTTTTTTTTTTTTTTTTTTTTTTTTTTAAGGTGGGCAAAAATGTACCTAGCGCACACCCCGCTACCCGGGGAGACAGCGGGGTAGTGTGGGGCTCGCACCCACTAAAAACCCACCATGCACCGTCACCCGCCCATACTCGGCGGACCACTGGTACCGCGTATATTCACTTCAGTGATCCGCGCGGCGGCTAGCCTTATTGGGCTTCCTCCCTGAGCGACGTCCCCACGCACCTGGGGCGTCGCACCTTCGCGGTAGGCTCTATGCGGGCGGAGGACAATCCCCGGTCCAACCGCCCGCAGCCTCGGCTAGGGCGGCATTAGGCGCAGATATTCGCGCCCACGCCGCCCCGCGCGCCGGCGGCGAGTCGGGCCAGAGGAAAGATCAGCCTCCCTGGCCCTCTCCACCACCTCCTTCCGCAAGATGACATTCTCGCAGAAGTTGGCGACCGCGGTCCAGGACCTATCACCGCCGACCATCGATCGAACGACAGCCGGCAGCGACAGGTCCTCTCCGATGACTGCAGCGAGATCCCGGCGCTGCTCAGCCCAGGCCGGGCATGACTCGAGCGTGTGCTGCACCGAGTCCTCGCTGCAGTCGCAGTGGTGGCAGCAGGGAGTCTCCTCCCTCCTAGCGACTGTGTACAGGTACTTGCCGAAGCAACCATGCCCCGACAGCACCTGCACCAGCCGGAAGGTGAGGACCCCATGCCGCCGAGCCACCCATTCCTCTAAGATCGGCTGGAGTGCCCCTACGGTCCGAAGACCGGCCCGAGGCGTTTCCAGCCGAACCCTCCAACGGGCGATGATGGCGCAGCGAGCGTCGCTTCGCCATGCGCGGATTTGACTAGGCGGGAGGCAAGCGCCTCTCGCACGCACTGCTGACGCCCGCCGATAAACTTCGGCGAGCACCTCCGCCTCCAGGTCCCACGGGGGGGTCCCGGCTAATGCGCGTGCGGCCTCGCACGACACCGTGCGGTAGCCGCGGATCGCTCTGACCGCCACGACTCTCTGCGGTCTCCACAGAAGAGCCCTATTGCGGGCGGTCAGAGACTCCGCCCACACGGGTGCGCCGTAAAGCGCCATCGACCGGACAACCCCCGCGTACAGCTGTCGGCACGCGATGCTGGGTCCGCCTAGGTTCGGTAAAAGACGCCCAAGGGCGGACGCCGTGCCGACGAGTCTCGGTGCGAGCTGGCGGAAGTGCTCGTCGAAATGCCACCGCCCGTCGAGGACCAGGCCCAGATATTTTATGTGGGCCTGGATACTGACCCATACTCCATTTACCGTAATCGAGGCGCCAGCGGGTGGTCCGCGCCGAGGCCCGTGAAATAGCAGGGCCTCTGACTTGTTGAGGGCCACCCTAAGCCCCAGCGCCTCGATACGTCTGACCACCTCCGCGGTACCCGAGGTGGCCAGCTGCGCCGCCTCCTCGAAATTTCCTCCCCGGGCCGTGACAAGGGTATCATCGGCGTAACAAATTACGCCCAGCCCGGGGGGAAGCCGGCCACGTAGGACCCAGTCGTACCCGATGTCCCACAGGAGCGGCCCCAGGACAGATCCCTGTGGGACACCGCACGACATGGCCCTCCTCACAGTGTCCCCTTCCCGGCTTACGAAGAGGACGCTGCGGCCTTCGAGGTAGTCTGCCACCAGCCGCCTCAGGTAAGCGGGCACCCCATGGAATCGGAGTGCCTCCCTGATGCAGCCGAATGGCAGACTGTTAAATGCGTTGGCGATGTCCAACGACACCGCCAACAGCACCCCTCGCTGAGCGACGGCCTCCGTGGCCACGGCCTTCAGCCGCAGAATGGCGTCGACCGTCGAACGCCCCGAACGAAAACCGAACTGAGCGTCCGACAAGTCGGGGCCCACCTCCACAAGGTGCCGGACGATACGGGCAGCGACAATCCTCTCGAGTAGCTTACCCGCATCGTCCAACAGCACGATGGGCCTAAAGGCCGCGACCGAATCCGGGGGCCGTCCCGGTTTCGGCAGGAGCACGAGCTTCCCCTCCTTCCAGCAGTCAGGAAACCGTCCGGACGCCAGGCTCGCGTCGAACAGTCTCCTGAGGCGGGGCTCCAGATGGTCGAGGACCAGGGCCAGAACTCGGGCGGGAACCCCATCCGGCCCGGGGGCGGTGTTCTTCCGCATGCGTGATATCGCCGCCCCCATTTCCATTTCAGAGACGGGTGGCACACTCTCCTCGTCGGCCTCCCGGTCGTCCTCTGGCGGAGCCATGACCGGGGGCGTGTGCGTCGTCCGCCGTGGGAAAAGACCCTCGACCACCTCGGTGAGGAAACTCGGCCGGAGCGTCTCCGTAAGGGGGGGACCCCGAGTGCGGAGCTTGTTTAGCGCCGCACGGTACGGACGTCCCCAGGGATCACGGTCGAGACCCTCCAGCATCTCCTGCCGCTTCATCTCTTTGGCGCGACAGATGGCCAGCTTAAACTCGGCGCGCGCGTTGCGATACGCCTCGTATAGCCGGCCCTCCCGCTCTGGATCGCGGTTCATCCGTCGGCTGCGGGTGTAGGACCTCCGGGCACGGATGCAAGCCGCACGGAGTCTGGTAATATTTCAGTGTTATGTACGAGTACACAAGCTGTGTATGTATTGTGTGTGTGTGTGCCTGTGTATTTGTGCGTGTGTATGTGTGCGTAGTAATTTTATAGGTATTGGTTTTATTTTGTGATTACTAACAAAATTTCCACCTTTAACCGTATTCTTAATTTGAAAGTTGGATAGATGTTTCGTTTTATATATTAAATTAAGTTTATTGTAACAGTCTAGGTGCAACATTATGATAATATTGTTGGGCAAATGCGCTTGGAACTCTTGGTACTCAATATGAAACTATACATCATTAATATTAATTATCACATAAGCAAACCTGCTTGTTAGAAAGACTTTCACGTGGGTGTGCCAAACTAGTAAAATTGCAAGCATAACATTTCCACGTATTTAACAAATATAATATCTACCTCTGTGTACAATATTAAATTAATTGGAAACTCAAATTACTAATGAACAAGGAAATGTAGATGCTAAATTAAATTACGGAATCGTGTCGAATGGTTCCCGTGGTAATTGAGTGCCCCTTAATTAATCACGGCATGTGTTGCATCCGAGATACAAGATAAGCCTAGTGGCTGCAGCATTGTGATACGGAACATAATTTTATGTAATTGCAACGAGAATACTTTTTTAGTTTTCAACAGTCCTTCAACTCATTACAGTAGGACTGTTGGATATGGATCTTTTCCCATAGTGAAAGGTATTGACATTATAGTCCACACGCTGACCCTGAACGGGTTGGCAAAAATGCTAAACTTAATCATCAAGAAAATCTCTCGACGTATAGGTTTCATCAAGATGATTTTATTCTCCAGGCAACGGTGAATTGTGAACAAATCCTATAAATGCGAAATAATGTTTTTTTTTATACTACATGGGTGACAAAGAAGCATACGGCCCACCTGACGGTAAGCGATTACCGTAGCCTAATTGACGCCAGCAACACCAGAGGCATCTGTCGCACGGCGCCATCTCCAAGGAAAGGGATAGGACGTGGAAAGGAAGGATAACAAGGAGAGGATAGGATGAATCAGAGGATAGGGAGGGGATTAGGGCGTATGGTGCTCTCACTCACCATACGAAACACAACAGTAAGAGTACCTATCGTTTTTTTACGTTGATCTTCTGTGAGAGGGTGGTTCTTCCCCGATCGTGCCCGCCCATTCATGTTGGGATAAGCAAGGCTCTATATTTGGATGTTTGTGCAGTAATCACGCCTACTGGACGGATTTGAATGAAATATTTTGTAGGTTACTACCGATGACATACTGGTTAATACAGTATCTCATATATTTACCTACTAAATACACTAAATAAATAAACATTCACGGATATTTTCACACAACGTCCTCCGGTCCCAAACTAAGCTTAACGCTTGTGATATGGGTACCAGATTACGGATATAATATATACATATAATAGATAGAAAACACCCAGACGCAGTACAAATATCTGTGTTCATCACACAAATAATTGTGATTGTGTGTGTGTCTGAGTGGGACTCGAACCCACGACCTCGTGCACAGAAGTCGGTTACACTCAAATTCAAATTCAAATTCAAAAATATCTTTATTTCATAGGCCTATTAATTAGCACTTAAAATCGTCAAGAATACACTAATAATCAACACGAGCGCCTGAGGCGAGTGCATCCGCAATAACAAAGTGGCGATTGCAATCGCCACAAGCGGCCGGATTCCGAAGTAAAGCCCTTCATGAGAAGAACCCGGCAAGAAACTCATGGGCCACTTTTTTAAATTGCCAATTTATTACAATTTAATATAATCTTTATAACTAAAATGACATTATATCATACAAAACAATTTTGAAAAATAATGAATGAGGAGCAACTCAAGCCCATTTTGTTTTGTCCTCAAGATAATCCGAAACAGTGTAATAACCTTGATTACAAAGTCTAATTTTTATGGCTTTCTTAAACTTATTTAGTGGCATGTTTCGGACATTTTCAGGAATCTTATTGTAAAAGCATATACATTGCCCCATAAAAGATCTACTAATTCTGTGGAGACGAGTACTGTGTGCAATAAGATTGCCTTTGTTCCTAGTATTAATGTGATGAACATCGCTATACTTATCAAAACATCCGATGTTTTTCTTGACATACAACAGATTTTCGTATATAAATTGAGACACAACAGTTAGAATATTCATTTCTTTGAATTTCTGTCTAAGGGAAACTCTCGGGCCCAGATTATAGATTGCACGAACAGCCCTTTTCTGAAGTACAAATATGGAATTTAAATCGGCGGAACATCCCCATAGCAGTATGCCATAGGACATAATACTATGAAAATAACTGAAATAAACTATTCTAGCCGTTTCAACATCAGTCAATAATCTAATTTTTTTTACCGCATATGCCGCTGAGCTTAACCTACCTGACAATTTTTTAATATGGGGGCCCCATTGGAGTTTGTTATCTATAGTGATACCTAGGAAAACCGTGGACTCCACAAGGTCCAGTTTAACGCCATTCAATTGTACATTGGTTTCTACATGCCTTACATTGGGTGTAGTAAATTTTATACATTTAGTTTTATTTTCACTTAAAACTAGGTTATTAGTATTGAACCAATGAACAACTTTAGATAGTGCGTTGTTCACATCGTCATAATTAAGCAGTTGCCTTCTTAGTTTAAATAATAAAGATGTATCATCTGCGAACAACACAATACTTCGATTATCTCCTACGTAGTATGGTAGGTCATTAATATAGACTAGAAACAGAAATGGCCCTAAAATAGACCCCTGTGGCACACCCATTGTCATAACAGACCCAAGCGATAACGTACCATTAACATCGACCCTTTGAATTCTATTGCTCAAATAAGAAGTCAAAAGCTCGAGAGCCCTGTTCCTGATTCCGTAATGGTATAACTTTTTAATGAGGGTTTCATGATGTACACAGTCAAATGCCTTAGACAAATCGCAAAATACGCCTAACGCATCATGCGAATCTTCCCAGGCTCTAAATATGGTTTTTAACAATTCTATACCTGCATCAGTAGTAGAGCGATTCTTTGTGAAGCCGAACTGGTTTTTATGGAAAATTTGATGATTGTCAAAATGATTAATCATTTGTTTGAGAATAAGCTTCTCAAACACTTTACTTAGTGTCGGTAGTACAGAAATTGGACGAAAATTATTAAGTTCTGAGGTACTACCAGATTTAAACAAAGGAATTACTCTACTAAACTTCAGAAGGTCGGGGAATACACCATTAACAAAACAACCGTTAAATACAGATGTCAATTGGGGAGCAATAATATGAATGATTGAGTTAACTAACTTAACAGACATACCCCATAAATCCGCCGTTTTTTTAATATTGAGACTTTTAAAGTTATTTATAACACTGTTTACATTGACATCCGAAAATTTAAAGGAAGTATTACATATCGGAACACATTGCCTAAGGAGCGATTCGGCTGCAGTAGGAGACAACGTCAGATGTTTTGTTGTTAAAACAGGAATATTAGTAAAGTAATTTTCAAATGCCGTTGCCACTTCTCGATTCGCTCTTACATTTTTGTCATCTATTTTCAAGTTAAAGTCCCTCTTGCGCACTGTTTCTCGACCGGTTTCACTGTTTATCACCTTCCAAGTCATTTTAATAATATCGCCGGATTCTTTGATTTTATTTTTCAAATATAGTGATTTAGCACAGTAACAGGCTCGTTTGAACGTTTTGGAATATTTTTTTACATATTCTAAAAATATTGGGTTATGATTATATGATTTTTCGTTATAAAGTTCATACAACCTCAGTCTGCTTTTATAAATACCACAGGTTGCCCATTGACTAAAGCCCGCGCGAGCGCCAATAGTTACAGTTTTAGGTTTAAACTTCTTGTTGAATTCATTATTGATCAACTGAAATAAAGCAGTATACAAATCGTTAGGGTTGTCATGAAAAGGCAACCGCGGTACTTTCTCAGATAGATTACATTTAAAAAGCTCTAAGCGGCTAGAATTCATCGGAACAAAGGTAACCTTTTCTTTATGGACCCTACTAGTTCCAGGAAATACCACCAGTTGTCCACAATGATCAGATTCTAGTTTATTTATGATAGATTTATTGATTGGTTTTGCATTAGTAAATATATTATCTATACAAGTTGCGCTCAAAGAAGTAATCCTAGTAGGTTCCAAAAAAACATTGTACATGTTATAAGATTTCATAATAGTTATAAATTTTTGAGTGATAGTACTATTTTCAAGTAAATTTATATTAAAATCTCCACAGATCACAATTGTTTTATTTGAACTAGAGGTTTTAAATAAAATGTCCTCTAAATGTCTTTCAAAATCATCATATGGTGAACATGGGGGTCTATAAACACATGCGACAATGAACTGCTCAGACTCAATACAAGCAATTTCAATAACCCGTTCAACAGAGAGGCTGACTATATCATTACGTACTTTATATTTCATTTTATTATCTATAATAATTAGGGCACCACCCCGTATACTAATGCCTCTGTTGAATGAGCAAGCAACCTGGTGATTGGGAAAATTGAACATGTATTGATTATTTTTCAGCCAATGTTCTGTAATACAAAGAATATCTACAACACAATCATTAATAAATAATTCTATTTCCAATTCTTTACCAAGGATACCTTGAATATTCTGATGTACCAGGTTGATTGGCTTTAATTTCTTATTATTACTAGAGCAAGAGGGTGTCTCTTTTGTCTTTATTAAATTATAATTACTTGATAAACTATTTTTTAAGCAAGAGGATATCTCTATTGTCTCGTATTGTAATTTAAATTAGTATATGAAATGTCATTATTTTTATTACTATAAATGTCATCATTTAAATTACAAATGTCAACATTAGATTGCTCAATAGAAGCAAAGTTGTTAGCCAAGTTCTTGGCTGATGTATAAAAAAAATATGATAGCGAAGCAGCTACCTGTTGTTTAAAATATTTACAAAGATAATATCTATCTTCTGTCAAATAATGATAACGCTTATTAACATAATTGTTAATGTCAATGACATGCATTTTGTCACTAATAACATAATTGCATTGAGTTTTTATATTATCCAATGTCATATTCAAAGTGTAAGTATATTCATTTTCCAACTTCGTCAATTTTCTTTTATAGGGAAATGTGAACATAACTATTTTCTTTACATTTAGATTAGAAAGTTTCTTACTATATTGCAATAACTGTCTCTTGCTCACATTCTCCCTATTTCCTATAAATATTAAAAGTATATTATCCGGGACAAAATTATAATCAAATATTTTTAGCATAATATTGTGATATGATTGTCCTGGCATACAGTGATTGATAACTGAGTGTCCCTTATCTGATAGAAGAGCACCCAAATTTTTGCCACTGTCATCACTAAATATCACAATATTATTGTCTTGAGTTTTACATAGAGAGCTAGGGAAATCGACAGAAGGCACCAGGGAACTGTTAGTGGAACTAGTTGTGCTTACTATATTTAAATGTGGTTGCTGAGACTCCCTAGAAGTACACACTGGCTCTGAACAACCCAGAGACAGCCGATTACTTAAACTAATTAAACAATCTTTGTCATATTGACTATCTTTATCCATTACTAGTTCATTCATTGCCAATATATACTCCTTTATAAGTTTTTCTGAGCTAGAATATTTATTTGTCATAACTACACTACAACTAACACTACCGACTACGCCATGAGACCCGTCAAATATTTGGATACTTTTCTAAAAAAGAATAGTTTTCGTAGGATAATTATCTGGACCTAACAAACGACTTTGCAAGGTTTGGTATATAAATTGTATCCTAGATAAGCACATATAATACTTTTCATCCTGATTAGGTGTTCATGTGGGAAGTGTAAAAACATCTTAATGTATTTGATTTTTTAAGTCCACCCAGACATAGTAAATATATAAGCTAAATTTATATATTTACTGTGACCCAGAGGTTCATGGGCAGAAGCCAGTACGCAAATAATTTCTTAAAGTTTCAAGTCTGCCTCACGCGATCTCGACTTCAGACTGAAGAACGAACTTAAATAGTTTAAAATATCCTGAATATTCTAAAACTAGCCTTTGCCCATGGCTCCGCCGCAGCCAAAAGCTAGTTTTTGGGTTATATCTCAGGCTCCCGATATAGTAGCGGGATGAAAAGTATACCAGTTTTTTAGCCTAATCAAGAGCTACCAAACAATAAATTGCAATAAGTTGCATTAAAATCCGTTCCGTAACTTTTGCGTGATGCGCAAACGAACAAAGAGACAAACAGATAAACAGAAAACAGACAAAAAATAAAAAATGTTTTGTGTTTAGACACGCCTATATAGCCTAATATTGTCAATTTTCTCAAATATCTTAAATGTACAGACGCAGCTCTGTTACAGCTTTATGTATAATAGTATAAATATAGATAAGAGCGTCTCTTTATTTTTATTGTTTTCTTTTGTTAATTATAAGTTTATTTTACCTGTACCTTTGCACATATTTTGCGTTACGATTCAGAACAAAACTTATTTGTAAACTGTGTACTTTTAATATTGTTTTTTATTGTATTGGGTTTTGTGCATTTAAATAAATAAATAAACTTTATACACGTATTTGCATTCCTTGGTCTTACCAATATGATATTACTGTTTTACTGAAGAATTTCAATCTGAGTTTATATTTTTGGTGGCTTAAAATAAAGAAATAGCCATAATTTAAGCCGATGAGGAGATATGAGGGAGATATTTCTATTGGTTTCAAACAACGCCTCATCGTTTAGCAATCTAATATCAAATCCTATATCACCAGATCAAAATATTACCGCAAAGATCAAAAATAAATCTGTATATCGAGCTACAATACGCTTATAGAATCTCTCCGCTAACATCCTAAGTCCTATATCTTCTGGAACGACTGTGACCCACGAGGATAATTTGTTCGTGTTATTATGTGCTGTTATAGTTCGCGTCAGTGCTCCACGGTTGAAAGGGGACGCAATACCGGTGGAATTGTCACGTTGTTCAAATAATGTATAAATTTAAAAGCCAGTGTTTGTATTAACAAAAAACTAAATTACATGTAACATGAAACGTAAAAGTTATTGTTTTAAAAGTAGTGTTTTTTGTCTGTGCTTATATTTCTTAATTAAAGAATTTAATCGCGATTTTTAAACTAGCGTAAGTGTCAAAATGTTTGTGATATTAAAATTTAGTTTCCGTAAATATATACTTATTTTGTTAAATATTTACGTTTTAGATGTGCATGACTTGAAATTGCTCAGGTGCGTGTATACTCTAGTACATGCTTGGACGTGGTGGTATAACTAATACAATAAATTAAATCTTACACACATTACTAAGATAGGGTTGACATTGTAAGCAAGAATTCCCCGTTCAGTACAGGATAACCCGCTACATGTACAAACAGAAAACTCGTGATCGTGTTTTATAAACTAGCGTAGAATACTATTTTCATCGTAATAAGGTGTTTTTGTAATATCAAGAAGGAATTATACTGTAGGTAATGTTATACCTTCAGATATATTATATATGACGTGTATGTACATACACATTTAAGTTGCGTAGACAATTTTGATAGGTTACAAAGACGTATACTATACGACGAAGATGGTAATTTTTACTGTGATTATCTTGGCATAGTTTTAAAAAAACCGTAATATCTCTGAGATATTACAACATTATGAAATTCTTCTTTTTAACTTGCAAGATATAGGTATTAAGGCTTATAAAATTTTGATTAAAGGATTCTATTTTATTATTTTAAAATATCCAGAGCGCAAATATATGCAACTCAAAGACCAATGTGTCAAACGAATATCGTTTCTCGAGACAACAACCGCGGTTACTTGAGCCAATTTAGGCTGACTGATAAAATCCATTTATATTTGACCTTTCCAACAGTGACCAGTCTCAGTATTGTTCCCCTATTTATAAGTAATTTTATGAGCGCGACAGATCAAGTTTGGATGGTCACTATTCAACCAGCCCACACTGATTCCATATTTCCGCTTAATGCCCTACACATTCAGCTATGCTACTATGTGCAGATGCTTCAAATATTTACTTTATGCCATTTATGATAAAGTTCATTAATTTGTTTAAGTTTCCGTCACAAATTTAAATAAAAATTGTAGTACAGGTACCTTATAGGTACCTGTACTACAATTTTTATTTATATATATATATATATAACGTAATAAGTTGCCGTCTGTTTTGTATATATATATATATATACTTATATATCTCTGGGTTAAACTCTGATTGCCCACACGTTGAGATCAAACTGCTTTAAATCCTTGTAGTGTAGATTGGTACAAACGCATGATTGATTGCAGATAAATGACCCTAATAGAGCAAGATGGCAACACCCTTTCAAGGAAGAAGAATAAATGTTATCGTATTATTTATTTTATATGGAACCGCTGATGTTGAGAGCAGTTTACCAGTCGATTTAGCGTCTGAAGAAAAAGGTCTGTATCTAATAATATAAAACGAAATCCATATATGGATAAAAAATAACTAGGTATTATCCCCAAACTTTTATATTCATAGGCTATTTAGCCGTTTCTGAACTCATTTATTTTAGATTGGCGGTTTTTTAACTCTTTATTAGGCTTAAAAATACCTACGAGTACATTTTATCACACGTCCTACTACAGTATCGAGAACTAGATTTACAACTTTTTGCATTAGGGCTCGTATGTTACAATCTCGTCGTTATATATAATTCCCATTGATTAAAACTAATATTGTCATAATTATGAAACTCCTCCATTAAGAAACGCACAATAATCAAATGTGTTGCAATACCAATTAAATTGGTGCATTTATTGAAGCTTAAAAGTATTACTGGTAACTACGTTTCGCACTTCGAACTGAAAGTAGTATTTACAATTATTATTTCAACACACAAATATAATCTCTACCTACTGATCTGAATTCGAGAGAATACGCAATTTATTGACGGTTAAAGATTGTAAGCTATAAGTAACTAACTAACTTATCATCACGCCATTTCCCTTGTGGGGTAGGCAGAGAGAACAAAGTGCCAAGAAGCTCTATTCTTGCATACATCTCTCGCTTCCTCAACATTCATAACTCTCTTCATACACGCTCGCCGGTTTCGGAGACTCCTGACTCCACCTTCCTTCAATACATAACTGATCTGGTCTACCGCTACAACCTAAACAACCTAAAGGTTCTGGCAGGTGATAGCCGCTCCGTCATTCAATCCTTTATCGCGAAATTAAATTATGAGGAGCGGCTTTGTAGTATTCTTAGTTCTGGTGCATTCATGAGTTTCGGTTCCCACATACCATTACGTGGGACGTGGCTCGTCTGCCATCACAAGCTAATGTTTTTTTTAATAAAGGTGTTATTCTTACTTTCTTGTTGTTATATACGTAGTCGGTAGTGTAACCGCCTTCCGTACACGAGGTTGTGGGTTCGATTCCCACTCAGGACAATTATTTTTGTGATGAACACAGATATTTCTACTGCGTCTGGGTGTTTTCTATCTATTATATGAATGTATTTACAAAAAAAAGTAATATATGTATTATATCTGTAATCTACCCATAGCACAAGCGTTAAGCTTAGTTTGGACCCTGAGGACGTTGTGTGAAATGTCTGTGAATATTTATTTATACTTGTATTGTTTTGTTTCAGTCTTACCTCCCACTTCCTTACCATTAACATCAGCATCTTCGATAATCACCACAGTCAACGTATCAACGTCTACTTACGTTACTGCTATACCACCCATTCCACCGAGTGATCGCGACAGATTCCTGACTTTCGCGGAGTCGGGACATCATCGAACATTCATGTTTGCTAAAGACAACACATTTATACAACTGGACGGAGACATTATACAGAGATTTCAGTTAAGGTAAGATATCTTGTTTTTCCTCCATAAATAGATATTTTGCTAGCTTGAATGATTTGAATAATTAGTTTTTTGTTTAAAAAAATAGGAAAAGCTCATAAAAACAGTTGCAAACTTAAAAAAAAAAACAATTTTGGTATTTTTGTATGGGAATCGCTGCTTTGGATTATGGCAAAGAGTAAAGTAATACTAAGGAAAGATTATGGACCTACTGCCTTTTCGCTAATAGACAACAAAAGGACAGCTACTGTAATTTTTTCTAATTCATTTTTATTACTAGCAAGTTTTATTTACCTAATAACCTATCTACACCGTTGGCCGCCGCAGCAGCAGCCGTGTGGGGCCGGCACCAAGAATAGCTCCACCCCGTCTCTTCTTATGGGAGTCGTAAAAGTCGACTAAGGGATTACCGAGGGACCGGGCAGCAGCGTTCCCCTGTGTACTAAAAACATCCACTGCGATCGCCAACCCGCCTGCCAAGCGTGGTGATTATGGTAAAACCCCCATTTTGGGGAGGCCTATGTCCAGCAGTGGACGATGAAAGGCTGATGGATGGATGGAACCTATCTAAATTCAAACCATAGACGATGCACAATGATTGAACCCATATTATTTCTGTTGCCTCTATAACAACAAATACTAAAAACAAAAAAATAATAATATTTAAGGGGGCTCCCATACAACGTCTGTCTGTCCGTCCGTCTGTCACCAGGCTGTATCTCAAGAACGGCGATAGCTAGACAGTTGAAATTTTCACAAATGATGTATTTCTGTTGCCGCTATAACAACAAATACTAAAAACAAAAAAAACAATATTTAAGGGGGGCTCCCATACAACAAACGTGATTTTTCTTATCCTTTTTTGCTCGCTATTGATAACGGCCACAGGTAGACGCTTGAAATATCCACAGAATATTTAGTTATATATTCACTATAATAATAAATAATTAAATTAAACTAAAACAAATATTTAAAGGGGGCTCCCATACACAAACGTGTTTCTTTACTCGTTTTGGCTCAATATTGATAACGGCAACAGTTAAACACTTGAAATATTCACAGAATATTTAGTTATAAATTCACTTAAAAAATAAATAATTAAATTAAAATAAAACAAATATTTAAGGGGTCTCCCATACACAAACGTGTTTCTTTACTCGTTTTTGCTCTGTATGTCCGTCCGTCTGTCACCAGACTGTATCTCAAGAACGGCGATAGCTAGATAGTTGAAATTTTCACAAATAATGTATTTCTGTTACCGCTATAACAACAAATACTAAATAAAAACTAAACAAATATTTAAGGTGTCCCATACGTGATTTTTTGCCCTTTTTGTTGTTTTATTCGTCCATAGTTTTTTAATATTGGTACAATTTTATTAAATTTATAAGTTAGCATAATAGCAGTATTTTCTACCAAGTTACTGACATCTAGATCTTTGAGGCAAAGACAATGAAAATCAATTAAACACAAAGTGAAAAATGTGAAATCGAAAATAACAGTTAGGAGCAGGATTTGAACCTGCATCTTCTGGATACCGTCCAGATGCTTTACCAATTCAGCAATCCTGACAATTGCTCCTGACTGCTAATTTCAATAACACATCATACTTAACGTATTTGGGTGACGCCTGCGCCATTTGTCGGAAGTATTTTCATACATTATACCGACCAGGTAAACTTAATTTTACAATTAAGATTTTACCTAATAATGACGCAAACCCTTTAAATATTTAGATATTTTTATATATATTTTTAGCATTTGACATGCTTTAGCACTATACATTAAACACAAAGTGAAAAATGTGAAATCGAAAATAACAGTCAGGAGTAGGATTTGAACCTGCATCTTCTGGATACCGTCCAGATGCTTTACCAATTCAGGCGTCACCCAAAGACGTTAAGTATGATGTGTTATCGAAATTAGCAGTCAGGAGCAATTGTCAGGATTGCTGAATTGGTAAAGCATCTGGACGGTATCCAGAAGATGCAGGTTCAAATCCTGCTCCTGACTGTTATTTTCGATTTCACATTTTTCACTTTGTATTTAATGTATAGTGCTAAGCATGTCAAATGCTAAAAATATATATAAAAATATCTAAATAATGAAAATCAAGTTTAAACCAGAGGTTAATTAAAAATCACTGAGCCTCTATACAACGATCGAAGTGTTCATGGCAACTAGGACTAATGGCTTAACGTACTTTACGAGGCTTTCTAGATCAATGGTACGGAACACTTCGTGCGCGAGTCCGACTCGCACTTGGCCGGATTTTTTTTATTGCTTGTAATGGCAGGCGTGTCACGGTCCATCTGATGGGAAATGGCAACTGTCGCGCATGGACTTGACTATACCAAAAGTATTGTTTAACTGTGAAGCTTTCACA
This sequence comes from Leucoma salicis, assembly GCA_948253155.1. NCBI lineage: Eukaryota > Metazoa > Arthropoda > Insecta > Lepidoptera > Erebidae > Leucoma > Leucoma salicis. The sequence goes on from OX411818.1 coordinate 10,897,942, forward strand.
TATGAAAATCAACTTAAATGGTCCACAAATGGTTTTCTTTTACTTTGTGTGTATTTATAGATTTGTAAAGTCCCTCGAATTCGAGGAGTATGCCCTAAATCAGGGTAATGTATTTTTAAAAAGAAAGTAATTTAATTATTATCATACTATTATTAACTTACAGGTTATGCAGAGAAATATCTTTCAAGTTTCGAACAAGACTACCACATGGTCTGTTGGTGTACCATAACGTAAAGAATCCAGTTTTTAAAATGCAGCCTTACGCGCTTTACGTAATTGTGGAGAAAGGTGAATTAAAAGGTTGGATAATATTTCACTACCATCCTTTTTTTTTTGTTAAGGCGGGAAAAAATGTCCCATGCGCACACCCCGTCGGCAACGAACAGGGTAGGGGGGGGCCTTCACCCACTAAAGAAACTCGCCGTGTGCCGTCTCTCCGCCATCATTGGCGGGCCACTGGAACTATGTTACATTCCTTCGGTGGAGTTTTTCACTACCATCCTTAAATTAATATTTTTATTATTATAGAATGGATATTTTAGGAGGAGAGCCCACCACTCACCCACGGATTGTCAATCCCGGTTATCTTTGGACACACACACTATAACCTAAGATTGCTAATCCACTATCTCACAGATAGAGGAGAATAATAGCAGAGTAGCACGCACGATAATGTCAAAAAATCTCACTAATGCAACACAACCATGCGATACGGCAGGATTCTCAGAACCACAACTTTGCAATACTCCACAAAAATCCGAACACAAATTCGACACGTGTTCTCTAAACGAGGCATCCTCAGGACCGCTTGGCAACAAATGAGCCAACATTTTTATAATAAAAGATTCTAATGGCATTTGAGCTACGGTGGCTCAAACGTCAAACCTGTTAGCCCACTCGAGAGGATCTTGAATTCACAATTCAATCTAAGTGTTTATTTAATGAGCAGCAACAATCCACGATACAGTAGTTATTCTAACTTTCTAAGCATATTTCCTACATTGATATTCTTTGTTTGTATAAAATACTAGCCTTTGCCCGCGGCTTAGACGTAGCCAATAGCTAGATTTTAGGTTTCATCTCAGGTTCCTGATATAGTAGCGGGATAAAATATATACCAACTGTTAAGTCTAATCAAGAGCTATCAAAAAAAAAAGTTGCATCAAAATCTGTTTAGTAGTTTTTGCATGATGCGCGAACAAACAAACAGATAAACAGACAAAAAATCTAAAAAAAATCGTTTTGTGTTTAGACACGCCTATATAGCCTAATTCAGTCATTTTTCCTCAAATATCTTAAATGTACAGACATAGCTCTGTTACAGCTTTATGATAGTATATATAGATGACAATTTGTCTGTACACGCTGACTGAATTCGCAGGCAAAATCATACGTTATATACCATTCAGTTTTGATAACTATTATTATTATAATTTGTTGCATAAACATTTTGTCCGATCAATCTCTACTCTTATACCTTACAGAAATTTCTCCAGGCGACCTCCGAGGTCGCCGTCAATTTTTTCCCTCACGTCAAGACCATGCCATTCAAACGTCTGTTTACTAGGCTCCTGTCTGTCGGTCCGCCCATCTGCTCGACAGTTTATAATATTTTATTCTAAAGTAGACTTGTACATACTATATATTCCTAGAAATCATTGACTTTCATTACAAACCTACATCTGTTACATTTGTTAGTAATAGGTAGATAAATTGTAAATAAAACTAGTTACCGCCCACGACTTCGTCAGCGTGATTAAGTGACAAACATGTAAACTTCTTCACAAACTGTTGCATTACAATATTAGTACATAGGTTCTCAAGGTGTGATAGGTCCTTTTCAGGGGGCCAGAAGAAGACCTATTTTTGTTAAGGCGAAAATAAATCCTAACCACACCCAGTCGTTCAGGGCAACGAACAGTGTGGGCCTCACCCACTAAATAAACCCACCGTGTGCCGTCTCTCCGCCTGTATCGGTGGACCACTGGAACTTTGTGACATTATTTCTGTGGTGGACGGTAGAAGACCTAGAGAAAATTAGGGTGCGTTGAGATGGCACAGTAGAACAGGAGTCTAAGAAGACAAATAGAAACACACTAATTCACATATTAAAGTAAACTATAATATTGCTTAATTTTGTTATGGTATATTTTGTAACCATTTTCATCCATCCATCAGCCTTTCGACGTCCACTGCTGGACATAGGCCTCCCCAAGAGAACTGTGTGCTCATTGGGGGAGATAATGCCGTAATCGCCACGCTTGGCAGGCGGGTTGGCGATCGCAGTGGATGTTGTTAATACTCGAGGGAGTGCTGCTGCCTACTCCGCCGGTATTCCCTCAGTCGGTTCTTACGACTCCCGTTACAATTCTAAAACCGGACCCACACGGCGGAACCATTTTCATCGCGTGTGCGAAAATTCACACACACGGGTAGCTCGGAAAATTGATGGAAATTAAACGGAAACTTTCCATTACATTAGGCATTAAATTCAATCTTCTTATTAGGTAAGTTAAATTCATTGTCTTTTGAATTTTCATAAAAGTAAGTACTTCAAAATATAATTAAATAAGCGTTTTAATTGTCATCATTAAAAAAATCTTAATCAAATTCAGAATTAGGATTGGGGTCATATCCTATTTTACGACTATATACGTTTAAATATAATTGTGGCAATATTTGTTTTAGATTTTGTTTTCGTAATAATCAAGCTTACCTCTCGCCATAATGTATGCAAACACATCCGATAGACGGCGCAGGTGTCACCCAAGACATGAAGAAAGAATATGTTATCGTAATTTCGCAGTCCCTAGCAATCACGTTCCAATTTCGATTTCACATTTTCGCACTTTGTGTTCATAAACAAACTTTTGGTATTATTTATAATATAAAATGTATACTTATATATCGGGTGCCTTGCACTTGAGTATATTTATCTACTTATATACTAAAGGATAAAAAACGTATAAAAAATAAAAAAAGTGATAAAATCTTAAAAGGCAATTTTATGATGAGAGGCGATCCGTTGTCTCTGCCCACACTTCTGAGTCACAAGCGTGAGTCTATGTATGTATTTGTGAAGCCTAAAATATTAGTTATATTAAAACTTATTTCATGTTACAGTTGTTCACGTGTTCGGTAAACACTTAACATCAGTGACAGTCGGCAGAGCGTTGAACAGAGACCAATGGCATAGTGTGGTGGTAACCATTGATGTTCATGGAGCTAGACTCATTGCTAAAGTAGATCAGCTTAAAGAAGAGGTTTATTTAAAGGTAATTAATATTTTAAGAACCAACTCAATAGAGATTAACCTACCTAAAACAAATCGGTCATGTATTGAAGGAAGGTGGTGTCCGGAGTATCCGAAACCGGCGAGCTTGTTTAAAGATAATTATGAATGTTGAGGAAACCAGAGATGTATGCAAGAATAGAGCCTCTTGGCACTCTGTTCTCTCTGCCTACCCCGCAAGGGAAATAGTTTGATAGTAAGTAAGTAAGTAACTTCACAGATATCAGTCTAAAATATGATTCTAAGCGAAATAGAACTAACTCAAAACCATCATCATCTTCCTCGACTTATCGCAATTTTATTTATTTATTTGGTTCGGCTTCTGTTTCATTCCATAGGAGGTCATGTTTGCACAAGTAGGTGTAATTTACTGGTCACCCATCTGACTGCCAGCCGAGTGAAACTTGCATAAGCCGATCGTTATACTATATCGTTTCCGGGGTTAAATAAAGTTAGTCAGATAAAAATGTGAAGTAGAAATTGCGAGTTTTAGCAGGTTTCTACGATAGCTTAGCGGTCTAAAGGATAGGGGAACACGCAAGTTCGAATCCTGCTAGAAAATTTCTCTTTTTCCACTTTCACAAAAAATTGTAATGTTTATCAATATATAATAATATTATAGAGAGAAGTCGAGAGTTCTTTGGGAGCCTCGCTTATCCCAGCAGGTAAAGGCCGGTCCGATTGGAAAAGTAACATTCTCTCACAGAAGAGGCAGGCACTCTTACTGTTGTGTTTCGTATGGTGAGTGAGAGTGCCCAAACCCTCTCCTTATCCTCTCCACCTTCAGTTCATTTCCTTGGAGCTGGCGACGCGCATATGATGCCTCTGGTGTCGCTATAGGCTAAGGGAACAGCTTACCACCAGGTGGCGTATGCTTGTTTGATACCCGCGTAGTATAAAAAAAAATAAAAAGGTTATGTACCTGTACAACTATAACACTTGGGACATGGGGAGTCAGTATCCTTAGACATGCTAATCACGGTATATCGTTATTCATTTAAATTGTTGTTAAATGAGAGCCGGTCAGTGGTTGATCAACAAGCCCTTGCCTACAACTGTGTATGTAGTAGTGTTGTGTACACCTAGTATAGTTAAATGATTATAATTATACAATAAGTGTTACTATTTAACTATGTTTCTTAGTAATAAATTATTGTGACAGATATCGTATCTATGCGATAATCTACGACTGTTGCACCTAAGCAATAATTATTCTGTTCCAGGGCCTTAGTTTTGACACTAATTACGGCATCACTGATAACTTGACGTCTGTTATTCTTATCGGAGGTAATATTTCATCACTTAATTAAATTTGGTAACTTAGACTAATTTATTTTAAATAATAACGTGCACTATTTGTGTGAATACCTATACTTTATAACTTTGTTCATTCACAGGCTACCATAAAAACACAGTATTCAATCAAATCGTTATATCCATAGGTCTCAGCTCCGAAGAGAAACTTCACGGCGTGAAATATATTATAGAATCATTTGTGGGATGCATCAGCGACATGGTACTAAGCTCTGGCAAGGCAGCTTCGGATTTACTCCCAATAGTACCTCTAATAGCTACCAAACATGAAAATGTTAAAGAAGGATGTATAGACAAATGTTGGACCATGGAGAATTTATGCTTTAAAGGTTCCAGATGCATTAACGAATATAATGGATATAGATGCGATTGCTTCGGCACTTTGTATGAGGAGCAACTCTGCGATATTTACAGTTAGTATTAATAGTAGTTAATTTTACTTAGTACTAACTTATACCCGTGACTTCATCTGCGTTGCTTATGAATTCATTAGGTAGAGGTAAAAGCCCCTCCCCCAATTTACTACTTCTCAACGGCTAGAAAACACATATCTGAACACACTGTGCTTATAAAATCGTTGTTTCTAACTTTAATTAACTTTTTATTGCATGAAGATATCGAATTTTTAGATAATGGCCAAGATTCTACGACATTAATACTTAGAAAACTTAATTGAAATCTAAACAGTGGTTTCTCTGTAATCCTCGCAGTACAAAACAGTGGCAAATCGCCTAATTAAATTTAATATTACCGCATTCCAAGACTTAGATCAACAATACATTAAATAAAAAAAACACAGACATCGAATAACATGGCTTGATAATTTTATTCTGCTTATTCCTTGCGTTCATTTGGTCTTTTAACTTTATTGCTTTACTCGAACCAATCAACTCTTCTTACGCAAGAGAATGCTCAAATATATAATTAAAAGTTATACTTACGTAAATCTGGTATACCAATACAAATTAAAAACTTATGAAGTGTACACTTTTGTAATTATCTTTCTCTCTCCCGGTTTTGCCTTTTTTTTGTTGTTAAGGCGGGAAAAAAATTTCCTAACCGCACACCGTGTCGTTTGGGGCATCGAACAGGGAAGTTTGGGGCCCTCACCCACTAAATAAACCCGACATGTGCCGTCTCTCCGCTTTTATTGGCGGGACCGGAACCATATTACATTCCTTCATTGGAGCCTCGGTTTTTCCCTGGATGTTTTTGCGTAATATTATAAGCCAACTATTTTAGAAATAATCCTAATTATTACTAATATTATAAAATCTGAAAGTACTCTGGTAGAGCCTTGCTTAACCCAGCATGAATGGGTTGACTCGACCGCGAAGTTCCACCCTCTCACAGAAGATCTAGCTTGAAACAACGGTAGATACTCCTAACGTTGTGTTTTGTATGGTGAGTGAGAGCACTGGAGGCCCAAACCCTCACCCTATTCTCTCCTGATTATTCTTCCTATCCTCTCCTTAGTATCTTCCCTATCCTCTCTTTATTATCCTTCGTCACCACCTCCTACCCCTTTCCTTGGAGATGGTGACGTGCGAGTGATGCCTCTGGTGTTACTAGCGTCTATAGACTACGGTAACCGCTTACCATCAGGTGGGCCGTATGCATGTTGGCCAGCCTCATAGTGTAAAAAAATGTGTTTATTTTATTTATTCGTTTGACTCCGTAACTACTTAAACCGAGAATCGTGAACTTTGCCATATAATTATGTAATCTGAAATAGAGAGAAGGACATGGGTTACTTTTTATCCCGGAAAAATTGTGGGTAATTGTGTCGGATAGTGATGTATTTATTAAAGGCCAGTGGTAAGACCACCAGCATTTTTTTTTATTGCATTTTGTGGCAGTGTTTCCACGGCCCATCTGATGGTAAATTGTAACCGTTGCTCATGGACTCAACCATACTCAGAGTATTGTCAAGCCACTGCTCACCATTTCATTTCACCGACATGAAATGAAAGAATAAACGGCTATCTCCTTCTACAGCCAAATCGCAACGATGTGCTTCATGGCCGGTCACACAAGAGATGGTGGTACCAACCCGCTCGGGCCCGATACCAAGTGAGTACTACCACTTGGTACCCAGCCCTACCACCAGTCATGCAATGGATAATAATTGCTTACTTTCCTTAGTCGCCTTATACGACACCCGTGGGAAAGAATGGGGTGGTGACTTGTATTCTTAGTCCGTCACCACACAGATAACAGCATAAGCTAGCGCCTACTGAATAAATCTATAATAAAACCATTATGTATATACATCATGTTTTTATTATATTAAAAGAACAAAAGTAATTTGCTTAGTGAGTACTTACTACAAACTAGTTGATTAAACCTCATCTCTCTTGTGGTGATGTAATCTTGGCCGATAAAAGACTGATTTGCCAGCAGAACTAAAGGCTAGTTTTTAGGTAATGTCTCAGGTTCCCGATATAGTAGCGGGATAAAATGTATACCAGTTTTTAAGTCTAATCAAAAGTTATCAAATAAAATTTGCATCAAAATCTGTTTAGTAGCTTTTGCGTGAAGCGCGATCGAACAAACAGACAAACAGACAAAACAATCTAAAAAAAATGTTTTGTGTTCAGACACACCTATACAGGATAGTTTTTTAACTAGTGCGCAAACTTTTTTTGGTGGTTCTATACCAGTAAAAGAACACATTTCCATTAATAGTTTAATCCGATTTTTTAATTTTTTTATCCGACTTGAAATCAATAAAATATGGACACTAATCTTACGAGCAGCTAGAAGCTTTATTTTCTGCATTTTGATGGTCCTAAGCCCATGAAAGTATAAAGGAAAAATTGGAACTACTTTTACAAATAACTTCAGGTCACGACTTTTTTTTTTTGTTAAGGCGGAAAAAAAAATCCTAACCGCACACCACGTTGTTCGGGGCAACGACCAGGGTAGTGTGGGGCCCTCACCCACTAAAGAATCCCGCCGTGTGCCTTCTCTCCGCCTTTTTTGGCGGGCCACCGGAACCATATTACATTCCTTCAGTGGTTTCATGTCACGACCTAAACTTAAAAAGTTTTTTTCGAACCTGATAAAATTAGCGGTCAGTAACCCGCATAGATACCTACGCGTCGACGCATTGACCAGGCGCCGATGTAGGTATACCTACGGAAGCGCGCGCGTAGTGTGACAATAAAATCTGTTTCAAAAGTAAAACCAGCTAGCGATAATTTTAGTTTTTAGTACTAAGACATATCAAAATAAAAAATACGTGTTTATTAAAATTTGCTTAAGTTTATTCTCTCAAAATTTGCGCACTGGTTAAAAAATTACCCAGTATAGCCTAATACAGTCATTTTTCTCAAATATCTTGAATGTACAGACACAGCTCTGTTACAGCTTTATAATAGTATAGATTAAAACACTTTCACATTAGTGCATCACTCCATCCATCCATCCACCAGCCTTTCATCGTCCACTGCTGGACATAGGCCTCCCCAAGGGAACGCCACAGCGAACGGTCCCGTGCCGCCTGCATCCAACGAATGCCTGTGACTTTGACCAAGTCATCAGTCCACCTGAATCACTCCTATTATACCATAATTAAACTATCATCCCAAATTATATTGCCGTGAAGATTAGTTCTGTTTAGTCTATACTCTACAGAATTTGGTTGCGCTAAAATACCTTTAAAACTACCAACACTAAGTCTATTCAAAGAAAGAGCATATACATAAACTCTCGTTGCCTCAAAACGGACACATTCTAGCACAAAACTATATAGACATTATTATACACCCCACTGTTATGGTAGTAGTTATAACATACATACATATTGTAACGCCTCTATCTCGTAGGCTACCCCTACGCAGAGACCACATCTGTCCACTAGCTACGATCCTGGCACACATATTTCGCTTCATCCACTTTCACCAGTACTTTCATGCATGCTCGTTGGTTACGAGTACCCTTAACCTGGCCTTCCTTCAGAACGTCTCCGATCTGGTCAAAATACGTTCACCTAGGTGGACCTCTACCAACTTGCCCATTCACAGTCACCTGGTATATCTGTTTCGTTAATCTTCTTCTTTATTTCATCCATCCTCTCTACGTGTCCGAACCACCTAAGCATTCCTTTCTCTATTTTCACCACTACATCTTCTTTTACACCATAGCATTCTCGTATAACACTATTTCTCACTTTGTCCATCAGAGTCCCTCTGGCTATATATATATATACTAGCTGACCCGGCGAACTTCGTACCACCATATATGTATTTTTTCATGAATAAATATTGCAATTATAAATTAAGATATAAAGTATGCTATCTCTTAAGTTGCAACAAAACACACATTTTAAAAAAAGAAAATCGGTTCAGTAGTTTCGAAGTTCATCCCGGACAAACATCGTGACACTGGAATTATATATAATAGATATATAGTAGTTTTAACAGCACTAACGTTGAAAGATATTCCTTTCCCTTGATTTGTGCAATAAACGATAATGCATAACGCTTACATCAAGCAAAGGGGACGATTACAATGTAAAAAAGTCGGCTTTCATTGCAAACGATAAACCTACAAGTGAACCGTTTAAAAATTGGTGATAAAAACGTTGAAGGAAACCATTCGATGCTAACATAAGTATGAATTGGCGCATTAATCTTATTGCGTAGTGTTATTTAAAAGCAAGTGTTCATCTTCGTTCAGTCATACTTTCTTAAATACTTTGCAAACAGGTTTCCATGTAACTAGTTTAACGGGTAAGTAATTAATATAACGATGTTATTAGATATCTACATTGAAGATATCGGACGCAAGCTTTAATATTACAACGTGCAGGAGTGCAATGAAATACCGTAATACGATCGATGCTTTCCTTTTTTAGTAAAGCAGACGATTGGAACATTTGTCAGCCATATCAAGACTTAGTATTACATACTTCGTAAGCCTAGTCGATTACATCATCTTCTGTTATAGATTTATAGATCATGAATTATCTGTGTGGTGAAGGACTTTGAATACAAGCGTGACGTGATGACCCCATTAATTCCCGCTAGTAGGTAAAGGTAAAGGTTAAGGGAAGTAAGCAGTTATCATCTTTTGCATTAGAGTCTTGCAAAATAAAATTAACTATATTGGAATAAAATGTATTTAAATGTATTCGATAGATGGCGTGGGTCGTAAATACATCTAAAACAAATGTATGTGCTTCTAGCGGTAGAGTCTTGCTTATCTGAGCATGAATGGGTGACTCGATCGGAGAAGTGCCACCCTCTCACAAAAGACCAACATATAACAACGGTAGTTAATCTTACCGAGTTAAGTAGATACATTTAAGGTTATTTTTTTACAGCAGCTACAGTGTTGACCCTCAGGGGCTCCAGTTATGTATCGTACCGAGTGTACGACTGGAAAGACCGAGTGCACTCCACTAACACTCGGGTTAGCATACACTTTAAGGTTAGTAGCTAAATTATAATTATTCCGTATAGTCCGTGTGGTGACGGACTAAGAATACAAGTGTCACCAGCCCATTCTTTACCACGGGTGTCGTATGAGGCGACTAAAGGAAGTAAGCAATTATCATCCATTGCAAGACTGGTGGTAGGGCTGGGTACCAAGTGGGAGTACTCACATGGTGTCGGGCCCGAGTGGGTTGGTAGCACCATCTCCCGCGTGACCGGCCTTGGAGTACATCGTTGCGTTTTGGCTGTAGCAGGAGATAACCGTTTATTCTTTCATTTCATATCGGTGATATGAAATGGTGAGCAGTCGCTTGACAATACTCTGGGTATAGTTGAGTCCATGAGCGACGGTTATCATTTACCATCAGATGGGCCCAGGGTCGGACTGGGCCGGAAGGGCCCGGGTGGCTCTCGTCAGGGCCCGAGACTGGATAACGATAGATGGGATACTATCAGAAAATAATGAAATCGTCGTAAAGACAAATGTGATGAGGAAAATGGGATGACAAATAAATTTGTACTTTAAATATACATATTATTCACAAATAAATTTGTACTTTAAATATACATATTATTAATAATCAACTAAATATATTATTAGGTACCTAAAGTACAGTTTCAGCTAAGCTGTTAATAACTCGATCGTAAAATCTGCTGTGTGACGAGAACGTCATCCTTGATTAGCCAAGTTCCAGCCTGCGCGGGCCCTGCGGGGTATCCTACCTAGCAAGGCCCTCAAAGTACACCCGTGCGGGGCCCGCGCAAGCTGGGGCCCGGCTGGCAAACGCCACCTCGACTATATGGCCAGTCCGACGCTGGATGGGCCGTGGTTCGTCTGCCACTACATGCAATAAAAAAAAGTTTATAAATATAAGCATTTTATTTTTATGTGTCGATGAACATTTAAATCGTGAATACTAAAACTGGTTGACCAAGATGATGCGAATGCTTAAACAGGTCGTCACTTTACACCTATAAAAGAGTATCAAAAACGAATATAAAAACATCGAATAATTTATTCTTTAGGTTCTGTAGTGGAATGACATTTGCCACTTTAATCCGTAAATCTTCCATAGGTACTTCAAAAACTTCAGAATCGATTACAGACTATATTAAAAGTATATTATATTCGTTAAAAGTGTTGGGTGCTTTTCTTTAATTTTACGTACTTATTATAATAAGTACTTCTGTGTATCTATAAATATCAACTGATTTACGTATTGATGAACGTTTAATAATCAACAAATACAACATTCTGTTTATTACTTTATTGACTTCTATTTTTTATGAGCGATTTGTATCTTGGACCTTGTCTAACAATAGGTTACTTTCTGACTTAACATAACATAGCATCACGCTTGTATTCCCCGAAGCGGTAGGCAGAGGTGAATTACACATCCACGGTTCGCCAGCTATGTTTAAGTCCCACGTAATAGGGGCGAGCCTATTGCCGTCTACCGGGCACATTTCCAAACTCCGGGCTGCTACTGAGAATTTTTCTTTTTACGAAAAAGCTCAATAACACTGCCCGATCCGGGGATCGAACCCGAGACCTCATGATCAGCAGTCGTTCACACTACCGCTGCACCATAGAGGTTTCTGACTTATGATCAGTAATCGTTTACGTTCAAGTGCCAGAAGCCTAACTAAGACAGAATAATAAAAATAAGACAAACAATAGGATAGAATGTAAGTGCTCATAACTGGAAAGCCGCTATCCTAAATCTAAGTGAAGTAAAAGTTATTGTTATGGTTTAGACAAAAAAAAATAAGGAAAACATTGTTTGGACAGTAGAGCACCAAAGAGTAGTCTCAAATTGTGCTCTTACCTGGGGCTAAGTAACACAACATATGGGCAAGATGTTGCTATATTAAACGTTGCTTTCACCTTCGAGAATAAACTATAATAGTAAAAAATTATATTATTGTCACTTAAATATGTAACTCTCAAACAATATCATACCATTTATATAAAAAAGCCCTTCACAACATTCAAACGAGTTTTGTATCAAATAAAAATGATAATGAATTCTTATTATTGCGAATCCAAAAACACAAAAGTGAAGTAAAAGTTATTGTTATGGTTTAGACAAAAAAAAATAAGGAAAACATTGTTTGGACAGTAGAGCACCAAAGAGTAGTCTCAAATTGTGCTCTTACCTGGGGCTAAGTAACACAACATATGGGCAAGATGTTGCTATATTAAACGTTGCTTTCACCTTCGAGAATAAACTATAATAGTAAAAAATTATATTATTGTCACTTAAATATGTAACTCTTAAACAATATCATACCATTTATATAAAAAAGCCCTTCACAACATTCAAACGAGTTTTGTATCAAATAAAAATGATAATGAATTCTTATTATTGCGAATCCAAAAACACAAATCCTCACATATGAATACATAATTTCATTAGTTCTAATGTATTTTACATATATAACGACAAGATAAAGTACATTGACGGGCCTCGTGGCGTAGTCGGTAGTAACCGGCACGAGGTCGTGGGTTCGATTCCCACTCAGGACAATTGTTTGTGTTATGAACAGAGATATTTGTACTGCGTCTGCGTGTTTTCTATCTATTATATGTATGTATTTACAAAAAAAAGTAATATATGTATTATATCCGTATAGCACAAGCGTTAAGCTTAGTTTGGGACCAGAGGACGTTGTGTGAAATGTCCGTGAATATTTATTTATTTATCAACACAAAGTGTGAAAATGTGAAGTCGAAAATAACAGTCACGAGCAGGATCCTATTTTATTTATTATACACAGTTGAGTTTATTTGAATGTCGTGTATTTTAATTAAAGAGGCTGTATCGAGTTCGATCCCCAGTCGCGACTTCGTAAGGCTCCTCTAAGATTCAAAACTATGAGAAAATTCGCAAATTATTGCTCCCCGTTGAAGACAAATACATAAACTTAGGAGATCATCTTGACGTTTAATAAAACTAACCAACATGCACTCTGTGGTCAAACTATGTCTATATTCTTTATATGTCGATGCAAAACTTGGGTCTGACACGGGTCTTTTTTTTTTGTTAAGGTGGGAAAAAAATTCCTAACCGCACACCCCGTCGTTCGGGGCAACGAACAGGGTAATGTGGGGTCTTCACCCACTAAAGAGACCCACCGTGTGCCGTCTCTCCGCCTTTATTGGCGGGCCACTGGAACTATGTTACATTCCTTCAGTGGTCTGACAGCGGGCCCTACCTAACTGATTGTGAAACTTTATTTATGAAAATATTGAAATGCATTCAACAACTTAAGGCACATATTTTGTAACTATTATTTTAGCATTTGACATGCTAAACTATTTTACAAGAAACATTATAAAAATGGAAAAATATACATGTGAGGAGGTTTTGAACCCGCATATCTATTGCTGGTGCGAACGCTTTTAATCACTAAGCCATATTTCTTCTTGTACTATGTAAAATATTTAGTGATTGAGACTAATTTTATTATAGACTCGTTTCGATGATTCGGCACTATTTTATGCAAGCGGTCGAATAGACGACAAGCATCATTATATAGCTTTATCGATACACGACGAAAAAGTCGCCATACAAATTGACCTGGGAGATGGTCCAGTGGAAGATTACTTGGGTGAAAAGGTCAACAACAATATGTGGCACAATCTCACCGTTATATTACAAGAACAAACTGTACATGTATATCTTGATGGTATGATTGAAACATATGAAATACCAGGGAATGCTAGATATGTTTGTATTGATCCTGAAATATACATCGGTGGAGGGCCCGACCTATATAAAATGAAAGGATTGAAGTCATTTAACAATTTTGCCGGCAATTTAAAATATGTTTACTACAACGATGTTTCTATATTATACGAGTTAAAGCAAAACAACCCTAAAGTACATTACATTGGTGTCTTGGATCCGGAGTTTGATGAAATCGATATTGAAGTGATTCCGATTACTTATCCTTTTGCGACGTCCCATATATGGTGGCCATTGAATCAGAGCCATAGTGTGAATTTGAAATTTGATTTTAAAACTAGCAAGAATATGGCTGTTTTGGCTTACAGTCAGACTTCGTCGCAAGGTTATTGGGAGGTTAGTGAATATTTTATAGAACTAGTACTTACTATATTCTACTTTATACCTCTGATGATAAGGCAATTAAAGCGTTAGCTTGGTATTATAGCATCATGGCACACGATTTGCCTCATTTAGTAGCATAGCTTTACTAAGTGGTTAGTAACCAATCCCCTGCTGAAGCCTCTCATCAGGTGAGTAAAGTGCAGATAAATGTGCATGTGTATCTTACCTTGCTTATGAGACTTGCGTAAGAGCTGAGTGATGACGTAATCTATTGTATCTTAGTCTGTCATTTTCCAGAAACATTATAAAATTTTATTTCTTCTGCTTAATACAATTACTATGTATTACTACAAATGTACGACTACTTTTTAAGAATAATTTTCATATTAAGACAAAAAATAATGTGTATGAAGTATAAAAAATGCAATAGGATTCTTTATAGTTACAATATAGAGAGAATTCAAAATTTGTGGAATTAGTGCAAAATTTTTATACAATTGTAATGAAATATTTAGTAAATATTTATTTCTTTTAAATATTATTTATCATACAAACTTTTACATGTAGGTACCTACTTGTTCTAAATGGTAAAAACAGTAACAAACCTTTTTTTATAAAAATAGTAACATTCTGCACTAGGGATTAATCCGTGACTTAGGAACTTTCCAAACAACCAATTAATTGACACGAAGTACACCCAAACTGAACATTTATTTGTGGAGAATGTATAGAAATCAAATCCACAACACCCGGCACGGGTGGTTGGTCAAAGGAATCATATATAACTTACTTACTAACTAATTTATCATCACGCCATTTCCCTTGCGGGGTAGGCAGAGAGCAGAGTGCCAAGAGGCTCTATTCTTGCATACATCTCTCGCTTCCTCAACATTCATAACTCTCTTCATACACGCTCGCTGGTTTCGGAGACTCCTGACTCCACCTTCCTTCAATACATGACGAATTTGGTCTAGGTAGGTAAGTATCGGTCTCCCCCTGTACCTATCCTTCCACTTTCGCATTGTATATCTTCTTAGCCAGTCGCTCGTCCGGCATTATTTCCACATGTCCGAACCATCGGAGCATTCCCTTTCGCATCTTTACACCAATACTCTCTTTCATACCTACTCGCTCTCTTACGTCATTGTTACGAATGCAAAAATCATCTTCTATACTATTATAAAACTGTAACAGAGCTGTGTCTGTACATTCAAGATATTTGAGAAAAAATGACTGTAATAGGCTAAATAGGCGTTTTTTTAGAATTTTTGTCTGTTTGTCTGTTTGTTTGTTCGCGCATCACACAAAAACTACTAAACCGATTTTGATGCAACTTTTTTGTTTGAAAGGCCTTAATTAGACTATACCCGATATAGCACCTGAAGATAGAACCTGAGATATAACCGAAAAACTAGAAAATTATTTAAACTAGATTTTTTTGTAGAATTTATTTAAAAGAACTACTAGATAGATTTTGATGTTACTTTTTTTTTTGAAAGGCCTTGATTTGACTTAAAAACTGTTAGACATTTTATCCCGCTACTATATCGGGAACCTGAGATATAACCGAAAAACTAGCTTTTGGCTGCGGCGAAGCCGTTGGCATCAATATAATAATTACTACACCGCTGACATGTCGGGCGTCACTTCACAAATGCATTTTATTATTATAGAATGGATATTTTAGGAGGAGAGCCAACCACTCACCCACGGATTGTCAATTCCGGTTATCTTTGGACTGAATAACCTAAGATTGCCAATCCGCACTCTCACAGATAGAGGAGAATGTGTCTGGACTGTTTTCTAAGACAAAGTACACGTAAAATTAGTTTGTTCTTTGTGTTTATAATAGGCACTTGATTGACAGATTGATTAAAAGAAAACAGTCCAGCATAGTAAAACAACTTTTGTATCCTTTTGTAGCAGAACAGAGAGAGTCCTACCGTATCATCGTATAAAAACTCACCAACGCGACACAACCATGCGTGTCGCGTTGGTGAGTTTTTTGTCATTATCGTGCATGCTACTTTGCTATTATACCTAACATTCTCCTCTATCTGTGAGAGTGCTGATTGGCAATCTTAGGTTATTCTGTCCAAAGATAACCGGTATTGACAATCCGTGGATGATTGGTGGGCTCTCCTCCTAAAATATCCATTCTATAATAATAACAATGGACTTCCGCCAAGTGTCGCCTTATTCAATAAATTATCAAATGCATTTCATGTGATATTTTTTTGCTCAACAACGCACGATTTTCATCCCGTCTAAATTGACATAACATAAATCTCAACTTACAGGTAAGAATGGTTAAAGAAGAGATCAGGTTCGAGTTGGTTTCAGATGTTGGAAGAAATGTGTCAGTTTTAAAATCCGTCAAGTTCAACGTAAGCAGTGACTGGCACAACGTAGAGTTGGACTACAGGAAAGGAAGGATCAGATTGACTGTCGACCATCACAATAAACACGTGCAAATGTTTGGTAAGTACTCGTATATCTCCCACAGCCAAAACTTATAGGTCAACAATCAAAATTAACGAAAGTGCAAATACCTTCCTCTATTTATAATAGCTGCCGAGTAAACGATATTAATAACATGGTGCAGCGGTAGTGTAGCGGTGACTGCTAATTATGAAGTCTCGGGTTCGATCCCCGGGTCAAGCAGTGATATAGAGCTTTCTCGTAAAAAGAAAAATTCTAGATAAGATAAGATAATGTTTATTTAGACAATATAAATTTAACATAATTATCCTATATTTACTGTGATAGCCACACTAGGCAGAGCCTGTATCGTGACTATCAAAGATCTTAATTATAATTCATATTAAAATATATGTATCTATAAATTGAAATGTGTTGAAATTGAGTAAGTGTTGTATATGATTGCGCATACGTGCGTGTGTGTGTGTATCTGTGAGTGTGCGAAAGTGTGTGCGTGTGTGCGTGTATGTACGCATTTGTATAGGTGGCATCAGGCTAGCATCGTAATAGGATACGAGCCCTCAAATACAATTTTTTTAATACATTTTATTAATTATGCATTTTAGTAATACCAAATAGTATTTGGTCTCTTTAGATATTTTTATATATATTTTTAGCATTTGACATGCTTAGCACTATACATTAAACACAAAGTGAAAAATGTGAAATCGAAAATAACAGTCAGGAGCAGGATTTGAACCTGCATCTTCTGGATACCGTCCAGATGCTTTACCAATTCAGCCATCCTGACAATTGCTCCTGACTGCTAATTTCGATAACACATCATACTTAACGTCTTTTGGGTGACGCCTGCGCCATTTGTCGGAAGTATTTTCATACATTATACCGACCAGGTAAACTTAATTTTACAATTAAGATTTTACCTAATAATGACGCAAACCCTTTAAATATTTTAGATATTTTTATATATATTTTTAGCATTTGACATGCTTAGCACTATACATTAAACACAAAGTGAAAAATGTGAAATCGAAAATAACAGTCAGGAGCAGGATTTGAACCTGCATCTTCTGGATACCGTCCAGATGCTTTACCAATTCAGCCATCCTGACAATTGCTCCTGACTGCTAATTTCGATAACACATCATACTTAACGTCTTTTGGGTGACGCCTGCGCCATTTGTCGGAAGTATTTTCATACATTATACCGACCAGGTAAACTTAATTTTACAATTAAGATTTTACCTAATAATGACGCAAACCCTTTAAATATTTTAGATATTTTTATATATATTTTTAGCATTTGACATGCTTAGCACTATACATTAAACACAAAGTGAAAAATGTGAAATCGAAAATAACAGTCAGGAGCAGGATTTGAACCTGCATCTTCTGGATACCGTCCAGATGCTTTACCAATTCAGCCATCCTGACAATTGCTCCTGACTGCTAATTTCGATAACACATCATACTTAACGTCTTTTGGGTGACGCCTGCGCCATTTGTCGGAAGTATTTTCATACATTATACCGACCAGGTAAACTTAATTTTACAATTAAGATTTTACCTAATAATGACGCAAACCCTTTAAATATTTTAGATATTTTTATATATATTTTTAGCATTTGACATGCTTAGCACTATACATTAAACACAAAGTGAAAAATGTGAAATCGAAAATAACAGTCAGGAGCAGGATTTGAACCTGCATCTTCTGGATACCGTCCAGATGCTTTACCAATTCAGCCATCCTGACAATTGCTCCTGACTGCTAATTTCGATAACACATCATACTTAACGTCTTTTGGGTGACGCCTGCGCCATTTGTCGGAAGTATTTTCATACATTATACCGACCAGGTAAACTTAATTTTACAATTAAGATTTTACCTAATAATGACGCAAACCCTTTAAATATTTTAGATATTTTTATATATATTTTTAGCATTTGACATGCTTAGCACTATACATTAAACACAAAGTGAAAAATGTGAAATCGAAAATAACAGTCAGGAGCAGGATTTGAACCTGCATCTTCTGGATACCGTCCAGATGCTTTACCAATTCAGCCATCCTGACAATTGCTCCTGACTGCTAATTTCGATAACACATCATACTTAACGTCTTTTGGGTGACGCCTGCGCCATTTGTCGGAAGTATTTTCATACATTATACCGACCAGGTAAACTTAATTTTACAATTAAGATTTTACCTAATAATGACGCAAACCCTTTAAATATTTTAGATATTTTTATATATATTTTTAGCATTTGACATGCTTAGCACTATACATTAAACACAAAGTGAAAAATGTGAAATCGAAAATAACAGTCAGGAGCAGGATTTGAACCTGCATCTTCTGGATACCGTCCAGATGCTTTACCAATTCAGCCATCCTGACAATTGCTCCTGACTGCTAATTTCGATAACACATCATACTTAACGTCTTTTGGGTGACGCCTGCGCCATTTGTCGGAAGTATTTTCATACATTATACCGACCAGGTAAACTTAATTTTACAATTAAGATTTTACCTAATAATGACGCAAACCCTTTAAATATTTTAGATATTTTTATATATATTTTTAGCATTTGACATGCTTAGCACTATACATTAAACACAAAGTGAAAAATGTGAAATCGAAAATAACAGTCAGGAGCAGGATTTGAACCTGCATCTTCTGGATACCGTCCAGATGCTTTACCAATTCAGCCATCCTGACAATTGCTCCTGACTGCTAATTTCGATAACACATCATACTTAACGTCTTTTGGGTGACGCCTGCGCCATTTGTCGGAAGTATTTTCATACATTATACCGACCAGGTAAACTTAATTTTACAATTAAGATTTTACCTAATAATGACGCAAACCCTTTAAATATTTTAGATATTTTTATATATATTTTTAGCATTTGACATGCTTAGCACTATACATTAAACACAAAGTGAAAAATGTGAAATCGAAAATAACAGTCAGGAGCAGGATTTGAACCTGCATCTTCTGGATACCGTCCAGATGCTTTACCAATTCAGCCATCCTGACAATTGCTCCTGACTGCTAATTTCGATAACACATCATACTTAACGTCTTTTGGGTGACGCCTGCGCCATTTGTCGGAAGTATTTTCATACATTATACCGACCAGGTAAACTTAATTTTACAATTAAGATTTTACCTAATAATGACGCAAACCCTTTAAATATTTTAGATATTTTTATATATATTTTTAGCATTTGACATGCTTAGCACTATACATTAAACACAAAGTGAAAAATGTGAAATCGAAAATAACAGTCAGGAGCAGGATTTGAACCTGCATCTTCTGGATACCGTCCAGATGCTTTACCAATTCAGCCATCCTGACAATAGGTAAAATCTTAATTGTAAAATTAAGTTTACCTGGTCGGTATAATGTATGAAAATACTTCCGACAAATGGCGCAGGCGTCACCCAAAAGACGTTAAGTATGATGTGTTATCGAAATTAGCAGTCAGGAGCAATTGTCAGGATGGCTGAATTGGTAAAGCATCTGGACGGTATCCAGAAGATGCAGGTTCAAATCCTGCTCCTGACTGTTATTTTCGATTTCACATTTTTCACTTTGTGTTTAATGTATAGTGCTAAGCATGTCAAATGCTAAAAATATATATAAAAATATCTAAAATATTTAAAGGGTTTGCGTCATTATTAGGTAAAATCTTAATTGTAAAATTAAGTTTACCTGGTCGGTATAATGTATGAAAATACTTCCGACAAATGGCGCAGGCGTCACCCAAAAGACGTTAAGTATGATGTGTTATCGAAATTAGCAGTCAGGAGCAATTGTCAGGATGGCTGAATTGGTAAAGCATCTGGACGGTATCCAGAAGATGCAGGTTCAAATCCTGCTCCTGACTGTTATTTTCGATTTCACATTTTTCACTTTGTGTTTAATGTATAGTGCTAAGCATGTCAAATGCTAAAAATATATATAAAAATATCTAAAATATTTAAAGGGTTTGCGTCATTATTAGGTAAAATCTTAATTGTAAAATTAAGTTTACCTGGTCGGTATAATGTATGAAAATACTTCCGACAAATGGCGCAGGCGTCACCCAAAAGACGTTAAGTATGATGTGTTATCGAAATTAGCAGTCAGGAGCAATTGTCAGGATGGCTGAATTGGTAAAGCATCTGGACGGTATCCAGAAGATGCAGGTTCAAATCCTGCTCCTGACTGTTATTTTCGATTTCACATTTTTCACTTTGTGTTTAATGTATAGTGCTAAGCATGTCAAATGCTAAAAATATATATAAAAATATCTAAAATATTTAAAGGGTTTGCGTCATTATTAGGTAAAATCTTAATTGTAAAATTAAGTTTACCTGGTCGGTATAATGTATGAAAATACTTCCGACAAATGGCGCAGGCGTCACCCAAAAGACGTTAAGTATGATGTGTTATCGAAATTAGCAGTCAGGAGCAATTGTCAGGATGGCTGAATTGGTAAAGCATCTGGACGGTATCCAGAAGATGCAGGTTCAAATCCTGCTCCTGACTGTTATTTTCGATTTCACATTTTTCACTTTGTGTTTAATGTATAGTGCTAAGCATGTCAAATGCTAAAAATATATATAAAAATATCTAAAATATTTAAAGGGTTTGCGTCATTATTAGGTAAAATCTTAATTGTAAAATTAAGTTTACCTGGTCGGTATAATGTATGAAAATACTTCCGACAAATGGCGCAGGCGTCACCCAAAAGACGTTAAGTATGATGTGTTATCGAAATTAGCAGTCAGGAGCAATTGTCAGGATGGCTGAATTGGTAAAGCATCTGGACGGTATCCAGAAGATGCAGGTTCAAATCCTGCTCCTGACTGTTATTTTCGATTTCACATTTTTCACTTTGTGTTTAATGTATAGTGCTAAGCATGTCAAATGCTAAAAATATATATAAAAATATCTAAAATATTTAAAGGGTTTGCGTCATTATTAGGTAAAATCTTAATTGTAAAATTAAGTTTACCTGGTCGGTATAATGTATGAAAATACTTCCGACAAATGGCGCAGGCGTCACCCAAAAGACGTTAAGTATGATGTGTTATCGAAATTAGCAGTCAGGAGCAATTGTCAGGATGGCTGAATTGGTAAAGCATCTGGACGGTATCCAGAAGATGCAGGTTCAAATCCTGCTCCTGACTGTTATTTTCGATTTCACATTTTTCACTTTGTGTTTAATGTATAGTGCTAAGCATGTCAAATGCTAAAAATATATATAAAAATATCTAAAATATTTAAAGGGTTTGCGTCATTATTAGGTAAAATCTTAATTGTAAAATTAAGTTTACCTGGTCGGTATAATGTATGAAAATACTTCCGACAAATGGCGCAGGCGTCACCCAAAAGACGTTAAGTATGATGTGTTATCGAAATTAGCAGTCAGGAGCAATTGTCAGGATGGCTGAATTGGTAAAGCATCTGGACGGTATCCAGAAGATGCAGGTTCAAATCCTGCTCCTGACTGTTATTTTCGATTTCACATTTTTCACTTTGTGTTTAATGTATAGTGCTAAACATGTCAAATGCTAAAAATATATATAAAAATATCTAAAATATTTAAAGGGTTTGCGTCATTATTAGGTAAAATCTTAATTGTAAAATTAAGTTTACCTGGTCGGTATAATGTATGAAAATACTTCCGACAAATGGCGCAGGCGTCACCCAAAAGACGTTAAGTATGATGTGTTATCGAAATTAGCAGTCAGGAGCAATTGTCAGGATGGCTGAATTGGTAAAGCATCTGGACGGTATCCAGAAGATGCAGGTTCAAATCCTGCTCCTGACTGTTATTTTCGATTTCACATTTTTCACTTTGTGTTTAATTTGGTCTCTTATTTAATTTCAAAAATTACTTTATAGAAGTATATAAATCACGAAGATTTATAAGATTTTTTTTATAAATATCTCAATTGTGCATACTCTGAGTAAAAAGATTTACCAATTAGGTACTAATTACTATTTCTGAGATCAAACAAGGTTCCAATACTGAATAATATAGGTACTAACTTTCATTAGAATGGTCAACCATTAAGTAAATTGAAAGTGGGTTAATATTTTACAGTTCAATTAACTTTCGAATTAATCTAGAGTTGGTAATTTTTCTTAATAAGCTGTTATTCCAATTAAGTATACATTTCCTTAGGTTTGGACTTCGAGCTCTTAGACAAGATCGTAATAGGCAGTGGACTGAAATCAGCGAACCTAGGCCTAATTGGCTGTATGCGGAACATAAAAATAAATGGCCTTCTGATAGAACCTCGTTTCGTTATAATGACTGAGAGAGTGGTCGGTGAAGTAGCTATCGACGATTGTCGATATGTAGATCCGTGTACTAGACCCAACACATGTGAACACGGAGGAATCTGTTCAGTACGAGAGGATCGAGTAATTTGTAACTGTGATAATACTGGTAAGTACATACTCGTTTATTAGAATATTGTTTTTGCATCCTACTAATATTATAAATGTGAAAATTTGTATGTTTGAGAGTTGTTACCTACTAAATCATGCAAATACTGATGAACAGATCTCATATGTATATGTATATAGCTCAGATTAACAAAACAAAAAAAAGAAGACGCCTTGCCAACTGCAACGCAGTATGCGTTAATATCTTGTCACCGGAAAGAAAGAAAAAAACCCTATAATTTGAGTGAATTTATAAAAGTTCTATGTTTAAAAAATAAAGAAATAGTAAAAGTATAAAGGAAATCATATTATATATATTTGTGTGCGTGAGCGCATATTATTACTAATTTGGCATGGTTTTGGCTTCACTGTAATGATCCGTCTATCTTTTTTTCTTGGTCTGAGGTATACAGGTAGTTAATAACATGGATTAATAAATAATTAAAAATAATGGCAAATAAAAAAGCCCACCTTATAGTAAGTGGTAACTGCTGTTTTTGGACTCAGCAATAATACTGCCAAACCGCTGCATACAATTTCATTATGACAAATTAATTTATAGACGGTTATCTCCTGCTACAACTAAAATAGAGTGTTACGCGGTCGATCACACGGAAGATGGTAGGACAGACCCTTTTGGGGCCGATAATAAGTAAGTACCACAGTCTAAACCATGATTTAGTTCTTAGACTGTGTAAGTACCACTTGGAACCCAACCCTACAGTAATGCAATGGGTGATAATTGCTCGTTGTTGTCCCTTACTCACCTTGTACGACACCCACGGGAAGGAATGGAATGTTGACACTTGTATTCTTTTTCTATCACCAAACAGATATTAAAATTCACTAAAGAAGCTATAGCTTCTGTAGGTACTGATTTTTATGATAACTTATACTTTGATAGGGAAAAATCTTACCATGCAAGCGACATGACACGTGATTACAAGGGACAGGGGCAAGGAGGAAATAATATTTCCCATTAATTTTTTTTTCACACATGTTTTTCCTTTTTCTCTGGAACCAATTCTAAGTTTACACAGATGAAGTCGGGACAAGAAGCTCGTTTTATTAAAAAAACTAATTGTGTGCTTTTATAAAACCACGATGCAAGTAAAATAGTTTTTTTCAGATCGAAGGCATTTGACTGAAAATTTTCAGAAAATTATTCGATTTAGGGTATTAAAATCGCGTTTTTAATCTTAACATAATCATTGAAAAATGGGAATGAAAATGTGAAATCGATGTAGACAAGAGTGCCGTGTGGGGCCGGATTTAGAATTGTCCCACCCCTCTCCACCCATGGGAGTCGTAAGAGCCGACTGAGGGAATACCGAAGGAGTGGGCAGCAGCACTCCTTTCGAGTATTAACAACATCCACTGCGATCGCCAACCCGTCTGCCAAGCGTGGCAATTACGGCATTATCCCCCATTCTTGGGGAGGCCTATGTCGAGCAGTGGACGTTAAAAGGCTGATGTATGGATGAATGTAGACAAGATATCCAACTACAAATTTCAATATTTAGATATTTTTATATATATTTTTAGCATTTGACATGCTTAGCACTATACATTAAACACAAAGTGAAAAATGTGAAATCGAAAATAACAGTCAGGAGCAGGATTTGAACCTGCATCTTCTGGGTACCGTCCAGATGCTTTACCAATTCAGCCATCCTGACAATTGCTCCTGACTGCTAATTTCGATAACACATCATACTTAACGTCTTTGGGTGACGCCTGCGCCATCTGTCGGAAGTATTTTCATACATTATACCGACCAGGTAAACTTAATTTTACAATTAAGATTTTACCTAATAATGACGCAAACCCTTTAAATATTTAGATATTTTTATATATATTTTTAGCATTTGACATGCTTAGCACTATACATTAAACACAAAGTGAAAAATGTGAAATCGAAAATAACTTTGTGTTTAATGTATAGTGCTAAGCATGTCAAATGCTAAAAATATATATAAAAATATCTAAATATTTAAAGGGTTTGCGTCATTATTAGGTAAAATCTTAATTGTAAAATTAAGTTTACCTGGTCGGTATAATGTATGAAAATACTTCCGACAGATGGCGCAGGCGTCACCCAAAGACGTTAAGTATGATGTGTTATCGAAATTAGCAGTCAGGAGCAATTGTCAGGATGGCTGAATTGGTAAAGCATCTGGACGGTACCCAGAAGATGCAGGTTCAAATCCTGCTCCTGACTGTTATTTTCGATTTCACATTTTTCACTTTGTGTTTAATGTATAGTGCTAAGCATGTCAAATGCTAAAAATATATATAAAAATATCTAAATATTTAAAGGGTTTGCGTCATTATTAGGTAAAATCTTAATTGTAAAATTAAGTTTACCTGGTCGGTATAATGTATGAAAATACTTCCGACAGATGGCGCAGGCGTCACCCAAAGACGTTAAGTATGATGTGTTATCGAAATTAGCAGTCAGGAGCAATTGTCAGGATGGCTGAATTGGTAAAGCATCTGGACGGTACCCAGAAGATGCAGGTTCAAATCCTGCTCCTGACTGTTATTTTCGATTTCACATTTTTCACTTTGTGTTTAATGTACAAATTTCAATTTCAGTCTGCGTATTAGAGTACGGAATACATAATAAATACAATAATTTAGATGATATACGCATGTTAAAAGTAAATGCTACACGGTTAGCTGATGCAGCTTACACTTTACTCCCACTCCGCGGCCGGCTGTAATGCAACATGCGATAGATGGACGAAAAAATTTGAAGCGATGGAAAAAAAGTTTCGCTTTAATAATATTTTCCTGTTACTATATATTCCTTCTATAAGACTGGCTAATTTTAATGGTAGTCATTCGCACAGGACATACACAAATGCATACACTGACGCAGGTTTCGATTATTCCGCTTTCATAGTCTGATAAGACGGCCACACATGACCAGAGATAATATGGCGCAGGACTGCTTTCATAGGAAAGGGTACCTAATAAGGGTAGGGCGCCGGCAGACGACTGTAATAGTTGTAATGTTATACCGTTCCAATGGTCCGTCAATACAGGCGGAGAGATGGGAACGGCAGGTTCATTTAGGGGGTAGGGCCCCCCGCAATAACCTGCTCATTGCCCCAAACGACAGGGTGTGCGGTAAGATACATATTATTCCTCCTTAACCAAAAATAGAACTGGGAGCTTTGAGTCTTCTTCGAAATACTTCGATGCAAAGCTCTTCAAATATTCTCAAAATATGAATAAATTTGAGTTTATTCCATTGTAGGTTATATAGGCGAAAACTGCCATTTCGCTACCTTTCGAAAGACCTGCGAGGAGCTAGCCCTGTTAGGGTATACCAGAAATGACGTATATCTAATAGATATCGACGGCAATGGAAAATTTCCACCTGCACATGTCAAGTGTGAGTTCCAAATCGAAGCGGATTCTTCCACTACTGTCGTTGAACATAATCTGCCTAGTCAAGTGGTGAGTGTTTATATCAAAAGATACAATTTTATAATCTATATTTATACGCTTATGAAATATGACGGGCCTCGTGGCGTAGTCGGTAGTGTAACCGACTTCCGTGCACGAGGTCCTGGGTTCGATTCCCACTCAGGACAATTATTTGTGTGATGTAAACAGATATTTGTACTGCTTCCGAGTGTTTTTTATCTATTATATGTATGTATTTACAAAAAAAAAGTAATATATGTAATGTATCCGTAATCTGGTACCCATAGCACAAGCTTAGTTTGGGACCAGAGGACGAAAAGTGAAAATGTTCGTGAATATTTATTTATATAGGTACTCGTAATAATTAATCTTCTGTAGTATCTTCCCCCTAAACACTATTGGTAAACGCATCCTACGTTAAGCAACCGCAGATTTTTGATAGGTGGTAATTGTGAACTTATATGTACTATTGCCATTTACATATACTGCTTAGAGTACATATTACATAATGATTGCAAATAATAACAGACATGATTTTATTTATAGCATGCAATATAAATTAATGAGTTGTTTTTTTTTTGTTAATAACCAACTATAGGGAATGCCTTTACTAAAAGTGTCTTGTAAATGTAATTTATGCCATAGTGAAGTTATAATTTAGAAAGACATCGCATTTGAACTACAATTTAACAACTATCGCAAGTCTCTACATATTTTAGCTATAATCATTATTCCATATTTCTTCTGCTGCAGGACGTCCGTTCAGCATCAGGACAAGATTTCAGCTTCAACATCAAATATCGCGAGTTTACAGCTGAAATGTTGCAAGAGCTTATCTCTCATTCTCTGTATTGTCGGCAGTACATTAAGTACGACTGTCTAAAAGCACCTTTAGAGTTGCACAGTGCTACATGGTTTATATCGTCATCGAATAAAACTGTTGACTTCTTAGGAAACGTCAAGAGGTACTTTTTTTACTATTTTCTATGATGATATAAGATTTTATAACTAAAAATTTACCAGCGCCGTGACATAACAAATTACATTAATTTTGTCTAATCATCATACTTGTATAGTGAACAAGATGTTGACCGCCACCTGCGTGGACTACAGAACTGGGTAAATAAGATAACTCTCTAAGCAAAAATTACTCTCCTGTGGGAACCATCCATTTTTCCGGGAGAAAATATATTCTTTTCGGCGTTCTGGACTATATATATGCTGAACTTCATGATAATCGGTTGAGTGGTGACGATGTAAAACGTAACAAACTATATCTATGTGACAATTTTTGTTTCCGTTGCAACCAAGTTGGTTTGTTAGTCAACGGCAACAAAAATGCTACATACTTCGTTCAGTTGGTAACTGAACGAAGTAAATATATAATTAAAATGTAAAGATGACATAAGTTTTTAAAAATCGAGAACATGATAGATATACAGACCATCATTATTTAGCAGGAAAGTTCTAAATGTTTTTTTTGAACATATCATCACGCCTGTATTCCCCGAAGGCAGAGGTGTATTACACACCCACGGTTAGAATTGTATTTTGCAAAGTGTTAGAACTTTGCTGTGATAGACTATAATAAAACAAGTCGCATAATAAAATAGACAACTGAGTTCAAATTAACGAAGCAAGCAAGGATTCTTTATTTAAATTTGTAGCCATATTTATTTTATTTTCAGAGGCTACTGTCCCTGTGGAATTAACGCAACTTGCGTAAATGCCTCTAAATCTTGCAATTGCGATTCTAACGAGGATAAATGGCATTCAGATGAAGGTACCTTTGTGGAGCCCACCAGTCTTGGCATCACTGATATGATTTTTCTGCAACAGAAGGACTTGCCTGAACATGCCCAAGGCCGAATCACTTTAGGATCACTCGAATGTGTGGAAACTAGTATGTGTTATAACTTTTTATTTCTTCCTAAGACTAATTTTACCGGCGGGAGGCCGGTATCTAAACCACTCCTCCGTCTGTGCAGTCAAGCTCTCAATCCTTGCTTAATTCAACTGATCAGAGAACATTTACCTGACCTATACAGCTCTGGGATGGAAGTGTTAATTTGAAGCACATACTGGCCGGGTTGCCATGCTGAAGTGGCAATGGGCAGGCCACATCGCTCGAAGAACCGACAACCGTTGGGGAAGAAAGGTTCTCGAGTGGCGACCACGTATCGGACGGCGCAGTGTATGACGGCCCCCAACCAGATGGACCGACGATCTGGTCAAAGCTGCGGGGAGCTGTTGGATGCGGTCGGCACAGACCTCTCGTTGTGGCGTTCTCTTGGGGAGGCCTATGTCCAGCAGTGGACGTTGAAAGGCTGATGGATGGATGGATGAATGGCCAGTCAAGCCGCGCATTTTGTTGACTACTAACCGCTAACACGGTGTTCGTCCCTGAGGCTTGGTCATTTAGCAAATTCACCTATCACAAATGAGATGGCACGCTGTTATCTAGCAATGAAACTTAAACTACTAATAACAGACCTCGTATAAATGTTAATAATAGCTTTTGTTTAGATAAATACAAATAAAATATATTTTAAACATTTCTTATAATTTATAGATACACAAAGATACGTGGTAACTTTTACGACATCACAATCGTATATAGAAGTACCTGGCTGGAGGAAAGGTGACATCGCATTCAGTTTTAGAACAACTGGTACGAGCGCAATATTGCTGTTTCAACCGCCCATTAGACCGAATTACCCTTCATTCATGGTTGCCCTGACTAGCGGTATGTTCACCAATTCAGATCGTAGTCTACTAAATAAGATAGTTGCAGTTATAAAATCTTGAAATCACTATAAAAACATGTATCTACATTTTGGGGAAAAATAAGTAAACACATATGGTCTTATTCATAACAAAATGCTTATCGAAGGTATAAACCTATATTAGTTAAAACGTCTTTTAAGCCTATCAAACGTTCGATAAAAATCTTTATTCATAATCGTTTGTTAAACCTCCGATAACTAAAATGTCTTTAATGTACATAATGTTGCAATTTCGTAGAAAAAATTGTGAAATGTGAATGGTAGAAAATTATTTTCATAAGTTTATCTATGGATTGTTACTTGTCATTGTCAAATGTTTTAATTTTTGATTGTGTTACTTTAACAAAAATAATAAAATTATTACTCTTTAGTATATACGCCGATTTATGACATGATTTTCAATCACCGCAATACTTTGCAGGGCTTGTAAAGATTAGCCGGCGCAGCGTCCGCCCTTGCACGGCTCTTGGCCAACAATGCGTGCCGACGGCTTTACGTGGGGGTGCTCCGGTCGATGGCGCTGTACGGCGCACCCGTGTGGGCGGGGTCCCTGGACGCACTGAACAGGGCTCTTCTGTGGAGACCACAGAGAGTCGTTGCGTCCAGGGTCATACGTGGATACCGCACGGTGTCGACGGAGGTGGCCTGCGCGTTGGCTGGAATCCCCCCGTGGGACTTGGAGGCGAAGGTGCTCGCAGAGGTGTATCGGCGGGCGTCGTAAGAGCGGGAGGGGGGTGGACGCCCTCTACCCAGGGAGGTGGCCAGGAGCTGCCATGGCCAAGTGGAGGGCACGGTTGGAGACGCCCCGGCCCGGTTTTGGACCGTAGGGGCGCTCCAGCTAGTGCTGAAGGAGTGGGCGGGACGTACCTTCCGACTGGTGCAGGTGCTGTCGGGGCACGGTTGCTTCGGCAGATATTTGCACATAGTCGCAAGAAGAGAAGTGACTCCGGGCTGTCACCACTGCGGCTGTGACGCGGACACGGCGCGGCACACGCTTGAGTCGTGCCCGGCTTGGGACGAGCAGAGCCGTGAACTCGTCGCGAAAATAAGGGGCGGACCTCTCGCTGTCCAGCGTCGTAAGAGCGATGCTTAGCAGCGACAGAAACTGGGCCGCGGTCGCTGCCTTCTGCGAGGAGGTTATCTCACGGAAAGAAGCGGTGGAGAGGGCCAGGGAGGAGGATTCTTCCGCTGACCCAAAGGAAGGTTAGACGCTCCATGTGCGGATGCGTCGCTTAGTAGAGGGTACCCGAAAGGGTAAGCCGCCGGCAGACCACCGAAGGAATGTAACATAGTTCCAGTGGCCCACCAATAAAGGCGGAGAGACGGCACACGGCGGGTTTCTTTAGTGGGTGAAGGCCCCACACTACCCTGTTCGTTGCCCTGAACGACGGGGTGTGCCGTTAGGAACATTTTTTCCCGCCTTAACAAAAAAAAAAGGGCTTTAGGGTTTTCAAAAAGAAAATTAACGTAAAGTCGTAAACGTAAACTTCTTATAACAATAAAAATGAGATTATGCGTGTCGCATGTACCTATTAGAAATCAATGTCAATACACAATCAAAGAGTATATAACTATATACACAATAAATTGTCATTTCAAAAATCATAATCAGCTGACCAAAATCAGCCATGTTTTTTTGCTAATATACCTACGCTTATCGAAGGTTTATAGTAGGCTACTAGCTTGTACAAATTAAAGAGAATATATCGGAGAGTTAATGAACGTTTTAGCGTTATCGAACGATTATGAATAACACTTTTTGACAATCTACTTTTAGCGAGCTTTTAAACCTCCGATGAGTTATTATGAATAAGACCAATAATATATAGGTACGATATAGTGGTAATTCCATAAGCTTAATGGGGAAGTTGAGGATTTTTTTTAGGAAATAAACATTGGTCATTCTGCTCTATATCAGAGCGAATAGATGTACTTATTCCATAATAGATTGCAAAGGCAATCCAAATAGCTCAGAACAAAGCAAATAATAGGTAGTGAATAAATTAAAAACATAATAAATTAAAAACTTTTATATTAGTCGATATATTTTTTATATTGTATATATTAAATCTATGGTTAAAAACTTATGGTCTTATTCATAACAGAATGCTTATCGAAGGTTTTATACCTTATTAGTTAAAACGTCTTTTAAGCCTATCAAACTACCTATATTACTACCTATATTAGTTAAAACGTCTTTTAAGCCTATCAAACGTTCGATAAAAATCTTTATTCATAATCGTTTGATAAACCTCCGATAACTAAAATGTCTTTAATGTACATAATGTTGCAATTTCGTAGAAAAAATGGTGAAATGTGAATATTAGAAACATATTTTCATAAGTTTATACTTGTCATTGTCAAACGTTTTAATTTTTGATTGTGTCACATTAACAAAAATAATAAAATTATTACATAAACTACAGCGAAATTGTGCTCACACTGCCACAATAAAAACCATTGAACAAGAAGATAAGAAGATACATAAGCAACTAACAAGAAGATAAAATTATTACGATTTATTATTTAAAATTATATTAAAATGAATGATAATATTAAAAGCTGCAAGTCTTTGCGAACTAAATTTAACCGCACACCCCGTCGTTCGGGGCAACGAACTGGGTAGTGTGGGGCCTGCACCCATTAAAGATACCCGCCGTGTGCCGTCTCTCCGCCCGTGTTGACGGACCACTGGTACTGTGTTGGATTACTTCAGTGGCCCGCCGGCGGCTTACCCTTTCGGGTACCCTCTACTGAGCGACAAAGGTGCGACGCATCCGCACACGGAGCACCGCACCTGCGCGGGAGGCCTTGTGGATGACGGCGGACGTTCCCCAGTCCATCCACCCGCAGCCTCAGCTAGGGCGGCATGAGCCACAAATACTCGCACCTGCGCCGCCCCAGTCGCTTTCGGCGGTTTGGGTCAGCGGAAGAATCCTCCTCCCTGGCCCTCTCCACCGCTTCCTTCCGCGACATAATGTCCTTGCAGAAGGCACTGTTGCCGCGACGAGTTCACAGCGCTGCCCAGGGTGCCCCAACGCGGAGGTATCCCGACCCGCACCCCGGAATTTCTCATCCCCTAAAGAAAAAGGATTGCCTCTTTGCCGATACACTTTTCTGCACAGATTGATGACATGATTTTCAATCACCGCAATACTTTGCAGGGTTTGTAAACCTTGCATATTTAAGAAAATTAACGTAAAATCGTAAACCTAAACTTCTTATAAAAATAAAAATGAGATTATGCGTGTCGGATGTACCTATTAGAAATCAATGTCAATACACAATAAATTGTCATTTCAAACATCATAATCAGCTGACCAAAATCAGCCATGTTTTTTGCTAATATACGCTTATCGAAGGTTTATAGTAGGCTACTAGCTTGTATAAATCAAAGAGAGTTAATGAACGTTTTAGCGTTATCGAACGATTATGAATAACACTTTTTGACAATCCACTTTTAGCGAGCTTTTAAACCTCCGATAAGTTATTATGAATAAGACCATTAGTCGATATATTTTTTATATTGTTGTGTAACCAGTTAGGTACGAGATATCGCTAAAACAAAACCAGCAGCTAATACACTATCGATATATTAATTGAA
This sequence comes from Leucoma salicis, assembly GCA_948253155.1. Classification (NCBI taxonomy): domain Eukaryota; kingdom Metazoa; phylum Arthropoda; class Insecta; order Lepidoptera; family Erebidae; genus Leucoma; species Leucoma salicis. Next base: position 10,930,788 of record OX411818.1, read on the forward strand.
ACACGACTATTGACTCATTTTATAATAATATTAGCATATATCTTGATAACACTCATAAAGATTTTATATTCTTTTCAAAAGATCACGAGCTCACCTTCAACTTTACTCTCAATACGGGTACTACAAGAAAACTAGTCATCAATTCAAAACGTAAACTAAATGGAGGTGAATGGCACAAGATTTGGATCGACTATAACTTCTACCACGTACGATTCATGTTAAATACTGAGTATCAAATGCTCAATTTACTTCTAGAAGAAGAATTTGGACCTTTTGAAGGCTCTATGTTCATCGGTGGTGCTACAGCGTAAGTGCCCACATTGCATCATAAAAAAATAGTTTTCGTAAATAAAATCTAGAACTAATAATTACGCCCGTTTTAATATTAATAATTTGACAGGAATGTAACAAACAGATATACAAAAACTTTAAATATTACTATTTTGTTATAGGTAACGTAAATACTTTAATTATGCATTTAGTAAAAAGTGGTTATTTAGACATAATAAACAGACACTTCAATTTTATTTATTGGTATAGATTAATTTCATGGAAAGAATAATAATTACCATATCTAGGTTTGATTTCTTTACGTAATTGATGTTCATGAAGAAAGTCACTTTTTCTATAAATACTTTTTATTTTAGGGATCATTTAAAAAAATCTGCAGTTAATCAAGGCCTTATTGGATGCTTCCGAGGCTTAGTCGTAAATGGGGAGATTTTAGATATCTACAGTTATATGTCGGTTCATCTATCAGAAATTATAAAGGACTGTAAGCCTTCCTGTGTGCCGAATCCTTGCCAGAACAAGGCGGTATGTAAGGAGCTATGGTCGAGCTACGAATGCATTTGTAGGAATCCTTGGGCACATTTGGGTGCACATTGTGAAGAAAGTAAGTAGCTCACCAATAATAACAAAAGCTAACACGCATCACTAATAGTCTATAAATTTAGAAAATATATAGTTATTAATGTAGTAGAACTTTTAACCACGAGGTTTTATTTTATTATAAATATCTATGCTAAGTCTCGAACTGTGCATGATAAAGAGAATTAGCCTGGTCCCCATTATTATATGGAACTAAAATTCACATGACCAAAATAGGTATAGTAAGTTCACCTCTTTTAGTTTCAAAAGATTTTTTTTTTCAACTAAATTATTAAATTAACTATTAAAAAAATAAACGATTGTAAAACCAAATTAAATACCTTAGTAGGTATCTGGTAGTCCAGAAAACAAGAATGATTAATTGATTATACCTACTTATAAGAAATGCAGTCTAGGTTTAACTTACCTCATCAGTGAACTAATTAACGACCACCCCAGTGTTGTACTCATTAATAGACACAACACTATTTCCAGATATTAATGAAAAAGCTTTAACGTTTCAAACAAAAGAGGCATACTTAAAAAAGAACTATTTAGTAAACAATGCAACGGATACCGAAAAAAATAGGTTGAAGAAAATGATGACGGAAAATGTACTCATGAATTTGCGTACATACGATGACAATGCTTTAGTACTATACGCGAATGACAATGTTAACAACTTTATACATTTGTTCATTCACAATGGAACGGAAATAATTTATCTGTTCAACGATGAAAACGAGATTATTCAAATAAATGTAACCTATGAAAGGATAAACAAAGGCGAAAGTGTTCAGATTGCTATTATAAGAACCGAAAACACTACAACTTTACATGTAAATGAGAAGAATAGTACCATTAACAGAACAGCTAATCCTTTAAATGATTATACAAACAAACCTTGGATAAATGCCGATTTAGGTGGGTCATACTTACTTATCATCACACCATCACTCTTGCAGGGTAGCCAGAGAGAAAAAAGTGCCAAAAGGCTCTATTCTTGCATACATCTCTCGCTTCCCCAACATTCATAATTCTCTTCATACACGTTTCGCCGGTTTCGATGACTCCTAACTCCACCTTCCTTCATTGCATGACTGATTTGGTCTAGGTAGGTGTGTTTCAGTCTTCCCCTGTACTTAAATCCTTCCACCTTCTTAACCAGTCGCTCATCCGGCATTCTTTCCACATGTCCGAACTATCGGAGCATTCCCTTTCGCATCTTTACTCTCTTGCATACCTATCGCTCTCTTGCGTCGTCATTACGAATGCAATTTCAAATAGGTGGATCATTCTAGTTTTTAAACTGCCTTATATAAACAAGAATTGATTGGCTTATAATAAATCTAATTGCAGAGGTAATTCGACCACAACGTCCTCCAGCACCACCAACAGATTACTTTCAAATGAATCTGGGTGGATATGATCCATATTCTCTGCACTTAGCACAAAGAGCCACTCTACTTCCACAAGAAGGATACATTGGCTGTGTGAGAGGATTCAAAATTGCAGATCATGTAGTAGATTTGTCCCGAAAAGCTCTGGATAATATAGATCAAGGTATATAAGAATTAAGTACAGATTTTTAAATCAGTCTATGCAAAAATATTGTTATCTTTATGTATACGTATATACGGATTCCGAGTATTACGAGTGGTTTTTTTTTGTTATTTTTTTTTTATTTCGTATAGTGACAGACGAGCCACGGCCCATCTGATGGTAAATGGTAACCGTCGCTCATGGACTCAACTATACCGAGAGTATTGTCAAGCCGCTGCTCACCATTTTATTTCACAGATATAAAATGAAAGAATAAACGGCTATCTCCTGCTACAGTAAAAACGCAACGATGTGCTTCATGGCCGGTCTCCCACTTGGTACCCAGCCCTACCACCAGTAAACGGGTTTGAACCCATATATCTTCTGGATTACCCTTCCAGACACTTTACCAAGTGAGTTATCGTGACATTTATTATAGAGCCGTGTCATCATATAAATTTCTTAATCGTAATGATTAAGCTTACCTGGTCGGAACTATCTATGCAAATACATCCGACAGCTGGTGCGGGCATCACCAAAGGCAGTAATAAATAATAGAAATAGATAACTCCGGGTGAATGTCGCATTGGCAGAACATCATAAACGATGGAATACATGTGTTCAAACCCTAAGACTAAGAATACAAGTGTCACCACCCCATTCTTTCCCACGGGTGTCGTATGAGGCGACTAAGGGCAGTAAGCAATGATCACCCATTGCATTACTGGTGGTAGGGCTGGAATGCCTTACTAATAAACGTTGTATAACCTCTGAATAGTTATTCAGTGTTTTCTCTTTGTCACTAATATAACAGTTTGACGTTGAAAGAACAGAACAAAACACTGAATAACTATTCGGTGCTTATACAATGTTTATTAGTTAGGGGGGCTAGAGTTTACCACCGAAGGAATGTAACACAGTTCCAGTGGCCCGCCAATGAAGGCGGAGAGACGGCACACGGCGGGTTTCTTTAGTGGGTGCAGGCCCCACACTACCCCTGTTCGTTGCCCCGAACGACGGGGTGTGCGGTTAGGAACACTTCTTCCCACCTTAACAAAAAAAAAAGGGGGGGGGGGGCTAGAGTTTAGTGTTTCACGTAAAATAATTTCTAGTAACAATTATAGGTATATTTAATGAAGAGTTATCAGTAATTCTTAAACCTTTCAGATCTTACTGGTGTTTTACCAGAATGTAACATGAAATGTGATTCAGAACCTTGCAAAAATGGTGGTATTTGTACCGAAGATTTTACTAATCAAGAAACGAGTTGTGACTGTGAGTTTACTAGCTACTTTGGGGAATATTGCATTGAAGAAAAAGGAGCTGACTTCAATGGAGAAAGCATTCTTCAAAGGAAGTTCTCATTGACTGGTCCAGTGTTTAAGGTATCTTTAAAATCGTCCAGTATTTGAACAGTTAATCACGTAAGGCTCTGACATATAAACTGCGTGAAAGTTGCCAAGGCTTATTAATCGTGGTTTTCTGATGTGCAGCCAATAATCATTATTTTTACTACTTAAAAAAAGTCACCTCGCATGAAACCCGCGATAAAGAATGGCCAAGCTCATTAACACCTTATAATATTGTTAACTAATTTTCCATAGGTAAAAATAAAACTGGCGTTCTCCAGCAATGACCTTAGGCAAAAGAATACAGTTCTTTTGTTAGTACAAACTGAAAATAAGTGAGTATCTTATGTCAGAAGCTAAATATCTAATGTTATTGAAAATATCTGACTAAAAATACCTAATATTTTCAGACGAAGCTATTACCTCCTAGTCGCAATAACTCAAGACGGCTTCTTGAAATTTGAAGAAAATCACGAAGAAGAAGCGTATGGTGCTGAAGTTCAAAGTAGAAATTTTTTAAATGGTAAGCCAACATAAACTGTTTTGTATCTCTCAAAGTATTAAAACAACCACAAATGCACATAGCTGGAAATAATACGGGGCATTTTATTATACTAATCCCACTAATATTATAAAATATACAAAAGCTTGCTATTTTTGTCATACGTTACTATAAACAATCAAATATGAATGGAATTCGTCATTTGATACACTTGCTCACGAAGAATGAAGCGGGCTATGCTCTTACTCTACGTGACCGAATCCATAATACGAAGATGCTTAGAAGCACGAGAGTGACCGACATCGCCCGCCTGGTTGGCATACTATAGTGGCAATGGGCAGGCCACATCGTTGGACGAACCAACAACCGTTGGGGATAAAAGGTTCTCGAGTGGCGAACACAGATAGCCACCCACCAGATGAACCGACGATCTGGTCAAAGCTGCAGGCATGCGTTGGATGCAGTCAGCACAAGACCGTTCCTTGTGACGCTCTCTTGGGGAGGCTTATGCCCAGCAGTGGACGTCAAGAGGCTAATGGATGGAAGGATGAATGAAAACACTTGACGTTAGACAATGTAAAATAATGCATTGCCACTCTTCAGTGGTCCAAAAGTGAACTCTTAATTTGTCAGATAGTACAGGTATGGTATTGATTTTTTTTGCTCACTTTTGAGTTTAGATTTAGCTGTCTCATTTATTTATCTAACAGAAAACGTTACCAGTTAGAGTAACCGAAAAGTTTTAATTGGATTTATTGTATTACTACTACAGGTGCTCGTCACACAGTATACTACACGCGGACACACCAAGAAGCAAAGCTTATAATAGACAGAATCGAAGTGCCCCTAGAGAAAGTTCCACCTCAAATAGTGTGGGATGTAATTGATATTGGGTCCAATGAGGTACAAGTCGGTGGATTAAATACCACAGATCCAAGGTTGAAAATATATAAAGGGTATAATGGTTGCTTATCTAGTAAGTAGAGCAATCAGATTTTCATAAATGCACCGTAGGTTTTTATTTACAACAGAACTCGCTACAGACTCATTGGTAGCCGCTGTCCATGGACAGATAGTGCTTTATAGCCAAGACCGCCTGCCTGTATTTTTTTTATACATGTCTTGTTTTGTGGTATATGATGCACAATAAATGTTCCGCTTGTTAGAAATAATTTTGCATCAGTATGGCACCAATAGATTTTGAACGCTCTATGATTTCAATTTTAATACTCATATGAGACTCCCAATGACATTACGACTCCATATAAATTAACACAGTGTGAAAGTGTGAAATTGAAAATAATAGTCACGAGCAGGATTTGAAACTGCATCTCCCGGAATACCGTCCCAGGTACTTTGCCAATTCAATCTGGCACGGTATTCCAGGAGATGCAGGTTCAAATCCTGCTCGTGATTGTTATTTTCGATTTCACATTTTCACACTATGTTAATTTATATGGCTAAGCATGTCAAATGCTAAAAAATATATAAAAATATCAAAATATTACGAGACCACCTTAAAAAAAAATTTTTTTTATTTTCATTTACAACCAGGCAACAAATTTTTTTTGAACTATGTCCATTCCCAAATTCTGAAATCAATTGACTATTTTTACCGTCTGTATTTTTCTAACCAAAAGATATCGTTACTTATATCGAATTTCTTATTCAATAATGGGACTTTTGGAGTCTGTTTGCAAATGCCTGGATAGTTATCAGCTAAGACTTACTACACGCACATAATTTTATGTACCTACCTATTTAGGTATAGTAAATTCATTTGTCTTCAGACATACTCGTAGAAATAAACGAATACGAAATGAAGCCCCTAGAAGAATACATGTTATTTACTCGCCCTAACTCTGCTGAAGTTAATGCTGTAAATGCACATGGCGTACGCTCAGCACAATGTTCCACTGACTTCGACGAGGCGTGGCCTGAACACACAAAACTTGCTACTAGGAACGGTAGTTTTCTTATAGTAAGTAACAGTTTTTCCTGCTATCTATTGAGATAGCTAATATGGAGAATAATAAAATTAACAATGACGAAAAATGCAAATTACAGAGCATAGGTATCTTCCACTACAATGTTCTCATATTATTTTTAGAGCGTTGATAAAACATGGGTAGAGGATCCTCCGTCTCGGAACCCTTACGAATCTCTGTACACACAACCCGATACAGAGGAAGAAAATACGGACAAGTTTTTTATAGCGCTTATAGTCATTTTCATACTGGGACTTTGCTACACTGCATATAACGTAAGTGTTTAACTATGAATTCTATTTAAAAAAATACATAATTATGTAAATATATTATATTGGGATTTACGATTAAGTACAGCTCTAGGACTACATTAAATCATCTTTATAATTTAATTAACATCAACATGGCGTATTAACTTTTGTTAGGATGTTCTATAAATTTTATTAAAGGTGAAATTTTATTGTTATATAAAATAAGTGATATTTTGATCTGTATTTTAGCACTTGAAATGCTCAGCAAATTTAAAGAACAAATAGTTTGTGTGAGTGGGTTTTTCCACTTTTACTGCGAGCAGGATTCTTTAAAGTAGGCTGGAGGCGCGCTGCAAGCGCCTCTAGGATGAGGTGGCAGAGCTCCGCAAGAAGCGCAGCGGCCCGCGAGCCAAACCAGGGCTCGCCAAGGCCGTGCAGAAAGCCTCAGCCTCAGCAGTGGGTGCGGGGCCTCCGGCCTCTGAACTCCTCAGCGAGGAGCAGATGCGTCAGGTCATCGATCGCATTGGCGCGATCTATGACCCACGCATCGACTCCCTAAGCGCAAGGGTGCCACCGGAGCCGCGACTCCGACCGCCGCTGGCGGCCGAGAAAAAGAAGGCCGCGCCGTCTTCAGGCCTAACGCCGCTGCCCTGTAAGGGCGGCCGCGTGGCCACTTACTCCGCGACCGCGGCCGCGTCACCCAAGGGGCAGGGCAAAGCCTCCAAAGCGAAGGCAACGCAGAAGGCTGGGCAGCGCCGGGGAAAGAGGGAAAAGGGAGCCGCGACTGGGGCTGCTGCCCAAGCTGCGAATCCCGCTGCGCCAGGGAGCAAGCCCGGCCCTAAGAAGCCGCGCAAGCTTCAAGCGCCGAAAACGGCAGCGGTGGTGATTACTATGCTGCCGGAGGCGGAAGCGGGCCTGACGTACCAGGCCATCTTGAGGAAGGCCCGGGAGGAAATCGACGTCTCCGAAATCGGAGTCGTCGCCGCCCGGACCCGCCTAGCCCGCACAGGGGCTCGAATTCTCGAGTTCCCTGGGGCGGAGGGCCCCAGGATGGCCGACACGGTGGCCGAAAGGCTGACGGGTCTGTTTGGTGAGGGGAGTGGAGTCCGTGTCACCAGACCGGCAAAGTGCGCTGAACTGCGCATTTCCGGTCTGGATGACTCAGTGACGGCGGACGACGTCCGGGAGGCTATTGCCTCGAAAACCGGATGCTCGAATGCCGTCAGAGTGGGCTCCATTCAGACCGGTCCCGGCGGTGTAGGTGCCGTTTGGGCGAGTTGCCCTGAACCTTGAAACCTTGGCCGACGCAGGCAGGCTCCTCGTGGGCTGGAGTTCCGCGCGGGTCACCGTGCTGGACTGCGCGGAACGCCGATTAAGTGCATGGCGGTCGGACACACCCGGCCGACGTGCACTAACTGTTTTGATTGCAGCGGTCATTGTTTCCGCTGCGGTCAGGCAGGGCACCGGGCGGCAACCTGCACCGCCGCCCCTCACTGCCCCGCGTGCGCGGCAGGCAACAGGCCCGCCAAGCACTGCATGGGGCGAGAGGGATGCAGACCCCCGACGACAGGCCCAAAAAAGGGAGGGACCAGCCAATCGGCCCAGGCTGCCCCCCCTAGCGTGGCTTCGCCACCGTCGCGGGTGGAGGAGGATATGGTTACCGCTTAAAATTCAATCGTGACACTATCCTCCTTCAGGCGAATCTCAACCACGCCGCCGAGGCGCAGGATTTACTCCTGCAAACCATGGTGGAGCGGTTGATTGGTGTAGCCGTAGCCGCGGAGCCTTATTGCGTTCCTGACCGCCCTCATTGGGCGGGCAGCTGCGATGGCTCCGTGGCAATCGTCAGCTCTACGGTGCTTCGTTCCCCCTCCTTGTTGATCAGAGACAGGGGCACGGGATACGTCGCGGCCGACTGGGGGGGAGTTACGCTGTATGGCGTATACTTCTCCCCTAACCGGAGGCTGGCTGATTTCGGGGTCTGGCTTAACAGCCTAGAGACCTCGATACGGCGACTGGCACCTAGCCACGTTCTGATCGTAGGGGACTTCAACGCCAAATCCACGGCGTAATTGGATTGAGGTCTCCTGGTCCCTTCAGGGCCCCAGTAGGGGTCACGCAGCTCGCAGAACTCCCGCGTTCCCGCGGTGGGCTGTGGGCAGGCTAGATAGGGACCTACTGGTGGAGGCAGCCATCGTTCAATCGTGGTTGTCCTCACCGGCCCTGACCGAGGGGGTGGACGTTGAGGCTAGGATTTCGCGCTGCGATTACGCAGGTGTGCGACTCGGCCATGCCCCGTGTGCGGCGTTCTCCTCCACGGAAGGGGCTCTACTGGTGGTCCCAGGAGCTGGCGGGCCTTTGGCGGCGTGCATTCGCGCCCGGAGGTCCTACACCCGCAGTCGGCGGCGCAACCGCGATGGGGAGCGGGAGGGGGAGCTGTACGAGGCGTACCACACTTCGCGGGCCGCGTTCAAATTGGCCATCTGCCGCGCCAAAACGGAGAAAAGGCAGGAGATGCTGGACGGTTTCAACCGTGACCCCTTGGGGTCGCCCGTATCGTGCGGCGCTGAACAAGCTCCGTACTCAGGATCATAGAGACCCTTCAGCCAAGGTGGTCGAGGGCCTATTCCCACGACGGGCGGAGTACACGCCTCCGGTCATGGCATAGCCAGGTAGCGACCGGGAGGCTGACCTCAGTGTACCGCCCGTCACTGCGTCGGAAATGGGGGCGGCTGTTTCGCGGATTCGATCCAAGAAACCGCTCCCGGTCCGGACGGGATACCCACCCAGGTGCTGGTCCTGTCTCTGGACCACCTGGAGCCCCGCCTCAGGGGACTGTTCGACGCGTGCCTGGCATCCGGACGGTTCCCTGACTGCTGGAAGGAGGGGAGGCTGTTTCGCGGATTCGATCCAAGAAACCGCTCCCAGTCTGGACGGGTTACCCACCCGGGTGCTGGCCCTGGCTCTGGACCACCTGGAGCCCCGCCTCAGGGGACTGCTCGACGCGTGCCTGGCATCCGGACGGTTCCCTGACTGCTGGAAGGAGGGGAGGCTGGTACTCCTGCCGAAGCCGGGGCGAACGCCGGATTCGGTCGGGGCCTTCAGGCCCATCGTGCTGCTGGACGGGCCGGGTAAGCTGTTGGAGAGAATCCTCGCTGCCCGCATCGTCCAGCACCTGCGCGACGTTGGGCCCGACTTGTCGGACGCCCGGTTTGGTTTTCGAGCTGGTCGTTCGACGGTCGGCGCGATTATGCGCCTGAGGGCCGCGGCCGCGGCAGTCGTCGCCGGCGGTGGAGTGCTGTTGGTGGTGTCGATTGACATCGCCAACGCATTCAACAGTCTGCCATTCAGCTGCATCAGGGAGGCGCTCCGGTATCACGGGGTGCCTGCATACCTGAGGCGGCTAGTGGCAGGCTATCTTGAGGGCCGCAGCGTTCTTTATGAGAGCCGCATAGGGGACATTGTGAGGAGACCCATGTCGTGCGGTGTCCCGCAGAGTTCGGTTCTTGGGCCGCTCCTATGGGACATCGATTACGCCTGGGTGCTACGCTGTCGGCTCCCCCCCGGGCTTGCGGTCATCTGCTATGCTGATGACACACTGGTCGTAGCCCGGGGTGGAAACTTCGAGGAAGCGGCGTTCCTGGCCACCTTAGGGACCTCGAAGGTGGTCAGGAGGATCAAGGCGCTGGGGCTTAAGGTGGCCCTGGACAAGTCGGAGGCCCTACTTTTCCATGGGCCCCGACGTCGGCCACCTGCTGGCGCCACGATCACTGTGGATGGGGTCCAAATTGGGGTGCAGGCCCAGATTAAGTATCTGGGCCTGGTGCTGGACGGGCGGTGGCGCTTTCGCGAGCACTTCCGTCAACTGTCCCCGAGGCTCGTCGGTGCGGCGTCCGCCCTTGCACGGCTCATGCCGAATATGGGTGGACACAACAATGCGTGCCGACGGCTTTACGCGGAGGTGGTCCGGTCGATGGCGCTGTACGGCGCACCCGTGTGGGCAGAGTCTCTGGACGCACTCAACAGGGCTTTTCTGTGGAGGCCACAGAGAGTCGTCGCGTCCAGGGTCGTACGAGGATACCGCACGGTGTCGACGGAGACAGCCTGCGTGTTGGCCGGAATCCCTCCGTGGGACTTGGAGGTGGAGGTGCTCGTCGAGGTGTATCGGGGGGCGTCGCGTGAGCGGGTGGACGCCCCCTACTCAGGGAGATGGCCAGGTGGCAGGGCGACGCCCGCCGAGCTGCCATGCTCAGATGGAGTGCACGTTTGGAGGCGCCTCGGGTCGGTCTTTGGACTGTAGGGGCGCTTGAGCCGGTGCTGGAGGAGTGTGCGGGGCGACGGCACGGATTCCTTACCTTCCGACTGGTGCAGGTGCTGTCGGGGCACGGTTGCTTCGGCAGATATCTGCACAAGGAGTCGCAAGGAGGGAAGCGACTCCGGGCTGTCAACACTGCGGCTGTGACGAGGACACGGCGCGCCACACGCTCGAGTCGTGCCCGGCTTGGGCCGAGCAGCGCCGTGAACTCGTCGCGGAAATAAGTGGGGACCTCTCGCTGCCGAGCGTCGTCAGAGCGATGCTTGGCAGCGACAGGAATTGGGCTGCGGTCGGTGCCTTCTGCGTGGAGGTTATCTCGCGGAAGGAAGCGGCGGAGAGGGCTAGGGAAGAGGATTCTTCCGCTGACCCAAGCCGCCGCCAGCGGCCGGGTCGGCGCAGGCGCAGGTACTTGCGACTCATGCCGCCCTAGCTGAGGCTGCGGGTGGATGGACCGGGGAACGTCCGCCACCCGCAAGGCCTCCCAAGGCAAAGGTGCGACGCTCCTCTGCGGATGCGTCGCTCAGTGGAGGGTACCCGAAAGGGTAAGCCGCCGGCGGACCACCGAAGCAATGTAGTAGTGTATAGTTCCAGTGGCCCGCCAATAAAGGCGGAGAGACGGCACACAGCGGGTTTCCTTAGTGGGTGCAGGCCCCACACTACCCCTGTTCGTTGCCCCCGAACGACAGGGTATGCGGTTAGGAACATTTTTTCCCGCCTTAACAAAAAAAAAAGGATTCTTTAAAGTAGCTGTGTGATCAAGTCCTAAAATACAGATCAAAATATTAAAAAAATCGTGCCATCCAATAGTATGAATTTTAATTGTAAAATTAAACTTAATAAAAAAAAATTGGTATAATGTATGTAAAATATCCGATAGGTGGCGTGGGTCGTAAACACATCTAAAAGAAATGTGACGTGGAGATTGGGTGACACCGTTAGGTTACTGAGATAGCTTAGCGGGTAGTAACCAAAGGACTTCCCCAGATTGGATGGGACACAGTTTCGAATCCTGTTCGTAGTAAAACTCTCGCTTTCCACTTTCACACATAATTTGTTCTTTAAAATAAGTGGAGTAAAAACCCTAACTATATTATACACTTTACTTTACTTAAAAACCCTAACTATATTATGCCTTTGCCCGCGGCTTCGCCGCAGCCAAATGCTAATTTTTCGGTTATATCTCAGGTTCCCGATACAGTAGCGGGATAAAATGTATACCAGTTGTTAAGTCTAATCAATCTATCAAATAAAAAAGTTTCATCAAAATCCGTTCAGTAGTTTTTGCGTGATGTGCGAACAAACAAACAGATAAACAAAGAGACAAAAAATCTAAAAAAAATCGTTTTGCGTTACACACGTCTATATAGTCTATTACAGACATTTTTCTCAAATATCTTGAATGTACAGACACAGCTCTGTTACAGCTTTATAATAGTATAGATAAGCTTTTCTTCTGTTTAGATGTGGAAAACACACAAAACTTACAAGCTTAATTTAGAGAAACAAGCTGACGAAAATATTAAAAGGAGCAAGGAACACGCAATCAAGCTGCAAGAGCCTTCCATGACCTTTTTACAGGTGAATATGTAACTGCATACTTAGTTTATCAATAGATGATTCCATAACTCATTATTTTGGGGTGATTCCAGCTAAATAAAGACTCAGAAGATACGAAAGTTACTACAGAGAAAGAGAACGGTGTGATAACTGACATGGCCCCCATGGTCATCGTCGAGATTCCTGCTGAAGTCCCCACAAAGAGGAAGGGATCGTTGAGATTCAGAGGTGGGTACTCTTAATGTGGTATCTACCACATTTACTGAATTTATAATGTTTCCGGAATGTTGACTGCACTGATGGTGGAGAGGTTTAGTTTAGATATTGATGGGTTCGATTCCCACTCAGAACCATTTTTTGAATACAGAAATTATTACACAATGCAGAGTGAGAGAAAATAAGTTTATCATAATTATCTAGTGAATGATAATTGTGATAAACTTACTCTTTAAGGATATTAATACACCACTCTACGGTAAATTAAATATCTTTACGTAAAAACAGCTATCCCACGGGGACCATTCATTTTTCTGGGATGAAATACCATTTTTGAGCCCCAGACTTTATAGTTCAGCCAATTTGTTCTAAAGCAGCTGGGCATGTCAAGTGCTAAAATATAGATCACAATAGTCCTTAGAAAACTGTAATTCAAAAGGTTTAATAAAAAACAGACCAATCGTAGTATCTGAGCGCTCATATTAAGGTTGATACAGAGCTATTTATTTGTTCATTAACTTATACAAAGTATATTTCGCGAAAATCTAATGCTAATTAGATTTTACAACTATACTACATTTTTTTTTTTATTGCATGTAGTGGCAGACGAGCCACGACCCATCTGATGGTAAATGGTAAACGTCGCTCATGGGCTCAGCTATACCGACATTATTGTCAAACCGCAGCTCACCATTTCATTTCGCAGATATGAAATGAAAGAATAAACGGCTATCTCCTGCTACAGCCAAAACGCGACGACTTGGTACTTAGCTCTACCACCAGTCATGCAATGGATGATAATTGCTTACTTCCCTTAGTCGCCTCATACGACACCCGTGGGAAAGAATGGGATGGTGACAATTAGGACATATTCCACCACTCTACCACTCTAGCAGTGCGAGTTGCCAAACTTAACAAGCTATCGAATAAATCTCTGAAGCCTGCAGGTTTCCTCACGATATTTTATTTTTTATCTGTCAATAAATAGGTATCCACATTATATTCGAAAATTTCGAAAACCTACATAACACTGGGTATCGATCTTGATACTTCTATAGTATACTACTTGCTTCTACTATTTTCATTCTTTGGTTTTGTCGCCAGATAGGTGTTATATACAGGCATTACTTTAATTTATGTTTAGATATGGTAGAAAAGGAAAGAGTCTGGGAAACGTTGGAAGAGAAAGACGAACTAACTGAGAGTGAAGATGATACTGGCAGCGATCGTCAAAATGAGGAACCTGGAGATGGCTTCAAGGATTACCAAACACGTGAAACGGACGAAAGGACTTCATCTTCTTCTGATGATGAAGTGGTTTGTTTATCTATATTATCTAATACTTCAATCCTGACTTTGCAATACTTTGCATCAGTCAGCGGTACCTATCGTAAATTCAAATACTTAACGTATCCATTTTTCCAGGATTCTCATGAAGATCTAACAGACCATAAGATACCTGGAGACCCAACTACGATAATCACAGAGTTGCCGTACAAAATAGATGAAGAGGACTCACATGAACTACTGACATCGACTGCTTAGTTATAAAATACAATTTCTACGGTTAACGTAGTTTTTATTTTATTTCCTAACCTATATCGAGACTTCCCTTGGTATAAAAAGAAGGTGCCTAAACGACTTTAGAAAAGCACACATTATTTGTAAAAGTGGAAAAGAGAACTTTATCGCGAGCACTTTACCAAATAATTTGTTCTTTCAAGCAGCTGAGCATGTCAAGTGCTAAAACACAAATCACAATATTATTAGTCCTTATAAAACTTTAATCCAAAAGCTTCAATAAAAACGGACTAATCATAGTATCTGAGCGCTCATACCTATATAAGGAGCTATTTATTTGTTCATTAAATTTTACAAAGTAAGTTTTGCGAAAATATAATATTATTTTATTTAGATTTTACGTAGGTGTATTGCAAGCCACCACCGAAGGAATGTAACATAGTTCGAGTGGTCCGCCAATAAAGGCAGAGGAAGGCACACGGTGGGTTTCTTTAGTGGGTGAAGGCCCCACACTACCCTGTTCGTTGCCCTGAACGACGGGGTGTGTGGTTAGGTACATTTTTTCCCGCCTAAACAAAAAAGAAACAAAAAAAAGTATATTACAAGCTATAGTTAGCGCACGCAAATTGATGATAGTTAAGTATTGTAGGTAATCAGCTTTTTAAAGAAACATAAATTTTAAGATATTTATTTATTGGATTTGCAGGATAAATAATAACAAAACACGCTAAGTTCAATACTTATTAGGGCTTACTGGGGGGTTAATATTTAGACTAGATTATAATATGTCGTTAGAATGTATCTCACTAAATCGTATCGCTTTCGTATCGTGTCACCATGATTGGCCGAACGTATATTGCGACATCAACAGTCGATTACTCTACCAATCACAAGTGAGACGATACGATGTCGATCCACGGAGTACGGAAAAAGAGTGTCGATTTGATTTAATGAGTTACATTCTACGGGCCCTGATTAGTGATCGGTCAATCAATAAATTTTGGTTCAGGAGTAATAAGATTATGTGAGTCCTTGCCGTGTGGGGCCGGCTTTAGATTTGTTCCACCACTCTCCACCCATGGGAGTCGTAAGAGCCGACTGAGGGATACCGGAGGAGTGGGCAGCAGCACTCCTTCGAGTATTAACTACATCCACTGCGATCGCCAACCCGCCTGCCAAGCGTGGTGATTACGGCATTATCCCCCATACTTGGGGAGGCCTATGTCCAGCAGTGGACGTTAAAAGGCTGATGGATGGATGGATGGATGGAATACTTTGCTGGTCTGCTTCACGATCTGCATGAGTCCCATACATAAATACCCTAAGTAGTTAGTGGTTTCTCGCTGAAAACCCTGAATAGTAAAATTATTAAAAGATAAAGGCTCTGCCTTTGCTTCTCAAATAATCTTGATGCCCCTTTTTAGGGTTCCGTACCCGAAGGGTCAAAACGGGACCCTATTACTAAGACTTCGCTGTCTGTCTGTCCGTCCATCTGTCACCAGGCTGTATCTCAAGAACGGCGATAGCTAGACAGTTGACAACACATAGCATTACGCCTGTATTCCCCGAAGGGGTAGGCAGAGGTGTATTACACACCCACGACTCGCCAGCTATGTTTGAATCCCACGTAATAGGGGGCGAGCCTATTAACGTCTACCGGGCACATTTCCAAACTCCGGGCTGCTACTGAGAATTTTTCTTTTTAGGAAAAAGCTCAATAATATTGCCCGACCCGGGGATCGAACCCGAGACCTCATGATTAGCAGTCGCATACACTACCGCTACACCACCGAGGCAGTTACTACCGAGGCAGTGGCTAGACAGTTGAAATTTTCACAAATGATGTATTTCTGTTGCCACTATAACAAGAAATACTAAAAACAAAAAAATAATAATATTTAAGGGGGCTCCCATACAACGTCTATCTGTCCGTCCGTCTGTCACCAAGCTGTATCTCAAGAACGGTGATAGCTAGACAGTTGAAATATTCACAAATGATGTATTTCTGTTGCCGCTATAACAACAAATACTAAAAACAAAAAAAAACAATATTTAAGGGGGGCTCCCATACAACAAACGTGATTTTTTTGCCCTTTTTTGCTCACTAATGATAATGGCAACAGTTAAACGCTTGAAATATTCACAGAATATTTAGTTATTTATTCATTTTAAAAAAAAAAAAAATTAAAATAAAACAAATATTTAAGGGGGGCTCCCATACAACGTCTGTCTGTCCGTCCGTCTGTCACCAGGCTGCATCTCAAGAACGGCGATAGCTAGACAGTTGAAATTTTCACAAATGATGTATTTCTGTTGCCGCTATAACAACAAATACTAAAAACAAAAAAAAACAATATTTAAGGGGGGCTCCCATACAACAAACGTGATTTTTTTTGCCCTTTTTTGCTCACTATTCATAATGGCAACAGTAAAACGCTTGAAATATTCACAGAATATTTAGTTATATATTCATTTAAAAAAAAAAAATTAAAATAAAACAAATATTTAAGGGGGGCTCCCACATAATCACGTTTGTGAAACGTGATTTTTTTACTCGTTTTTGCTCGATATTGATAACGGCTACAGTTAAACGCTTAAAATATTCACAGAATATTTAGTTATATATTCACTTTATAATTAAATAAAAAAAAAACAAATATTCAACACAAACGTGTTTCTTTACTCGTTTTTGCTCTGTCTGTCCGTCCGTCTGTGGTCGTACGTACCTAAGGGTTGAAAATGAAAAAAAAAAACTTAGTCGAGCGCGTCAGATTTTCTAAGGAGATGTTTAGTGAACTCATTCAATAATCTGACGATTTCGATGTGACGCAAACTCGCGGCCATTAATATAATGTGCAAAAAAAATCGGCATTTTGAAATACTCAAGCACGTCAGATTAAGATAAAAGATAATATAATATATAATTATGGTTCTCAGACTGAGATATGGTTCATCTTTATGTCCTAGACGTGCTGTCCACAGACTGTGCTATCTCAGAATCTGACGATTATCTAGACGGATTCGCCATCGAGCTCTAATAAGGGGGAGAGGAAATGACTACAAATTTACCGAGCCAATTCTTTGAAATCCGAAAATGGCGGAATTTCCGCTAGGGAAGCGTGTAAAAAATATCGGTATCGATACTTCAGTCCTTCAAGCGATCTATAAATTTTTGGGTGGACAAAGGTTTTTTTAATTGCGTAAATTTTTATCTACCTGTACCTATAATTATATCTATGTGTGTCAAATTGCAACCCAATCCATTCAGTCAAATGAGCTAGTGGTTGATAGATCAATCAGGCATGCCTTCTTTTTAAACAAACAGAAAATTAAGGGCGTAACACTCTATTGAATAGATTTGGGTTGTAAAAAGAATAAAGAAATAAATAATAATTTAATCTTGGGTATAGACGTTCACCCTAAGTCCAAACATACCTATATAAGTTTGTGATGTGATGACATCAGGAGAAAAAGATTTGAAAGTGAGGTATTACGATAACTAGAAACAAGTATATAATAATATTTTATTCCATCCATTAGTCAGTCCACTGCTGTACATAATAGGTCTCCCTAAGAGAACGCCACAATAAGTGGTCCTTTTTTTTTGTTAACATGGTCCAAAATGCAAGTTTACGCACGTCACTGGGGTACCAACAGGATCCAGGGGGAGTGTCGGGCTTGATGTCATACAGGCTCGATTCTTGTGTCGAGTTCATGAGCCACAATACCGACTAAAACATGACCGCGGCGTCTTCTTCCGTCATAATGGAGAGTCATGGGAATGACTACAGATATTCCACACCGACGCTCTAGTGACTACATCCAAGGGTGCCTTACGGTTTTAACCAAGTTGTCAGTCCTTCTGGCGGGAGGCCGTCCTATGCTGCGCCTTCCTGTGAAACATGTGAAACATCTAATGCGGAGGGAGGGTAAAACCGGGTGTTAGCGTGGCGACGCTTTGACGTGAAAATACAATATTATGATGACATGGAGCTGGTCTGACGATGGAGCTGGAAGGTGGACATAGGAATTCTATAATGAAACGGCGCAACCCTATCGAGTTTAGACTCGTTTGATTCGTCTTGACGAGTAATTTCTCTTTAAATGGTTTCCAGAGTCTGATGATGAAGCTAAAAAGTGGCTATAAGAACTCCGTTATAAAACGACATAACCCCATCGATTTTGGGCTCGTATGGTTACTCTTGACGAGTACTTTGTCTCTATATGGTACCCAGGGTCTGATGATGGAGCTGGAAGGTGGCCACAGTAACTCTGTAATGAAACAACGCATCCCCATCGAGTTTATACTCGTTTGATTCGTCTTGACAAGTACTTTGTCTCTAGATAGTATCCAGGGTCTTATAATGCAGCTAGAAGATGGCCATGGGTACTCGTTAATTAAACGCAACAGATCGATTTAGGGCTAATTTGAGTTATCTTGAATAGTACCATGATAGCCCTAGATATATTCATGATCTGGTAATGGAGCCACAATCCCATCAACTTTGGAATCGTTTGATTCGTTTTGACAAGTATTTCGGTCCTAGATAATATCTAGGGCCTGATGATGATGATTTATGTCCATTTCTGTTATTATACACACGTTATAATTATACAAGCACGCATTTAAAGCACGCATTTAATGCATTTAAAGTTATAATCATTTTATTTCTACTCACTATTTCTACAAAATAATTTCAATGTTTTCCCATCTGGCAAACGTCCCGCGACGTCGTGTTTTTTTTTTAATAATTATTAATATAAATCACCAAGAAATCATTTAACTAAAATAAATGTTATTCATTACGAAATAACGTCAATTTATTGAAGTAATTTCTGAAAGAAAGCTTAGCTCCCACTTTTCGCCCATACAAAATTTCGCCCACGCAAAACAATTTCTCGGTCGTAATACTCCGTCAAAAATTTAAATATGTATAGGTAGTACAGGTCTGGTTTCAGTTTCTTAGTAAGGCAATGTTTAATCAAAATTTCAACATTTTTTATAATTTTTAAAACTCCAGTAGTTGCGTAAACTATAGCTTTCGGTTGACAAATCTGACTGTGACTGTACTTATCCACATCTACAACTACGCTGTCATCGTAACTATTAAGATGGCGGACCACAGGCGAAGTAAGTCACTTTTACTAGGTCTCTTGAGTAATATTGTTCTGTGTACTAGGTATATGAAGATTAGGGCGCCTCCCCCTTACTACTTGTATTTACTTGTGGCGACCCTGATAATTCCGCCAATGACAATGTTCTCTTGATTATTTTGCTAAATTTATGTGATGGTCAGAAAGCAGTAGGTATTTTGTAATATAACGATTGGAAAGCTTTGTGAAGGGAAATAAAATAATAAATTTAGAGATAAGGCTGAAATCTGTTGAGTTACCTAAAGCAAGAAGAAAAATATTATACAAAACAAGTATATGTTGATTAGATAAGTAATTATTATTATCATAGTTTTATATTGTTATTTATAATAAAATTACAAAATAAGTAAGTAAATGGGATATATACACAGGAAACAAGTGATATGTTCTGGACTACCTTCATCCAAACCACATTCGCACAGCGAGGAATCTCTAACCCTGATCTTCGCTAAGTGGACAGGTGAGCATGAGTGACCGAGACGAAGTCGGCAAATGACTGACGTGGCTCTCTTATTTATGTTTCGAAATTTAAAAAACCATGGAATGTCTTCCTGAATTGACTTGTAATGTTTGCCTTTTATTAAGCTCAACTGTTTCCAAGATCTATCCCAACTAGAGCGTAACATCAAACCAGCTAAGGGTAATAGGTCTTGTGAGCAGACTGGACTGTTCGACATACATCCTATGTGGCAAGCCTCTTTGGCAAGATGGTCTGCCATCTCGTTACCTTCAATACCACTGTGTCCGGGTATCCATGCGAGGTGAATTAGAATGCCTTTAGTGTGGCAGTGATACAGAATCTCCTTTATTTTCAGGATTGTAGGAGTTCTGGATTTGGCCTGGAATGCATTAGCTCTAATAGCTGTTAGGCAGCTTAAAGAATCTGTAAATAAGACTGTTTTATTGAGGTTATGGGACTACATATATCAAAGCCTCCAGAATGGCAACGCATTCGCCAGTGAAGACTGAGCATTAAGGAGGGCACTTGAAGCTGAGGATAATTTTGAACTTTGGAATCCAAACTGCAGCACCAACATAGCTTTGACCAATTGACTTAGAAGCGTCCCTGTACATAACAAGCCAGTCCTTCCACTTGTTGTTAATTGCTGATTTCGAAAGCATATCTGAACCAGGAGTATCTTTGCTGATGCTCAAATCAAGCATAATATTCGGCTTATAGATTAGGGCCTCATAAGCTGTGTTGAAAAGGGGGTTCAGCCTGCATTGGAAGACAAGACAGGGAAGACGGCGAAGTGAGATTAGGCTGGTGTATAAACAAGGAGGATCTTTGAGAGCCCAATAATCTTTAGATAATATAAAATCTGAAAGCAGATGTAACTTGGAGATGAGAGGGTGGGAAGAGCATTGAAAACACATAGGCCTCCCCAAGACAACGCCACAACATGTGTTTCGCTCATATGGGGATAGTGCCGTAATCGCCACGCTTGGCAGGTGGGTTGGCGATATCATAACATAGGTAGGTAACTAGTGAATAGGTACTATACCTACTAGTACTACACAATGATATTTTAAATAGGTATGTAAAGATGAGTTACGTTCATACTAAAAGGCGTAGGTGTAGGTACCAATATTGTGGCATTATGACGACGTACCTACCTACCTACTAATTTATAGATGTATAATGCATAGATTTCGTGATAGATAATTATTACCTACGGAACGCATGATACAGAAAGAGATAGTTGTACCTACCTATATTGTAATATGTACAAGAAATACCTACCAACTTTAGGGAATCATTGCATAATATATGCATACCTCTCGCTGCTATTCACCGACTAAAACAAATTCGCCAATTGCCTGAATTCGTGCGCAACAATTACGTAGGTAGATACCTAACGCGCGCTAGTGCTTTTTGCGATGTCTACTCTTTTTTGGTATTTAACCATCATTGCTAGTACATAGTACTTACCTACCTACCTATTTGCCGCGATGATAGCAGCCGCCCGGAGTTTGGAAATGTGCCCGGTAGACGTCAATAGACTCGCCCCTTATTACGTGGGACTTAAACATAGCTGGCGAGTCGTGGGTGTGTAATACACCTCTGCCTACCCCTTTGGGCACGCATTGAATAAGTTGTGATAATTTTATTTCTACTCATTATTTCTACAAAATAATTTCGATGTTTTCACATCTGGTAGACGTCCCGCGACGTCTATTTTTTTGTTTTGTAAAGGATTTATATCGTGATTCGATTATATCGAAAATTGATCTAACCCAATCTTCGATTTTTTTGGATCGATTTTCTGCCAACCTGATCGATTTTAAGATTATAGCAAAGTAGAAAATAGAAAATAGATCGAAAATCAATGTCAATTATTATCTATAAAATGATTGTTTAACTTTGTAAAAAAAAACTGCATAGTCTTAAATACTCTGATCCCTTTACCAAAAATAAAAAAATAAACACTGTTGCGTTTAATGCTTCGATCAACAATGCAATAGATATCGCGGCGACACAAAAAAATCGTTTCGGTAAATAACAGCGCACTTGAGAAGTGAGCTCTTGTTTTGTTTAGTTCAATATGTACTTTATTTGTTCCTATTTAAGCTTCATTTCATAGTAAATGTTATTTGTCTTTTCACTTTTATGTGACAGTAGTAAATTATTGCTTTGCTCGTTTTTTGTGACGAATGATCGTAAATGTAAGATAATATTTTAAAGATTTGTGACTTTATTACTAAGTGCCATGATTGTAATGAGGTTGAACTTAAAACTGTTTTAAAACCTTTGTCTCAGTTCGTTAGTTAACAGATGTAACTGTACGAGTAAGTATATATTCATATACATGGACAGTTTTTAGCTTAATTATGTTCGTGACACGGTATCTTGTTAGTATTAATGATCGAAGGAATGGTTTTGTTTGGAGGGACTGCAGTGTGTTTCAGCAACTTTGTGGCTATATCTAGTTAGGTTGATTTTAGCCTTATTTAATAAATAAATAAACATTCACGGACGTTTTCACACAACGTCCTCTGGTCCCAAACTAAGTTTAACGCTTGTGCTATGGTCTATGGGTTAAGGATTCCCTGTATATATAGATTATTCTACTCTTTGATATTCGTTTAGAAATAGGTTACTTGTAAGTTGTACTTCATCCCATTTTTTTTCCCACTCAATCATCACTAAAGTAATTACAAAGTTATATTATCATGTTATTGTGTTTGCAAACACGAAAACATGGCGCTGGAGACACGGCTTAAGAGTGAGTGGAAGCAAAATAGCGCCTATAAACATTGTTTTAAATCTGTTCTTGGAGATACAACAAAAGCTCAATGTATTTATTGTAAACTAGAGTTTTCAGAAAAATATCAGTGACATATAACGACAGAGTCAGCCTGTCAATAACAAAAAACAGACAAACCATCTTTAGATACTACAGAAAAAAACAATATTTGCGTCGCAACAAGTGAGTGAAAACAATAAAGCTGAAGCATATTTGTCAATGTTGCAGTAGACCACTAATATATTAGTTGGGTTGTTTTGTTTGTGGAAAAATGAGGAACAAGTTAAAAAAAAAATCTAGCGCGTTCTAGCGCTTTTTTGAAGTGTTGACAGCGCGTTTTCGCTTAGATCAGTTGGCAGCCGTGGTTCCGGGCCGCGCGCACGTCAAGGCCACGTAAAAAGATTGTGGAATGTAAAATGTGTCTTTTTCGTGTTTTATATCGTTGGTGTGTTATTATTTACTTTTAATTATTGTTATGGATATAATAATTATTATACTTGACAAATATCATCAGTTCGTCAAGCAAAGGTAAGAACTTTCTATTAACAAAAAACAATGTACCGGCCGGTCGAATGGCGTTTTGTTGACTATAGTAAAAGCACCGGTGGCTATGCGTACGTAAAAGGTGGTTATCATGAAAGGCGCTTTCTTTAGTGTCGCGTCGACCGTAAATGCCGTAAATATTCAATATTTTTTTTTGTTTATTATAACAATTAAACCACATCGAATAGCGCCCTCTCGCTATCCATAGACGAATTAAAACCGTTATTAGTTTATTGATTATCCATTATGATTCCACTAGCACAAAACCATGTAAGTACACGCTGTTGTCAACAGATGGCGTTTAAAACAAAAATAAAAGCGTCGCCACGCTACAGCCCATTTCACCCTCGTACCGCATTAGATGTTTCACATCAAAAGTTAAGATGGAACTTTGCGAACAACGAAGTGAGGCCGGTTTTAAGATGTAGTGCGTGGGCCAGTGTTGCAATCATAATTCAAATTACCCCAATATTACAAAAATAATTTTACTAATTGTTAAATGTTAAAACACTATGGAACGAGTGTTCTATCAACCATTCGGATGCGAAGTGTATGTAAAAAAACAGTGGCGGTAGTGGATAAGGGAAGAATAATATTTTAAAAATAACATTTCTGAGTATTTAATTTTGTGCATTATTATTTATTTAAAAACCTTTGTGCTGAATTAATTTCTTGTAAGATTGCCTCTTACTTTCAATCGATTTGGAAATTGTTTCTAACTTAGCAATATGGTGGAACCTAATGCTTAGGTATTTCTCAGTAAAGCACCGTATTAAATTAATTTTATATTCGTTCCCAGCATATTCGTGTTTAATCTCTAAATTTATAAAAACCTAGTTGTTGCCCTGTTGTTTCACACAAATGATGGTATGCTTTGCAAGACAGTCAACTGCACTGCCCGTTCCCCTGTAATTTAATGCAATATGCAGAAGCGATGCAACAATAAAAACCAATTACACGTTTATACCGTTACTTCTCTCTACACGTGTTTTGCCGCTCCACAGGGCATCCTCGGGGCAACTATTACGACAAGCGATTGTATTCCGTGTGGTGACGGACTAAGAATACAAGTGTAACCACCCCATTCTTTCCCACGTGTGTATGATGCGACTAAGGGAAGTAAGCAATTATCATCCATTGCATGACTGGTGCTACCACCAGTAGCCCTACGGCTGCTACCAATTACCACTGAAGGAATATACCTAATAATTATGGTTCCAGTGGCCCGCCAACAAAGGCGGATAGATAGCACACGGCGGGTTTCTTTAGTGGGTGAGGGCCCCACACTACCCTGTTCGTTGCTCTGAATAACGGGATGTGCGGTTAGGAACATTTTTTCACGCCTTAACAGAAAAGAAAGGGCTGGGTACCAATTAAGAGTACCCGTAATTGCTATCGGGCCCGCGAACGGGTTGGTAAAAAGCACATCAGTGTGTTTTGGTTGTAGCAGAAGATGCCGTTTATTCTTTCATTTCATATCTGTGACATGAAATGGTGAGCAGCGGCTTCACCATACTCCAGATATAGAAGTCCATGAGCGACGGTTACCATTTACCATAAACAATAAAGAAAATACATTAGTTGAAGTAATAACACAAATAAAAACTTTGAGTCACCACCGAATTTTTTCTACATAAAAAGACCGATCGTTCGAATCGATCACGTCAGCTTTTAAACAAAAAAGAACTGTGTGTTATTTGTTTAGGAGTCAAGAAGCCGCAAACAGACACTCACGTACACAGACACCAAAGACAGGTCAAACTTATAACATAACACCCCCCTTTTGTGAGGGGGGTAAAAAAACGAGTCACATTGCCCAACAATATGGTAAGCTATAACAGTTTATAATGGCAGCACTTGTATGTTTCAAGTCAAGCAATAAACTCAAAGTGTGAAATGTGATTCCATCCTGCTTTTTATCTCTTGTAGTCGTATATATAAGGATATGTATCGACGCGCCGCGGTAGCTGGTCTGACAATTCAAGGCGTAGTTTCGTTATATGTGTGTTCGTGTAATTGTGTAGGTATGTACACGGCAAGGCGTAGTTTTAACCGGCCTCACTTCTTTGTTCGCAGAGTACCATCTTTACTTTTTTATTTGATCTGAGTCCTCAGATTGCGTATCTGTAACAAGAAATCATTAAAATATTTAAAATTTTTGTTTTTATGAAAAACGTGATTTAAAAAGGAATATAGGTACCTGATTCTGGAGTATCCTCAAGAATATCAGGTGTTATGACTGCATCTTCATACGCTTTCGGCAATTGATCACCTGCAAACCAGATCATTTTGAACTTTCCGTCGACAACGAATTTTTGTTACTTCGGCTTGTGTAAATCGTCAGATTATATATATTTTTCGTTATCCTTGAATTATTTCCTTCAAAATAAAATAAAAATTAGCCAGAGATATCGTTTTTTTTTGCAGCTTTGTAACCCTCCCACTCCTTTTCGTCACGCTCAAATCGTCAGATTTTCAAAATATATTCTTATTAGCTCGGAATTAACCCATCTTACCTTAATCTGACGGGCTTTAATATTTCTGACCATCGATTTTGTTTTACTAATCTGATGGCTGCCCTATACGCACGTCACTATATAGAGGGCTTATATATATGGTACAGGTACTCAACAAGATGCAAGGTACCTATCCTCTCTTATGTTAATCTGCCGCGCTCGAGTAAATCCCAAAATTCCTTCTGGGCTCCCCTACTAATATATTATACGATACGCATGTTGTAACAATAACCCTCCTTCTTTCGCAGTCGGGTAAAAAAAGCAGCAATCAGCATTGTATTTTTTATTTTTTGACTAACCATAGACAACAAACAAGAAAGTTCATAGGCGTGCTTATGTCAAAAGTACATTGGTATTGACTATTGCTACGTCTACATTATCGGTATTCGGCGAAAGTTCGCGTTATCGTGACATATGATTGACCTAACAGCGCGATGTATTCGCGCGAACACGAATGCCTATTGCGGGGCTTTCGGTAAATTTTATTGACGCAGATCAAAAGGTTTTGTCACAAGAAGCTTCGCTCACGCATGTCACTACACTTCGCTCTTGCAGTTGCGGCACTTGCAGAGTAGACATGGAGTGTACCTATTTGACGTACGTGTGTATCTTGGCGGGAAATATAGATGCCACGAAATTATAGAGGGGAATAATGAAAAAGTATTGGAGTTTATTCTATGAATAGTAGTTATCCACCACCTTCATTTTATATTTATAAATAATAAATTATCGACTAATATTTTATTACAGCGTTACAGTTTCCTTTATTTATACTTCATACGAATATTCACCCGAACACCATATGCATTTTGAAAACGATAATGTGGGCAGGGACTTCGCCGAAGGTCGACCAAGAATTTTTTATCGCGCTAACCCGACAAGAATATTGGTCCTATAATGTAGCCGTATTAAGTATCAAATGGTTGGTTGGTCCGTGGTTTTACCGCTAGGCTATAGCTGCTACAAGCACTATGTGCACTTTTTAGATTATTCTACCCTTTGATGTGCACTGTGCAGTGATTATTCTAACCAAAAATAAATGCTCTAGAGTCTAGCACATAATAGATCTCTATATCTATAAACAGCCTAAGCGACAATATTAAACTTTGGCTGTACAGACTATATGCCCTGTGCCTTCTCAAACGACAAGTTTTAGTGAAAATACAAATGTCTATTGTCTTGTCTATGGTGTATGGAGTCACAGCTGTCACAGACAAGACATTTTTGATTTCGGAAAATCTTTCTATTGGACTGTCATAACATGGACGAAATTGAAAAAGAGAAAATAGCGGCACTGCCGTCACAATTACTTGTAACGACAATATGCCACCCCATGGAATATGCCAAAGTTTTGATTCAACTCGGATACGAGCCCTTGCCTCCGCGTCGATCCACAACACTGTTTGGTCGTCCTGCTATGATATTACCTAACGTATTCCAATACATAAAGTTTATCAAGTCATCTGATGGATTCTTTGGTTGCTACAGAGGTCTGTCAGCAAGAGTTCTTGGGCTAATTGCCTCTAGTCAACTCACGTCAAAAGTTATCCATGCAGTGGGAATCGATCTGCGTGAAATCGATGATCCTCCTAATATTGTGACTGATGAAGAGCCTAAAGTAGAAGATTACATCAAGCTTGGCCGTCGGGATATGATTATGCATACTGCTTCAGTCATCGTATCTTATCCATTTCATGTTGTGTCTATTAGAATGATGGCTGCATTTATTGGCAAAGAGGAAGAATATAGTTCCTTGATAGGCGCTATCGTAGCTATATATAAAGACGACGGAATACGTGGATTTTTCCACGGTATTGTACCAAAGTTGCTTGGAGACTTAACTTGCGTAGCTCTTACAGGGGTGCTGGCATATTATGTGAATAAATATTTGGTGAAGACTAAGGATCTTCGATATTATACTGTACCAATGCTCACTTTCGTAACCAGCACTGTAACCTATCCTTTGGTGGTTGTGTCTACTTGCATGGCAGTCGCAGGTTGTAGCCTAAAAGCAGGAAATCCTCCTGCCATGCCAAAATATACATCCTGGCAGGCTTGCTGGAGGGACCTATTTAGAAACAAGCAACATAAGCGAGGATCCTCTCTTATCTTTAGGTACTACATAGCACCAATGGCTGCCTTACAGTAGAAACTCTATTGAAATGTGTCTGCATTTATACATTTATGTTTATTTGCTAAGTGTTATTCTATTATCACCAAAGTAGTTTCAACTTGTAGTGTTAAATGTGTACAATGAAAGTGTAAATAATTTAGTATAACTGGTATATCACATGGATATTCGTTTTACTAGATTGTTGAGTCAAGAGTTATATTGAATTGAAATAAATATATTTTATTTATTTGAACAGTCTTTTCTTTGTAATATTTTGAATCTCACATTCAGGTATTTGGACATATAGGCTAAGAATATACAAGACAGAACTGTCAAGAAATTAAAATATGGGAGTGTCATTTCAAAAGGATATAGATCATCGTAAATGTTGGAATGGATTAAACGGACAAGTACAATAAGAAAGCATGTCAGACACTGAACAGAATGTCTTTTTGTACATAATTTTAGGGGGAAAAGAGCCATTATAAACCTCGATTCGATTAATCACAAGAAATCATTGAGCATGTGAATTAGGGACCGAATTTCACTAAAGATAAGATTTTCCTGAAATGAGAATGAGCCTTTTGAAGACTCCTCAATGTATTTACTGAGAACAGTTCAATGCATGTATGATTGTCAAGAGTTCATTTTGTTGGCTCAATTAGGGAAGTTATCATGTGAAGCTCATAATCTTTGATAGAATCCCATCAGTCATGCTAGTTCTCAATTGGATAGGCATTTGTTGTTTGAGTTATACCCTTAAACATAAGTTAAATAATTTGAGCAAATTATGTTTTGTGGTCAATCTGCAGAATTATTTCTACAACATATTTTTACATCTAATTATTTTATGTAATAAGAAAGGAATAAAAAGTATGATGATGACTGTATCTTTAAAAATAAAACAATGTAACTACATGTCAGTTTTTAATTTTAGCTAAAACTTGCGCTTTTATGAATTTATCAACCAATTCTTTATTCAGTAAGCCTATAGCTCTTCTGTAAATGGCTGGAACAGCTTGAGCATTATTTTCAGTTTCGAACTTCAAATAATCCATCCAAATATCAACATTACTTTCTCCATGATGCTGAACTGCACACTCATAATACTTTCTAATATTCTTCTTATTTGGGTTTTCTTGAGACATTTCAATATCAATCATGTATCGATGCACATCAATCTGCATAGGTGGAGTTCTAATGAGATCTTCATATAATTGTCTCGCTGCTTTTATTCCGTTGTGTTCAAAAGTTTTCTGTAAGAGTTTGGGTTTTATTGCTAGAACAACAGCATGTTCACAGCTCTGGAACATCTCATACATGTTGCTAAGCTGTAATATAAATATTTATGTAATATGATTATGTGTACCTAAGAGTATTAAATAAACAAATAATGAGTAGTAAAGCATATACTCACTACATATTTAGATTGAATATTATCCAAAATAAAATTACAAATATGTAATAAATCATCTGATTTTAACACTTTCACAGCTTCTTTTAAGATACTTAATACTTGCTTGTCATTTGAAGCACATTGTAGAATCTTTTCTTCCCAAATGGATCTTAACTGTGGATTTTTCTCAATGGCCGATTTCAAAACCTGTTATAAAAAGAAGGTGTTATTTATACATACAAACACAAAATTTTCTAATAGTAACATAATATGTTTGTTTCTGGCAGAGATTTGTGGCCAAGTTGTCCACTGACAGATAGAAAAAACTGTTTCTTGATAAAAAAGAAATAACACTGGTATTTTTTTATGTGGACTGCTTAGCCAAAAATTGGAGTCTATCTTTATGCCTACATTGTTAACTTAAAAAGTTACACATTTAAATGAATATTACCTGCATCAATTCCTCACCAGTCATTTCATTTAACAATTTGAACATTTCTATACCAAAAGCATACATATCATTGGACAGCAGACCATTATTATGTCCGTATTTCCAGGCATGTTTTACAGCACATATCCTTTGGTATTCACTATATAAACTCTCATTTATTGCCAACAACTTATGTATATATGTTGTACATAATGTCTGATCTGGAAACTGAATACAAATAATATGATTATGCTTCAAAAATTTAAAACAATGTTATGCATATATAAGTATGCAGATATAAGATCATGTGCCACTATGCTCGTTCATATTAAAATCACACTACCAATTACAATGAAAATTGCGATTTTAAGTATATTATTTTTAAGTAGTACAGGTTTTCTATAGATAGCAGTGTGTACATCTGTATTTGTTTTGGATGGATCACATTCTAAACCAGACAACACTGGGTAATTACACTGGTTATGATATAAAGAAAACTCATACATTTTCATTGTGCTAAAAACAATGTATGAATATACATAAAATATTTATACTGACCCGTTGCAGAGCCTCTTCATAGACTGCCATAAAATAATTTAGTTCCTTTGAAAAATCAATCTCTTCATTGACGAACTCCTCAATTTCTTCCCAGTGACAACCCTGAAAAATAAAAAAAATATCAAAACCTAGTTTCAAATAGAAACAAAATGTTAACAACAATGAAATATTGGCTTTGAACACATACTTCTAATTCTTTTGACGCTATATAAATCCATACATCCTTGTTATCCCTTCTGGACCAAATCTCCTGCTTAATGTCATTCACAAATGGCTCCTTGATTTCATATTTCATACAAAGATCAAATATCTTAAACAAGAACCCCACATTGGGTATATTTTTGACACCATTCCTCCAGACAACATCTAATCTTTTTACTTGTTTTTCCTGAAGTGTCAACATAAACAAATTAAATTATCAGAGTATTAAAAATTAACAAAAGAGACAATATCTTGGAAACAGAGGAATGTTGAATATGAGTATATCTAAAGATATAACTGCTAATTTAGGCAATGCAAACCTCTTAGTAATAACTCACAAATAAGAAACACCAAAACTGCATCATAAATTAAAATAAAATCTTCTAAATTAGGGTTTTAATATTGCTTTCCAACACCAGTAAATAGACAATAAAAATAAATTAATTTCAAAAGTTAAAGTATAAAAAGTTAACAACTTATGTAATTTTATTTTTCATAAATATTGGCATAGATGCCTCATTGAAAAAAGCAATGTTATAAAGTTATTCTTAAAATAATATTTACCTTTTCTTCTTCATTTTCTGTTTTGAATGTAAGACTTATTAGTTCAATGTCAAAGAGCTCTAAATAAAGTACTTCAGAGTCTGCATGTCTCTGAATGCCCTTTAGTAGGAAACTTCTAGCGTTGTCTAAATTGTCTTGTTCTTTGCTCTCCCACTTGCTAGCTAACTGCCAGACCTTTGGTTTATCTCCATGAATCTGAAAATATTGATCAGGGTAAAAGACATTT